>VZSC01012822.1:147681-169494 GCA_013398225.1 Steatornis caripensis | reverse complement strand
TCATGTATCTTAACTGATGAGGAATTACTGTTTTACAGTCTAAATATAGAGGTAGAAGTCCTCTAAACTTAGTTGTTGTTCTACTGTTATGGAGGCAAATAAATTACATAATTATCCCCATTCTCCTCTGATTTTCCTGCCCCACAAAGAGATTTACAGTTACGAAAAAAAGATGTTGAGGCTTATTTGGTGCTGGAAGATAGTAACATAAAAAGTGAATGTTACAGAAGTCTGAATTGTTGACTTCAAAACCAGGGTGTTTTATCTTAACTATTGAACGCTTGCAGTGTTACTTTATTCCCGAAATAGTTTTAAGGTCTGTAATTATGGTGAATTCTTTTCTATGAATCTTTCAGAGCTCAGTCTTTTGATACAGGAGTAATTGTAACTTTGGTCTTCAGGAAGAATTGTGATTTGCTGTTTCTGTGTTCCTAACAACTAATATTCTTTTCTTTGCTTTATTTTCTCAGGTACCTTAGGAATGTCCGACAGAGACAGCTATTTTTATGCTGCCATAGTTGCTGTAGTTACTGTTCATGTGGTACTTGCTCTCTTTGTATACGTAGCATGGAATGAAGGTTCTCGACAGTGGCGAGAAGGCAAACAGGACTAGAACGAAGATTGTCGTCATTTGATGCCTACAGACTGTAAATCAAATTTTTGTGAGCTGCAGGAAAAGCATTCTTCCAAATGTATAATATATGTGTACAAAGATGAGGCTAATGCCTCAGTTCTGGTTAGAATAAGACTTGTGCTCATCTTGAATGTGTACCAGTGTTTTCTCTAATGCGGATGGAAGTTGTTCTTCAGCAGCCTCTAGTAGGTCAAGCTGAGGAGTTCTCACCTGGAACTAGAATGAAATAGTGATATATTTTTGAAAAAATCCTATAGCTTTTTGCCATTCCTAGTACTTTTCTGGCTTGCTCTGAAAATAATATTGGCATGAAGCAAGCATTACGTTGTGAGTAATTAAATTGCTAGTTAAAAAAGCTACATTACTCACTATCCAACTACAGTGGAAAAGATAGGATTTCACTTTGCTGTGGATAGTTTCCTTATCTATGGGTGTTGTGGATTAACCCCAGGCAGCAACTAAGCCCCATGCAGCCACTCACTCCCCTCTCTGGCGGGATGAGGGAGAGATCGGAAGGGTAAAAGTGAGAAAACTTGTGGGTTGAGATAAAGACAGTTTAACAGGTGAAGCAAAAGCCGCGTGTGCAAGCAAAGCAAACCAAGGAATTCATTGATTCCTTCCCATTGGCAGGTGGGTGTTCAGCCATCCCCAGGAAAGCAGAGCTCCATCATGCGTAACAGTGACTCGGGAAGACAAATGCCTTCACTCCGGACGTTCCCCCTTCTTCTTCCCCCAGCTTTGTACACTGAGCATGATGCCCTATGGTATGGGGTATCCCTGGGGTCAGCTGTCCTGGCTGTGTCCCCTCCCAGCTCCTTGTGCACCCCCGGCTTCCTCGCTGGTGGGGTGGGATGAGGAGCAGAAAAGGCCTTGGCTCTGTGTAAGCCCTGCTCAGTAATAACCACCGTTGTTTTACAACACAATCCAAAACATGGCCCCATACCAGCTACTGCGAAGAAAATTAATTCTACCCCAGCCAAAACCAGTGCAGTGGGACAGACATAAACAATATATTTCTGAGTTTAGAAGTAATTGCAAAAATAGAATTGGTTAGAAACTCAGGTGATGTCTTTCTAATGGGAGAGACAATGTTTTTTTTTGTTTTCAAATGTCATTTTTTATTACAGTGTAAAATGCAATCTTTAATTTCCTTTTGGGAGGATTGTCACATTACTGCATTGCTCCTCTTTCCACTCTTCTACAGTTAATCTTGATGTTGCAAAGGAAATGGCATAGCATATTTTTTAATGTGTCTTTACATTTATGTACCTCCTTGATAATTGCTAAAGGATATAGTTGGATTTCCTGTGGCAAAGTACTATCAGTAACTGCTGTAAGCCACTGTAATGGCTAGTAGAGGAAGGAGCAAGAGAAAACAAGCTGTAGCCATCTGCAAATGTTGTCCTTTATGAAGCAGAACACAAGCGTGACATGGAAAATTTGGTTCTCTTCGTAAATACTTGTACACTGTGAAATGATACAACATGTTGATTGTTTTCTTTTTTAGTTGGTTGTGTGTGGAAACTTTCTGTAGTCAAACCGTACTGAGGTTTTTCTATTGCAGGATAAACCAAATTTCGTGTCACTGTTGTGCTGTTGTTAGCAAGCTTTTTAGTCTCTAGATAAAACATTTTTCCTAAGGTTCCACCAATGCATAGAACTTCCCTAACGCTGATGATTGCTGTTAAGCTGTTGTGCTTGAGGTCGTTAATGTTGAGTTTTCCAGTTTGTTGTATTAGTTGAGTCTTTTTTGCAAGTATTTTGCTTAATATAGGGCTTGGAATGGTTTTGGTGCTGCATTTGTCCATGGTAAAACTTACCCATAAATGAGACAAATTGTGTATCCATGCCCAGCAGCTTGTGGAGTGTGTTCCCGGGTCATATTCCTCTCATCTCCACCCTGGTCCCAGGTGTTTGCCAGCGAATCAGTTTTGCGTTTTGTTTCTGGAATGTTAATCTTCTCTCATCCAGAAGCCTGTTGTGAGGTTCCTGCCAAACTGGAGAACAGCCTCGTAGTACTTGAAATACAAATTTAGTTTGTATGTTGGCATATTGGCTTCATATTCTCCAGTATATGAACTGTACATTGTAGAACAAACACTGCCTTTTAATAAAGAACTGCCCTGTAATACAAGATCCAGTGAACAAGCACTTATGCTGAACAGTCTTTGAATAATCTCTTTAATATTGCTTCTGTGTAGCACACCTTACAACAAACAGATCAGCTACAGCACTGTTCAGTAGCTTTTTTTTTTCTCCATTTATAGTGGAGAATAAATGGGAATACCTGTCGTGCTTTACTGGCTGAGTCTTGTGCTATACCTATTTTATGTTTCACGTACCAGAATCCCTAGACACTGGGTTAATTTCCTAGGAATAACAGGCAAATAATTGCTTGTTATAATTGTTTAGTTACAAAAATCTGAAAAGTTTGACCTGTTGTAAGTATAGGCGCTATAATGTCTCAGCAGTTGAGGGTAACGAGCTGAGCGTTAATCTATCCATTGGAAGATCTTTGAAGATAATGCTTTGATCCACAGTGTTGTTGAGAAAAGAGGCAACACGTGAGTCTGCATAGTAACAAGCCATGTACTGAGTTTTATGTTGCCTATGCTTGGGAGTTGAAACAACCACTCGGGTAGATGGCGCAATGAAAATAGTCGAGCAGTGGAATTACACCATGACTAGGGAGCTCAAAGAACAGAAACAGCAGCCTTAGGACGTAGAGCGTACGTGGAGTAGATACCCTACTGGGACTTCTGTTGTGCCTTCCCGATACTAAGTTGTAGTATACTTCAAGAGCTTTGTTGTGGTTTGTTTAGGTTGAGTGTTTCCTTTCATGTATCTGATGTTCCCATTAATGTAAAAACTTAATTCTCATGGCAATTTGTTTAATAGCCATTGTAATTCTTTTAGAGTTTAAATAATACTGTACTGTATTGGGTTTGTATGGCAACGCTTTGGTAGCAGGGGGGCTACAGAGGTGGCTTCTGTGAGAAGATGCCAGACACTTCCGCATGCCTGATAGAGCCAATGCTAGTTGGCTTCAAGATGGACCCACTGCTGACCAAGGCCGAGCCCATCAGCAGTGGTGGTAGCACCTCTGTTAACTTAGCAGCCGGGAGAGAGGAGTGACAATGTGTGAGAGAAACAACTCTGCAGCCACCGCGGCCAGTGAGAAAGGAGGGGGAGGAGGTGCTCCAGGCGCAGAGATTCCCTGCAGCCCATGATGCAGGCCAGGGTGGGGCAGGCTGTGCCCCTGCAGCCATGGAGGGCCACGCGGGAGCAGGCTTCCCCCCCGCCTGTGGTGGGGACTCACGCTGGAGCAGTCTGTTCCTGAAGGACTGCACCCCATGGAGGGGACCAACGCTGGAGCAGTTCATGAAGAACTGCAGCCTGTAGGAAGGACTCATGCTGGAGAAGTTCATGGAGGACAGTCTGCCGTGGGAGGGACCGCGTGCCAGAGCAGGGGCAGAGTGTGAGGAGCCCTCCCCTGAGGGGGAAGGAGCGGCAAAGACAACGTGGGATGAACTGACGGCAACCCCCATTCCCCGTCCCCCTGTGCTGCTGGGCGAGGACAGAATGTAGACAAAATTGGAAGTGAAGTTGAGCCTGGGAAGATTTGGTTTCTTTCTCATTGCCCTGCTCTGATTTCATTGGTAGTAAATTAAATTTCCCCTAGTCGGGTCTGTTTGCCTGTGACAGTAACTGGTGAGTGATGTCTCCCTGTCCTTCTCTTGACTCATGAGCCTTTTGTTGTATTTTAACTCCCCTGTCCAGCTGAGGAGGGGAGTGACAGTGGCTTTGGTGGGCACCTGGCATCCAGCCAGCGTCAACCCACCACATGTACAAATATGGAAACTGATAAAAATTGTGGACATACCAATATTCTTGTTGCTTTGGGCTTTATTTTCTATAAAATAGTGATGTAAAATTTTTAGTGGTGTAGTACTTTAAAGCGGTGCTGTAAGTTCATTTTATTACTAGGAATGGATTTGGGACAACTGTTGTTAAAAAGACAAAATTGGGAAAACTTGGCTGCATAAGCCATTCTGTGCTTCAAAATTGCGTCTCCCTTAGTGGTCCGTCATGGTTTGTACAGGTTGACAATTGGGTAGTTTAGCTAAAGCAGGCAATTCTATCTAGCAGTGAGCAAATAGGAGACTGAGATTGGAGCGGAAATTTTCTGGAATGTTTTCCAAGACTAGAAATAGTAAAGGCAGTGTGGGGAATTGAGAAGTGGAAAATGAGCAACTTCTCAAAATTAGTTTAGTTTTCTTCTTCTGTATTTCTTACAATCTGTTGTTTTTTTTTGTTTAAATGCCTGCAGAATGTTGTGGCAGGTACCCAGCCTATGGCAGTACACAGGTGATCAGCTTTAGTTTGTGGTTAGGGATGCCTGACTTCATTTGTCTGTTAACTGCTAGCACCGAGTAGGAGGTCTCCAAAGAAAATGGTGATGTTAGTGATCATGTTGTTAACAGGAATTGTTTGTCATACCCTGACATTGATTCATATACTGAACTTTAATCAGTCTTTACAGTATATTTGAAGCAAAACAAAGTGCTACCTACCTGCTTTTGGCTGTGCAAGAGAGGGCCTAGTGATAACTCTCACTTAGCATTAAAAAAAACCAAACCAAACCCCCACACCCTTGCATTATTTTCACAGTGATGGTTGTTGAACACTATCAAACTCATAGGAATGTAAAGGATTTAATTTTACCACGCTGCTAATAACGCATGACAGACTAGAGGGCAGGCTTTTCTACCCAGTTCCGCTAATGGGAGAGGGGAAGGTGTGGTGCTGGCTGAGAAGTTATGTTCTCATTTAGTGCATTGATGAACAGTAAAATGTTTGATGTTACTGCAATTTTGATGGGTTTTAGACTGCTGCACGGTTACAGAGTTAAATAAACTCNCTACCCAGTTCCGCTAATGGGAGAGGGGAAGGTGTGGTGCTGGCTGAGAAGTTATGTTCTCATTTAGTGCATTGATGAACAGTAAAATGTTTGATGTTACTGCAATTTTGATGGGTTTTAGACTGCTGCACGGTTACTGTAGTTAAATAAACTCTGCTTAGGCTTCTAATTTGCCCACGCAATTGGACAGGGTGTGCTCAAAGCTTCCAGGCAGGGGTATTGTTGGTAATTGTTCAGACGAATAAGAGATGGGAAAGGAGAAGGCCCTTAAAACAGCAAACTAAGCCGCACATGTATTGTTATAAAATAACGTGAGTACGTCTGAAATTTAGGTGGGCTGCAGCCCATGGGACAAGGGGAGGAAGGGGTCCTGTGAAGCAAAGGAGTGACTTGGGGAGGTGGGGTGGAGATAGGGTAGGGTGAGGGCTGGAATGTGCTGGCACAGCTTGGTGTATGATGACTGAGGCACCATATGTTTTTGTTCAGAAGTATTTATTCCAGTGTTCTCCAGGGGATTATGCAGAGCCATTGATCTGAAATATTAAACGTAAATCATACAAAATAGCAACCATTTCCATTTTTAACTTCCAATCAAAGTTGTTCATAGGTTGACAGCTTTGCAGTGTGTGATCTGGGGCACACTTACTCAGCTTTGTCTTGTACAAACTATCATTGTTACTGTCTGGGAGTCATTTCTTAGGGCAAGGTCAAGCCCTTGGAGTGTAAAAATTTCTTTAAAAATACCAAAGAGCAATTGCCACTCTAATGTTTCATTAGCTCCTATGAACTGTCAGTTTAAGGGACACACACAAGCTTCTTGTTTCAAGTTCACAGGAAACAGTGCTTGCTGTTTCCCTGCAAGGGGAGGCTCTCTTGTGCTTGAATGGGGCTTGCAACAAGGAAATACTGTGTCGTTTGGGCCCCCCCAGTCATTCTCTTATCTGAAGACATGCTAACGTATGAATTTTTGAGCTTGTGGGATCCAGCTTGATTCTCTTTATTAGGAGGACTGAATCACAGTGTTGTGTCACAGTGCTGAGGTATAGTTTAAGACAAGAGGCGGAGGTAGACTCGCAGGACTTGAGTGCTGTTTGAACCTAAAATGGTAAGAAAAATAAGGGGGAAAGTGAATGGGGATTTCTGTACAAAGCAGCTTGTTTAGGTGCTGGTCTCCCAGTTTGCATTCTGAAACCAAGAGACGGAACCAGCGGTGGTCCTGTTTCTGAAGGTAGGGATACTGACTGGGAAGCTTTGTGGAGAAGTCTGACCGGGGAGAAGGGCTTGCAAAGTTGACGTGGTGACCGTCTAGCTGAATGCCTGAGTTTTCTTGAGGCTGGGTTGCTGTCACGTTTCACAATGCTGCTTTGTCGTACTGGCTTCGGCTGGCACGTTCTTGCTGGGATGATTCCCCAGGGGTGCCGAGCATTTCTAGGGGTGATCAGGTGCTTACTTGCAACTGTGCTTTTACAATAGTGCAAACTACTCGTAGGCCTGGAAAAAAGCTGTTGATGCTTACACTTGGCACATGACACAGTGTGGTTTAATAGTTTTAGTGTAAATGGCCCACGGCATAAGCTTAGGGAGTGTGTTATTAATTAAAACTGTTTTTAATTGATGGATGATGCATGAGTGAGAGTAACAGCAGTCAAAGAACAAAAACTGCTGTGGGTGTGGGCCCATGCTGCAGGCACCACTGAGGAGCCATTTAATACCTTTGCAGTTTTTCATCCTCACGAGGCAGGGTTCCTCTTAACTTGACGCAGCAATACGGCTCTGCTGATGCTGGAGATCAACTGGAAGTACCAAAGTTTAGCTCCACAGCTGGAATGCTTCATACAGCTCATTTCAAGGAATGAACCTTTGATGTGTAGGTGGTTTCGTCTCTGATAGAGACGACAGAAGAACCCACTTTGCTCTCAAACTTTATCACAGTTTCTTTCTTAGAACAATTCCTATAGAATTAGCAAGCGTTGGATGATTCTTAATTTGAAGCATTATGATAGAACAGTTTCCTTTAGAAGTTTCTTACATCTTCAGAACTGTTTTTTTTTTTTTTCTCTCCCAGTGTAAAGTATGCCCTCACCAAAAAATCCAAACCAAAGGTGGTTCTGATGATTTGGGTGTTTGAGCTGTTTTGGTGGCTGTTTGTGGTTAGGAGCAGCTAGCTGTAAGTGTCAAATGGCTGTAGCTCATCATCTGTAGGTTTAGCCCAACATCCCTGAGACTAGACTTGCTGGGTGGGTGTCAGATTCTGTGTGCCATGTGTTTAATAGGAGGGTCCTCTGTTTACCTTTATTCTAGTGGCTTCAACAGGTTTATTTGAAACAATCTTGAAATAACAGCAGTTTCACAGCTCCAAGTTTTACTAAGTGAAAAACGGATCTTTACTTGGCTTTATATATGAAATAAAATTACAACAGAACCTCTCTTCATGGTAATGACTGACTGATGTGTTACATTAAGCCAGTTCCTTTATTTCTGGCTAGCATTTATTTCTAAGCCATTATACTTTTGCAAACACCAGCAGGTTCCTTGCTCTTTTTAGCATGTCCCTCTCTTTACCTCTCCTAACTGTTTCTCAAGTGCTTTCAATGGGAGCAAATTTTTTTCTGTAGTGTGACATCTATTGTGATCCCTGGTTAAGATTACATTGAGCTTTGGAGGGAGAGACGAGGTTTTTATACCACTTGGCGGGGATTGTGCCTTCCTGCCCGTGAGTTTTCAGAATTCTTAGTGCTATCAGCTCTGGTATTTGAGGTATGAAAACAGTAATGCCGGGGAA
This sequence comes from Steatornis caripensis, assembly GCA_013398225.1. NCBI lineage: Eukaryota > Metazoa > Chordata > Aves > Caprimulgiformes > Steatornithidae > Steatornis > Steatornis caripensis. The sequence continues at coordinate 161,157 of VZSC01012822.1, read as the reverse complement.
AAAGGTTTCCAATTCTGTAAACAATTCTTAATCAGATAGCTATTTATCCTGGGCCTTGGGAGGAGTAATTAACACCAAAATAATAGCATGTTTCTGTGTTGTTATATGCTTACTAGATTCAGAACAGTCCAACTCTGTGTTCAAATGTCATTTTATTTTGGCATATTACAAAACTTAAGAGCATTTATGTGCACTGAGTGTCAGTGTGATCCAGCCTACTTTCCCTTTTCCAACTCTGAAAGAAAACCACGTTGAGCCTTTTGGTAAGGAAATCTTAAGAGAGTGCCTGGGAATGTGTGATGCAGCTCTTCAAGAAGCCTGCCCATGCCAAAAAGCCATGTTTGCATTATATCAAGCTTATGCAAGGGATTAATTTGCAAGCAGAGCTGAGTGGCTTTGTGAACTTTCTACCTCACCTCAGCTGTGCTCTAGCTGTAGGGTCCAAATTGCTATTTGATGGGATGAATAACTTTTTATGGACTTTGTTCAAAGAGTGAACAGGTAATTCTTCACGGCAGGTAATTCTGCACAGCACCAGAACTAATTTGCTACCATTTTACACCATTAAAGATGGAGCAATGCAATAACATGGCTGATTGCATAAGTACAAGTTCAGTTGATCACATCTGTATGTGGCTGTAATATGTGAACTGATTGACCAGTAAAGCAGACACAGTAATTTATTTTGTCTTGTCTCCTTGAATTCTGCCAAGACAATTTTATTTCAGCTCAAACTCAGCAGTTTGCTCAGCCTCAAAGATTACTTTGCAGATTGATTGACCAGTACGATAAATTGCTGTGTTTGTGGAAGCCAGTGTGCTCCAGACTCCTGGTGATGAACAGGTGAGGCTTTGCATTGTAGGGGAAGTCCCCTTGCTGCGACCCTGGCTTTTGTGGCATTAACAAGGGCTGGTCCCAAATCTGATACCAATATGAAATGCAGAAAATGAGGTATTGGAGGTGTCTGTGCCGGGAGTACTGCCATATGGATGGATAAGAAGAGTTATCTGTCAGTAACAGGACGCCAACTGACTCTTCTTTTTCTCATGTTCATTCCTAGCACTGGGAAATCAGTATGAAGCTATCATTTACTCTAACAGTCTTTGAAAAACACAGTCTGTTCTTAATATTTCCCCAGGAAAAAACTCTACTTAAACTAGGCTTTTGAGACTCAGTACAAATTTAAGCTACTTATTCTTTAGCCAAAAAAAGAGCTTTTGAATAAAACTAGTGTTGGTGTTGATGGATTTTCCTCCCCAGAATGCCCTGCATATTCCTGTTGTGCAAAAAAAAGGTTAGCATCACAGAACGCGTGGCAGCATCCACAGGCTCGTTGTGTTGCAACAGGGTATGTAACCTTCCTAGAGATTGTACCACCAAGTACCCAGATACCACCCTCTGTAGTGCTTGCCTTTTCGTGTACGGTCTGCTCTTCTTTGCAGCAATATCCAAAGAACAAGATAGGATCCTGCTGCTCTGGGTTGTTGGGAGCGCACAGTGAGAGCTGATCGCAATCCTGAAGAGGTCACCGTTTAACTAGCTAGGTCAGGCAAAAGGAGTGGTGGGGAGCAAACACAGCAAAGGTGTCCAAGTGGAAATAGAGAGATGTTCAGTGCAGTTAGAACATGGTAACTCCTGGAGTTGTTGGGCCTGACCTCTGAGCTATGTCTCCATAGGAGATAAAAATAGCACATCTGTACTGTGTGTAGATGCACTCAGAGAGGTAAAGGGGTTCGCCATGGCAGATCATAGGTTTAGAAGTGGAGGGCAGGTGGGGGAAGGGACTGGAACTTGAGTCTTTTGACCCACTGCTGTGTCCGCAATACCTGCCGTTCACCACCATCCATCCACAGCGATCTTTTTAGGGGTTGTTTCTGGTGAGATCGTGAACGAGTGGATACTTGGAATGTTACCTGATTTTGCATAGCTTGATGTTCTCTTCAAAGCCTATGCAGCTCACGCTGTAGTGCATGCTTTCCTCTGTCAGTTCTTCTGAGTTTTCCATGAAATCCCTGTTTCGGCAGATCTTTGCCATTGTTCAGCTGGCTTTAGACTTCTCTGGGCTTCCTTTAGGCATACCTTTTCTCTACCTGATCCTTCCACCTCCTTCTAAAATCTTAATAATAAAAAAAAGCTAGTTGAAATTTGCGCAGCACTGGAGGATGATGCCACACTTGAACTGTGCAATTCCATGATCCTTTCAGTGGTGTTAGCACTGTGCTTGCATCCTGTGTCTCACTTGAGGAGCGTGTCCCTTCATTTGCCCACAAGATTGAGCCGGGAATGAGTTCAGTGGTCAGGGTGCAGAATATGCATGTGGTGTTATCTGAGGGAAGGGTTGGCACGAGACTGGAAGAATATGGCAGTGAGTAAATGATAAAGGAGTTAAACTAATATACAGACCCTAATTTTTCATGTATGCCTTGGGTTCTGTACATGTCTTACTGCTAGCTGTAAGCAGTGTATTGTTTGGGGAAGTACATTCAAGCATGACTAATCTGCATTTGTCTCCCTCTCCAAAAACATTGTGCCATTCAAAATGTTTTATTTTTCTGTATTTAAAGAATATTCTTTCATAATCCAAAAGCTATTTTTCATTTTTTCTAGAACAATTGGTTGAAGTGTTTTTATTAATCTTTTTATTATTTAAGCGCTTCTATCTGCACTACACAATAGAGGCAAATGAATTGATTTTTTTGAGACAAGTTTGCTTTTTGTCCTACAGAAGTGATGACTCATGAGATTCATCCTCATCTGTATTCCTCCCCCAGCCAATAAGTTAAATGTGAGTTTTGTGTTTGTATTAAAAGGCAGCCTGTGCTTACCTCACCAGGGAGCTTGTGTGAACATTGAGTTCACAAGAGGAAAGTTCCTTGCCACGGGAAAACTGCATCTCTGGGCACTGAGGAGCTTTGCAAAGTTTGGTCCTTAAGTGAAGAAGACAGCGTTAAGATTTCACTCATTGCACATGTTTACAGTGATTGTAGTCTGACATGCTTGTAACTCTTCATGGTGATGCCAGAAGGTTTGTGATACATGAACAGAGAGCAGAAAGCAGAGACCTGTAATATTTTGTCTTTGGGCCCGTTAATCCTGCATATGGAGAGTATCAGGATGTGCAAGATGCTACACTGACCTAGGATAAAAACGCCCTCTGTTTTCATTCTGACTGAAACAGTCCTGCAAACGGTTGTGCTGGTGTAACTAAGAAGGGAGCGTGGAGGATGGAGATGGGTGGAGGTACTTCAAGTCAGTGTTGCTGCTGAAGCCCCATGCTGTGAGAAGGCGCCCTTAGCTGGAGCTGACTCCCACGTTAACGCAGCCAAGTTTGTTTAAAACGAGGTATGGCCTTGCAGCTCTGTACTGTGGCTGCACCGTGAGTTTTAGCTGAGAGGAAAGGAGAGCTTGAGCAGTACAATTCACTGCATAAAACATAGCTGATTTCTCTGAGAAGCTGCGGATTTTGCATTTTGGTTTTTTAACTGAGCAAAGGTCTTCTGAGCATCCTTGCTGGCAGGTGCTGATTTGAAGCCTTCCGTGGGGGCTGCCTGGTAGGGGTGCAAAGGAGTAAGAGGCTTTCTTTGTGTGTCCCAGCCCACGTCTGGCAAAGGTGTTTCACACCTAGGATGTGGCTTCTCTGACTCTGCTCTTCCCTCAAAAGGTGCTTATAAACCAGGTGGCACGACTAGGGGGGAGCACTGTGGCCTCTGTCAACTGGGATTAGGGAGAGAGTGTGAGGAACCAGTTGTAGTACAGACTGGTTACTTTGGAGACCTGGCCCTGAAAGCTGGCTTACAGGTGGGTGTTTGTGTTGTCCATTGAACCTCAAACTCTTGGGCAAAGAGATACTTGACTTCTCTTACGTAGCTGAGCCTGATGCTGGTTATAGTCATTTATAAAGAGTTGAGCTTTTTATGATGTAAATACTGTGTGATCTAGAACAGAGTTGAGCTCCTGGATCAGTTTTGCCTAGGTGCTGATCAGTGTCTGGCTGTAGACACTTCATGAAGCCAAAACAGTGACATGGCTGTGAATTCTCAGTCTGGACAGGTGTTTTGCTCTCTTTTCCCTACCGTTAATTATTCCAGCAGCTTCAGCAGAGCCAGCCCTGTTTTGCCAAGTACTCCTTTTGGTGAAATCTGGAGAGGTCAAGCAAAAGAAGCAGCTTTGCANGGTGTTTTGCTCTCTTTTCCCTACCGTTAATTATTCAGCAGCTTCAGCAGAGCCAGCCCTGTTTTGCCAAGTACTCCTTTTGGTGAAATCTGGAGAGGTCAAGCAAAAGAAGCAACTTTGCAGAAAGAAATCCACACTCTGAACATCTTTTTTTTTTTCCTGTTTGATCACTGCACACTTACTACTGCCTAGCAGATGTTGGGGTGACTGCTACTTAACTAAGAAAAGACCATTGAGATTTATTGTTCCTGGAAAATCAAAACTCCACGTGTAACTATCCCTTCCCTTTCCTAGGGTGGGAGGGACTGGCTGTAATTACAGAGGCTGCAGAATAAACATGTCTCTACTCTCCATCAGCCAGAGCTACAAGCCTCTTCCTCTATGATGCCGGCAAGGCCAGACTATGTATGGATTCCTGTTAAAAGGATTGTGGAGATTTTGCAGCTTTTCTATTTTCTTGGAACTCTCCACAGCAAGTGTGCTACTGTGAATGGAGTTCTTGATAGCTGAACCTGCAGAAGTGCAAGTGATTGACTGGGTCATGTATAGCAAAGGGTTAAGCCTTATATCCCACAGGATGCTAACTAGAACATGCATCTGCAAGGATGAAAGGTGAAAGCAACCTAGACCATCAACTTCACATTTTCAAACAGAGAAAAACGCTTTGGGCAGACACAGCATGTGGGAGGAAGAGATTCCACCGCGGCAGAAATGGGAAGTTGAACTGTGTGGTGAAGTTCAAAGACCGAAGGCTCTAGAGGGTAATTCATGCTTCTGCCATACAAATTCAGTTAGGATTTTGATCGCAAGGAGAACGAACACCAGAAGCTTAGGTGAGACAATTCTGCTGAAAAATAGGTTGGGCAGGTCTATGAATAGGCCAAGAATGTCTTTATAGTTTGACAGATAGTATTTAGTCCCCCCCATTGTGATTGACTACAGGGCAATAGGCTAAGAGAGATTTTTAACTTTCTCTATCAGAGACAGTGGCTTTCAGCTGCCTTCAGTGAGCATGGTTTCATGGACACTTCAGCACTAGAACTGACCTAAGTGCAGGTCAGGTCGTGTTTTTTGGGTGGATTCCCCTTAGCTGGTATCAACAGCTTTCCTTAGCTTGAATTTCGTGAGTGATCTATTGGTTTGACGTAGTCATCTTGTGCATGGGCTGAATGTGTATTACATATATCATTCCAGACTTAAGAGCACCAGGTAATGAAGCTGCCAGCGCAAAAGGTAATCGCTGTGACTTCCAAACCCTCCCTTATGCTAAAAGTAATTTTAAAGTGTACGATAATGAAGATAGTGTGTGTGCTGAAAAATACCTTGTTTCACAGAAAAGTGACTTAGGCTGTGCATATTTTGCAGCTTGATGGTGTTCCGTGTAACACTCTGTTAGTTTCCTCATTCATTTATAGATGTCTGCTCATTAAGCAAGATCTTCTTTACAAAGTATAGGGGCTGTTTAAATGCTTTAGGGGATGAGCATATTTATTACGAGCTGATAATCCTTGTAACTTGTTACATTAAAATATAAATGGATTAGAGTATAGTCCAATGAGAAGCATGAAAGTGATTACTAAGCTGTGGAAATAAATGCACTAGAACCCTAAATAGTATAATAATCCTCTAAGGGGAAATTGCACCCTCGTTCATTTATGATGGTATTGTGATTGGCTTTGTTTTAGTCCAACTTTGAGTCAATGCGTCCATGAAAATCTCATGACTTGCCTTCCAAAATGACATCAAAGACCAAAGGAGAAAAACAGTCTTGACAAAACCAGGTCACTACATCAGCAAGAGCAGAGTGGGCTGAGCAGCTCTGCTTCCTAAATCAAAGCCTTGCTGCAGGAGCATCGCTGCACTCCCGTTAACATGCACGAGTGCTGCTCTCAGCAGTGAGGGACCAGAAAGCATCACAACAGCAGATAAAGGGCTGAAGGCCTTGACCAAAGCCTGGTGCCTCTCCTCTGAGCACTGCTGTCCTGAGATGAGGATGTGGAGGTGCTCAAGGCATCCCTCTGGGGGTATGTCCTGGTCCCAGCTGTGCTTTGTAGCCAGCCCCTGGACAAGTTAGGAATGAGGAGGAACAGCGTGTCCATTGTGCCTAAATCAAGCAAAAATCCCAGCAAGGCAACTGAGATGTTCTGCTAGCCTTATGCTTCCAGAAAAGCGAGAGTCCTTTCGTAGTCTTGGCTAGCACCTCCCAGGGCTATGAGAGACTAAGAATCTTCTAAAGCACACACATCTCTGATGTCTGTGAACCATGAGAAAAATATACGGGCCTGGAGTGCATCTCAGTCTGCCTACAGAGCAAGGAGCTGTCAAGAAACCATCATCTCCCTCTCCTGTCACAGTTCCCGTGCATCCCCAGAAGAGCTGCCCATCAAGGGACAGAGAGGGGGGGTTGAGTACACGTGCACAGGGCCATGCAGGCTGCTGTGGCGTGGCCATGTGGACAAAGTAACTCCTTCATTCACAATTCAGCTCTCTCTAGTGGTGGGGTGGAAGCTACAGGGCATTCATGAACAGGACCCTGCTCCTGGATCCTATGCGACAGTGTCCTCCAGCCATTTTTGTAAAGGGGCAGTTTGGTATATACAGCTAAAACTTAACAAGATAATTATGTAGCTGGTGTGGCCAGGTAATTAATATCTAGTACAGCATACTGTAACATTCCGCATCTTTTACGTGTGTTTGTGCGAAGTGGGAGTGCTGAGTTGGGCTAGTTTTGCTAGTTTGCTGCTGCCTGGTGAAGAGGGTGAAAAAAAAACCCTATCGGAAGAAGGAAATGTGTTTCCTGTCTTTTGGGGTTTTAATTATCAGCAGTGGCAGTGATGGCGAAGTGCCAGGGTTTCTCCTGGGACACACTTCCTGAGCAAGTGATTTGCAGAGGAGAGGGAACCTGGATGCGGGAGGCTCATGCAGGTGTCTGTGTTCGAGAACAGCATCTGTTCTTGCCAACAAGCCTTGCTCTTTGTGCCGCTTATTTACGTTACTTAATGAAGAGACCTTTACCTGTGTCTTTGACCGTATGAGAGCAAGGCCAGAGTTTTGGTGATGCCTTGTGAACAGCGGTAACAGCACAAGGTCTCTTGCAGGTTTCACTAAAGCCATCCCACAACACATGTAGCAGATGCTAAATGGAAGCCACGTGGCACAAGCTTTGCTCGTTCTATAGGACACCTCAGGTAAGATTTACCAAAAGCAAAGACTGGACTTGAAATGTCACGCTGCACAATCTGCCTCTTAACGCGGCCGCTAGCGAGCGCTGAAAGCTGGAGCCTGCTCCTGCGCTTGTGATCTCGCGTTCTGCCGGGCTGCGCCTCGAAAGCAGAGACATCCCAGCTTCCAGCCCGAGTCACTCACCGAGGGGTTCAGGTCAGCGCCTCTCCCCACGGCGTCCTCCTGAAGCGCTGCAGGGGCGCGGAGAGGAGTCGTCACTTGAGCATATGTGGGGTTGTGCCCGTACAAAGCAAATGCCAAGCACAGGCTGGTGTCTTCCCTGACCCAACAGGTCATCCGCAGGGGTAAACTCAGGGAGGGAGTTTATTAGGAATATTAGGAAGACCTGCCTTTGTTTGAAGTGAGTTAATACATCAGTGCAAAATAAATTATATCTGTCACCTTGGGCCTTTCTGGGTAGGATTCTGAGCAGAGCAAGCTAATAATGATTCTGGCTCATTGGAATTTTAAACGGCATTCTTGCTTCTTGGTGTAAACAGAAGGTGATAGCGTAGTACGTGGGAGGTCTTTAATCTTGTCTTCTAGATTTACATTTTGTAGGATTATAATTCTTTTTTTAAGCTTTTTGTTTCATCTTGAGCACTGGCAGAGGCAAGCAGGTAACTAAAGGTACACGCAGAACATTTTAATGTGGCTTTTTCCTGAAATCATCTGGGCAGCCAAGGCCCCTCCAACCACAGCCCCACCCTCCCATCTCCATTTCGTAAGGGTATTATCACTGTAACTAATAGGAGTTGTATAACAGTACCTAATTAAATTCTGATCATATAGTGTAAATTTAACTTGATTGTTGTTAGCCTCAGTGAACTCTGCAGGAGATTAGTCCTGGTCATTCACTCAGCACAGAAGGCAACAGCACCAGTTCTGTAGAGGACTGAAATGTTAGTGTACAGAACCACTCTGTGCTCCGAAACCCTGCGAGGTAGTGCCATGTACCGACGATGACACCGGCGTCGGCCAGGGGATTGTGCTGCAACTGGAGTCTCCCCATTTCCAAATTCGTTAAAGGCCACTGGGATGCCAGCAGGCTGCTACGGCGCAGATCTTAAAATCACTGAATAAGGAGTCTGACAGGATTATGCCTTACATAAGAGTTTTATGTTTGTCCTAAAGCTACAGCCCCTGTGTGTCTGTGGGCTGCGTACTGTGTCCACCAGTGATTCATGGACACCAGGACCTCCTGAATGACTACGAGCTGTGTTTTGTTTGAGATTTCAAATGTGGGACCTGGTCCCTGTCTTACAGAAGCTGGTGGGGAACAGAGTGAAGGCTATAATGTTATTTATTTATCTTGGTTTCTGCAGATTAAAGTGCTGCATGCTTTGCTTCTGCCCAGTGTGCTAGAGAATGCTTCTGCTTTTCTTTTGCTAAAACACCAACTCAGCCTTTGATAAAATAATGTTTTTTACTGTATCTAGTCCGCAAGTACAGGGCATGGGGTTTGTCCTGTCTTTCGCTGAGCACATCTGTTTGTTTGTTGCTAATAATAGTATAATCAATGGGGCTGATTCCTACATATTCTCCATCTGACGGTAGCCCAGAAGACCCAGATGACAGCAGAAAACAGTCCTTTGTACGTCACTTTTTTTTTTAATTTTGCTTAATTAAAAGCAAAGAGAAAGTTTTACTCTTGTCTGCATGAATGGTCACATCAAACGGTACACGAAAATCTAGGCCAAGCTGCTTTCAGCGGGCTAAGGAACATTATACTATTGCACCGCGTCCTTTCACAGTAGCAACGCCTCTTAATAAATGTCAGGCACCTTTTGAAATTTCTTTGATGCTGTTAGCTGTGCTTTTCACGAGTACCCCGAAGCCCACCTTGCCCCTCCCTCATGCGCCGGGGCGTCGTTAGGAGATGTGTCCGTGTGGGATGGGGAGGAGAGGGATGCGTGCGGGGAAGCGCGGCTGGTGCATCCTCGCTGCCTGTGGAAACGGTGCCGGTTACGTAACGCCCTCGCTGGGTAATGAGGTAAAACTCTATCAACTCTTCTGCGGGAGGTTTCAGAGGGTTTGGGGCTGCTGGCTGGCTAAAGGGTAAGTCAGGAGTGTGTTTTTCAGGGTAGGGGGTGTGTGTGGGCAGGGGTGCACGTACATGTGTTAGCATGTACAGTGCTGAAAAGGGGCTTCAAAATTACAGGCTTAGATGTGGGTGCAGGCGATGGTACTTCAAGCAAGCACGGCCACTCTGCACAGTTAGTACATTGCCTGAAACGGATTGTTTTAGGATATTGCTGCTTCGTGAAGCAGCTCTGTAACTTGTTAGTACTGTTTTTCTGGTTTCCTCTAATGTGTCTGAAACACAATTAAGAATATGCTGTGCTTAAGCCACAATGACTTTCCCTTAACAGTGGTAATAACACTTTTTGAGAGAAGGCTGTGCTCAGGCAGTCAACTGCTTTACATCTAATGATTGCAAGATGTTGACATTATTCAGAATGTAACTTGCTGGGGCTTCGCTGCTGTTTTTTGCACTTGCAGAGTTGTGCCTGTTTGCAGCTCAGCTGGTACGTTTGCTTGTCCGAGTGAAAATGTTCATGTTGGCTGGTAAGTGCGTGCTGGTGAATGCCTGGCCATGAGTGCTGCATACCCGTGGCTGTTCTGGTTTAAGACTGGAGCTGTAGGGCTGGACGTGCTTGCCACTGTCACGGAAGAGCTACTCCTATGCTTAGCACTCCCATGGAGCTACTGTTAAATGGGCATCTAGGAGCAGAAAGCAGTCTTGATTTGCAGCAAGACGAACCACAAAGAGAGTGCCTGAGCTTTTGGGGGTTATGTTACAGGGGTTATGCTTGGTCTTAAGTGCTGTGTGTGCTTAAAGTATGCGGGAGTTACTGGTGAAACTGGTGGTTCTCTCATAGAAACAGAAGGGCTGCGGAGAGGGGCTGGGCTGTTTGTCCACAGCACAGTTAGCTGTAAGCTCAGAAGATTCAAACAGCGAGACAGAGAGCCCAAATGAACCTAAATAAGCAAGGGGATCTGAATTATTCACAAAGAGAAATGTTTGTTCCTGAATGGTCAGGTGCCTAAATCCAGAGCAGCCTCAGGCTGTGGGACTGGCGTTGCGAGGGTGAGCGTTGTCCTAAAATGAACTGTGCAACAGAAAAATGGCTTGTTATTAGATACAAGCTCGTATTTCCCTGGGACTGTGAATCTCTTGTTCTCAATTTTTAGGCTCTTTTTTTTGTTATGATCTAAAAGGTACTTGATGCCACAATTCCTGTCACTTTGGCTTTTGCGTTTGTTCCTTGCAATATTCAGCTGGAATATTGCAGACTGCCGAGGCCCACATCGTATTTCGTCTTTGTTCTCCTCTCGCTACGCTTGGGTCTGGTGGTCCCCGCCTGGTTACGTGGCCCCCGTGTGCGAGGAGGTGTGTGTAAGCAGAGGGGACTTCAGCCGAGGGCAGCGTCTCACTCCAGACTCACGTGAGCTACGTTGAGGGCTGATTGCCAAACAGTTTTTATGCTGAATCTCTGGGGTTGTGGGCAGTCAGATGTGTAGCGGCCGCTTCTTTTGCATCTCACCATCGCCAGCGTGCCTCTGGTTTGTAGCAGAAGTTTTGCAGGGAGCAGCTCCCCCATCTTTCGTACCCCGAGCCCAGGCACCCCTGGAGGGCTGCTGCAGAGCCGGCTGAGGCTGGCAGCCGCGGTGCGCGGGACTCGGACCTCGGGAAGAGAAATGAGCTAATGAAATCCTGCCTTGGTGGCAAGCATGGCCTATAGCCATCTTTGCGCCAGGGAAGGTGGCTTCTCTGTGCTGCAGCAACACCTCATCGCTTCGGGAGAGATCATCAATTGCCCGCTTTAAGTGGGTGCAACTAATAAAAAACATTATCCGTGAAGGTTGCATGCAGGTCGAGACAGGAGCTGTTTCTTTGGCTATGTGGTGCAGTAAAGAACACTCCGTGAGGGGCCTACAAGCATGACCCTGTCTGGGGTCTGTGCTCACTCTAGGTTATGCCCTGGGGACGACAGTGAACGCGTGGTTGTTACAAAACCAGATGGCAAGGTGTAATTCACGCTTTTATTACTCTGAACGTGCTCCTGAGGTCACAGCTGTGGGTTTCTGTGGTGCTCCAAGAAGCAGGGGAGAAGGGCAAGGAGGGAGCACGCACACGGCGCGATGGGTCTGTTAGAACCTGGCTTGGGGCTTCTTTCTGGGTCCTGCTGGGCTCATTCCCTGGGCCAGAAACGCATCACAGATTTGAAAATACAATTCCTATTTAGATACAGAGATTCCTCTTGCTAGCCAGTTCCCAGCTGATGCCAGCCAGAGGCAAACAGAAGACAGTTCGGCCTGCAGGTTGTCTGGTGTCAAAGTGCAGGAGGTTTAGTGGAGCGGGTCTGTACCCCAGTAACAGCTGCCTCTGGACAGAACTGGGCAAAATGGAAGGAGCAGTTCAGATGACCAGAGGCCTGAGCAGGCTGCCTGGTGAGAGCTTACAGCATGGCACGAACTGCAAGTTAGCTGGCATTGTTACTTTTTGTCCCCTCAGGCAGGAACTGAGCCTGATTTGGGTGGGTTTTTTGGCTTGGTTGGACTTTTAATTTTTTTAATCCAAACCAGAACCAAACCAAAACATGGACCAGAACCAGACCAGGATAGTGGTCCAGCTGAAAACTGGTATCTGTTCGACCTGTTCGCCAGCAGGACTCTCAGGACCCAAAGTGTAGTGCCACACCGCGCTCTCCTGCCCATCCTCTCCCTCCTTCCCCTGTGCTGCGTCACCTGTCCTTCGTGCCAGATGTAGGAGTCGGAAGCAATGACAATATTGAGACTGCAAGTGGTGCTGTGCTCTGGCAAGGGGAAAGGAGATACTTGGGGACAGGGTGTCTGTGTTTCATCCTCTTTAGTTTTGTCCATGTGAGCTGGTTTCAGCTGGCTGGAAGCCAATGAGCCAGTTTGGTCCTGGGCTTAAAACTGAACTGGAACAGCTTCAGTCACACCAGGGCTGCAAAGCCCAGCTTCAGTCTACCAGGCTCGCTACTTCTGGGCTAAGGTGCAATTGAACAGAAGCAGCACAGGACCAGCCAAGAAACAAAGACTGCTAAATGCTATAATTTTATGTCTATAATTAGTCATAAAAGTCATTATAATTATTGGAAGTGCTGGGAAGCCTTGCTGGGAACTTAAACATAGATGCCAGGAGTTAACCACACCTCAAAGACTGTGCTCCGCTGTCTCCTTGAGGTAATTTCTGTCTTGCTGGGCAGGAGGATGGGCAGAAACCTCTGCTTTCGCTTTCCAGGAGGGAGAGACGAGTTTGTCCTGCGTTCATCAGCAATGCAGCAGTTCTCCTAGAACTGCAAAGACAGCAACGGAGTTAGGCCTTCCGATGCTGGAAGCCCCTAAGCACTGGGTGCATCCTTGAGCACAGGTAGGCGGCCATGAGTAACAACAGCTATAGAAATACCACAGAGCTGCCTAGTTTTCATACGTGATCATCGTGGTGTTGGTGGCTTTGTAACTTTTGCAGCCCTACAGCTGAGCCTGCAGGGTCCTGGTTACCACCTGCAGATGATGAGCCTTGCCCTGTATATCAAGCACATTTCTCTCTGTGCATGCCTGTGTTGAATTACCATTATGAAATGCTAATAAAAAATTTAAAATGTCATTACAACATGGTGTGGAGCTGGGATTTGCAATCCAGCTGCAAGTCTCCTGTTGGCGCAACTGCTCCGAGTTTATCTGAACTCCGCTGTTGGACAGTTGTTCCCCTCTATGAACGACTCTCTGAGCAGGCTGATGTTGCTCACATGGTTTGTCACTGACTTGCCTGGACGTGACTGTGTCAGCACCTTTCCTGAGTCTTCCCTATGGTGGAAATTTAGCCTCGTTAAAACTCCTACCTGCCAGATGCCTCAGCAAGAGCGCTGCCGGGCGTGCTTTGCCAAAGGAGTAAGTTGCTTCTTGAAGGAGAGTTATTTTGATGCAGACAAGGGTCATTAGGACTGCCTTGACTGCCTGACATTGATACGCGTTCTAGAAAGTCCCCATGGAGCTAATACCACTGAATTCTTCTCTCCCAGATGGAGCTGCAAGAGCAGTGCTGCCTCC
>VZSC01012822.1:96784-147077 GCA_013398225.1 Steatornis caripensis | reverse complement strand
GGCCTCACCAGGGCAGAGTACAGGGGGAGGATCGCCTCCCTTGACTTGCTACCCACGCTCTTCTTAGTGCACCCCAGGATGCCATTGGCCTTCCTGGCCGCAAGGGCACACTGCTGGCTCATGGTGAGCCTGTTGTCCACCAGCACTCCCAGGTCCTTCTCCGCAGAGCTGCTCTCCAGGAGTTTTCTAGAATAAATCAAAGCATTACCTAGCATCCAGATTAACAGAATATTAAAATACATGCGGTGACCACTGAAATAACCCTAAAACCTTGCAGTGTTAAGCCAATTCTAAGGTTATAAATAACCATAATGACTGAGGTGAAGTCATCAGTGATAAAAGCAGAGGGAACGGATGGGTGCAGACTGTGCAGAGAAGAGGCTTTCAGATAACCGGAGGTAGCTGGATGTCTCCTGTTGAAATCTTGACATTTTGATAGTGTGCTCTTCTTCATGCCACCATCTTCTGTCTCCTTGCCTTGTCATTGAATTTGAGAACTATAAACGTTTGCACATGTTTGTTGCTGCAATGGTAGGAGAAGAAAAGTCCTTGAGAAGTTTTTGGACCAAGCAGTGTAGAAGCATGTCAAAATGGTAGAGAATGATTTCATGTCGCCGTCTGTCTGCCCAAGTGTGATTTTTGGCCTTTAAATGGTACATATATTTTATTTTTTTCCCCCCCTTTTGTTGGCATCTTTGGAACAGCGCTCTGGGGCATGGTCCAGGGCAGCTGTCTAGGGCTGGACCTCCATGGGGCTGGGCAGGAGCTTGCCCCGGGGCAGGGGTTATGGGATCCTGACACAACTGCACCCCAGCTGTGTGATCCAGGGATGGGAGCAGCACCCACCTGCCCCCTGCTCCCTCCCACACTCCCCATTTTGCTTTTCGGACGGTGCCCAGCACATTGCCTGCAGGCCAGGAGGAGGTCGTCTTCGGCAGACCGCTGCGTGCGTGCCTCGGGTACAGCAACGGGACTAGTCAGAGCAGAGTCCAAATGGCACGGGAGCATCAGGAAGGGCCCCCCCACCGCCATAAGGGACAGCCCCAACAACTGACCCACCCCACCGGTCCCCAGGCCTCCCTCGTCACGTTGCAAAGTGCTGCCTTGCGGTGGCTGCGGAAGCCAAGAGCAGCCTTCTCACCAAGGTGAAGCCATTTGATGCGCTTCGCAATAAAGTGACTCTCCGATGCTTACAGATCTTTCAGGGTATTAAAATGGTCTTAAAACTGACTGCGTTTCTTGCTTCAGCTTGGAGGTGGCTCAGAGCTGGGTTGTCCTGGCAGCTCAGCCACTGCTTGCAGTTTAAGAGAACAAGAATTATTTCCAACGTACTAATAAAACCCCTAAAGTAAATAACCAAGCGTTTTTCCATTTCAGTGTAACTCTTGGAAAATTTCCCAGGATGTCTTTAAAAAGCTCATTGTGAAATAGTGGGATGTTCCTTCCCAACAGGTATATGTTAAAATAAAAACATTTCATTTTCTCCACTTGAAATTATTATAGAATTACTTGGTCTTGGGATTACTGAGAAGACCTCTGGGAAATCATTCTCCTGGGCTGTATTACGTGAGATGTGCTACAGCCATGCAGGGGCACAGTTTTGTATAGCAGGGCAGGGAACAGTTCAGCACGCAGGCTTGCCTGCCTGGCTGTAAAGGGGGAGCCATAGGTTTGACTGGGGTTATATTTAAACCTTTACGCCACCAGCAGTGACACTGGTTCTGTTCTTTAAAACTTTTCAAAGTAGAAGTGAGGCTTTAGTACAAATGGTATTGTTTGCCACAATCTGATTGACTGAGCCAATTTTTTTTCTAGTTGAAGTATTTTTTTTGCAGGAATTAAAAAACATCTAATTACTACCAAACTTGTTTTAACATCACAACGCAAACGTGTGTACATAGGAAGCAGAGATTTTCCTCTGTGTGCATCCTCCTCTGTCTCCCTGGAAACGTGGTCCGGCTCTTAACTGCTGATGCGGAGCACCTCGGGGAAGGTGCTGAGCCCTGTTGGCCGGGGAAAGGAGTGCTGATGCTATCTGGTGTCTTGGGGAGTTGAGCCTAAGGCAGACCAATAAATTGCAACGTTTTCATTGACTTCAGTAGCCATTTGATTAGATTGCCATTCCCTCCACAGACTCGAGGACTAGAGTAATAAAGGTAATGAAGGATGAGTAACGAAAGTAAGCACAGATGCTGAGCCGTCCCAGTCCCTCCGACGTGCCACTCCATTGAACCTATTTGCTGTTCTGACCTCATCTTGGCTCGAATTTGATTTTGACTCTCCATAGCTGGGTGGATCGGGCAGCCCCCTGCTCAAAGTACTGCTTCGGCTGTGTGGAAAATACTGTGCCAGGCTGTATGTTTATTAATAAGCTGATTTTGTAAGGAGATGGAGCACCATGTCTGAGCTCTTGTGGCAGGGCTAGCTAATGATATCGGACAGTGAGCAACTGTCACTTTTGCTAAATCTGTCATGTTGCGAGTAAGCTGCTTACAGCGTGCATTTGAGGCGGGCAGAATGACGGTCTAATCCACCTTAGGGCTCTCCCCAAAGTCAAATTTGGAATCTGCTTTTCTCAAGAACACATTTGTCCCTTGGAAACCGTTGTCTCAGAGGCACAACGAAAGCCAAGGAGCAGAACAGTCACCAGCTTTGCTGAATAAACTCCATCTGTGTATCTGCTCGAGGGCTTGTAGACCCTCGTCCCTGAGCGATGATAAAATAGGACTTCTGAGGAACAGAAGCGACATGGAATTTGTCAGAAAATGTATCCTTGTACATTGCTTAGCAATGCAGCACAAATGTGCAAGCAACCTGAGGAGCTGGAATAGAGCCTTGTATAGAAAAGGGGAATGCTGTGAGACCCGGTCAGCGGTATAGGACTCTCAGCAAAGCTTTCAAGGATGGGAGCTGCAGCAAGTGGCGCACAAAGAGGCTCTTGGCTATCTCTTTCTGTTCCCTATGTAGCAAGATACCAACCCCTAACCTAAAGACCCTGCCGGGACCTTACCTGCACCAGTGTGAGTGCAGCCCACATGGTCTGCGATGGCTGTGTGATGGGCTTGGGGGAGGCAGGAAGGTAGGTGTGGGCACCTGCTTCTGCTGATACCTTCCTGTACCACCCCTCCCACCACCACTGGTGTTCAGCCCCAGGTCGTTCTTCCCTATCGCTACGTTGGGCGTGACCGCCCATTCATGCTTCTGTGGTAGGAAAACAGGGGATTTCTCCCAGGTTTCTCCCTCTCTTTTTACAGGTGAGACTTCACCTGCGCATCACAAGACACAACGTGTCTTTCGGAAACAATCCCCCATTTTGGCCCTGATTTGGCCAAAGTGCACAGCAGATCCTTGAATTTCAGTAGATAAATAATCCTGATGATGGAGGTGCTGCTTAATATTAAACTAAGTCTGTCGCTGGATCAGCTCCTTGATCTTTGGCAACCTTTGTGCTACGGAAGTCTTTTTAGTTGTAAACATTAGATCGTAGATACAATTTCTTCAGATGACCCTGCAGCTCATGGGGCACAGTGCTGAGCTTTATGGGACAATAAAACTCAGTGCTGAACACTGTGAATAGCTTCCTCTTCACAGGTCTTTAGATCTGCTCTTAACAACTGTTCCACAGTGTCATTTAATAGCGTTTAAGAATATCTTCACCCTCCTTAAATTGTCTCGTCACCTGTGCAGCGCTCCACATGCAGAGGGTGCTTGCTGATACCGTTGGCTTTCCTGTGGTTGCATGAGAAGCTCCACGCGAGGGTGGAGTGCTGTGTTAAGCTGGGACAGGAGGTTGTGCGTAGGAGGTTTGAAGGCTGTCAATTACAATATGCATTTTGAAATGATGGGACTGTACAAAATACGCCTGGAAGGAGCTTCGAGAGGCCTTGAGTTTTGTTGCTCCCCACAAGGAGATCAACAGTCAAAGGCAGAGATGTGCCTATGTGACTTCTAGAGTTAAGAAAAGAAGATAGGAAAGTGGTTTAAAATGCTATCAGGAAAAGGATGTAGGATATAGATTAAATGCCTTGTTAAAATCACTTAGTGGCAGGGCTGGAGGTTCAGTGTGGAATTCCTGGCTGTCATGCCACCCACACCGACAACAACCACATACTTCTGAGATCCCCTCCATTTGCTGCAGGCACCAGGGAGCGCATGAGGCTGTGGTGGCCATCGTAGATGTTGAGTTGTGTGACCGAGGATACCAATTCACAAGTAGCTGGTTTAAGAGGAAAGGCACCAGTTCTGTCTTCTGCTTCCTGCCATCTCCACTGCGTCAGCACAGTAGTGGCAAAGTAGTTGAAAGCTGATCTTTTTAAAATTTTTCTGGCAGCATTAGCTTTCGACCACGCCAGCACGATTTTCCACACAAGGGAGGCTGAGAGTGGTGGAAGTGGTTTTTCAAGGGCAAGATTTACTTGAGCTGGTCATGAAACTGCACCCTGAGGGCTGCTGAATCAGGCTGCTTGTAAGAGCCAAGAGCATTTTAATGCACGAGATGTTTATGTCCTTTCTTGAAGTGTTATAATGAGGATAAAGCGATAGCATCAGGGAAACAGGGTCACAGAGCGGAGCCCTGGGGAAGCGCCTGCCCGGCTCCTCTGGTGTTTACCTGGGGATGTGTTTTGGTTACCAACCGCTAAACATAGCAAAGCTGAAGGTGCATTATTGCTCTTCTGAATTACAAACAATTTGTTGTGTCTTACTGGAGAGCACATCACTGGTAGCTTTAACCAGCCGTAATACAGAGGCTGTTGAAAAATGCAGCTCTGATGCTGTAACAGCATGTTTATTTTGATCTTCAAGAAGAAATATTTGTTGAAATTACCTTTTGGCTCCCAAAAAGTGAAGAAATTTCTAGTTGGAATGGTACCTATGAGTACATGTAACTTTCTTTTAAGCTAGAAAAATGTTTACTGGTAGGCATGTACGTTTGGTTTGTGTGTTCTCTGCAGTCTTCAGCAATTGAGTTGGGGTTTTCTTGGATGGCTTTAGCAATTATTTGGGAGGTGATGGACAGTCTAGAGTTTTGAATACTCTTTAGATGACTCTTTGGTACAAGACCTATGAGGATGAGGATGAGCATGCTGCATTGCCACCAGGGAGATCCAGTGAGGCATTTATGCCTAAAAAAGCACTCCCCAAAAGCACTACCAAAAAGGAGATCCACCTGCTGAGAGCTTGAAGGTGTTGCTGAGGAACCCACGGACAGTGCAGGAGAGCATCCCAAAAAAATGATTCCTCAAAGCGTTTTAGGCCATGCACATTCAGACTGCTACTTGCTTACTATGATGGTTAAACGTTCATCGTCCAATTGATTTAGAGGCTACAACTTGTGTTTAAAGCTAGGCATCGGAGATGTAGTCTGCAAAATCCCGTCGTGGTCTACTCTCAGAGATCGGCACTTGTTTGCTGCCCTGGTCCTAAACCCCATGTTCCCAGAAGGTCAACGGCAAGCAAGACTGTGAGTTAAAAGTACTCGGTGGGAAAGATATGAGAATAAATCCTCCAAAGCAATGTAAGACAGAGCTACTTTAGGCGGAAAGATTTTCTCTTCCTTAATGCTGTGGATTTTTTTTTTACATGTTGCATACAAATTGTGACCAGCTGTAGAAAGTATTTTAAAAACCTGCGGAATTAGGTAGACTGAATTCTTTCCCATAGATTTTTTTTTTTTATAGCATACAGTAGAATTCATCGAGAGGTGTCATTCTGTTCACGTCTATGCCAGTAGATCAGCCATCAGTGCAGAATTCATCTTTTTCTCTGAAGCTGAACAAAGCAAAAAAGTTTTTGAGTTGTCGTCTTCTCAAATCCTTGCTATGTAGGTATTAGAAAATTCTTACTAAATACTGCTGTTCTGCTGAAGTCTTTAAAGGAACCTCATCCAAAAGTTTTACTTTGCAGGTGAGATTCAGTTTCCCAGTAATCCAGACTCTGCTGCAATCCGGAATAAATTAAAAAAAAAAAAAGGAAAATGTGCAGACCCCAAAGAACATTAGTAAATTAAATTACCGGGGTTGGAAAGCTGTCATTACATCCCTAAAAATAGCTCATCTCGCAGGAAGGTGGCATAATTTAAAATCAGTGGCCCATGAAAGGAAAGAGGACCCAGTGACCGTCTTGGGCAGGTGTGAGTCTACGTTTATGTAGGTCCATTTGTTTCAGACATCGAATGTTTCTTGGAAACTAGGCCCTGAGTCGCTTTTCAGAAGTTTAATGCTATTTGTCTCAAGTGAATCCGGGCGTGGGTTTTGTGTCCCAGTGCCATGCACAATGTATTCTGAAAATCCAGCTGGTCGCTGGTTGCTTGGCCTGCCCCCGCCCTGGACCAGGGTTTGTTGGAGGAATTCAATTGTAAATAAAATTTCCACTGTCTAGATCTTTATCATCGTTAGAAGAGCACTTACTCCGGAGGGGCCGCTGATTGCATGTGAGCTACTGCTGGCTCTCGCAAGCACGGCTGTGTTTACACGAGCCAGGATTTGTTCCCGGAGAGCGGGAAGGTAGGGACTCTGCTCCCTCCGGCGTGCCGCAGGGGACAGTTCTGCAGCCTGGCTCCGTCTCGCTCGCTTATCTGTAAGTTCTCATTGGGCTCTAACAGAAGGTATTTCTGCAGCAGTTCTGACGGTCTAACATCCTCCAGCTACTCATAAATGCATGCTAAAGCTGTTAATTTTGTTTGGGGTGGTTTTATTTGGTTGGTTTGGGGGGCAGGTCTGGGGTGGTTTTGATCTTTGCCAGCTGGATGCTGTGGTTGAGGCGTCTTTGTAAAGACGCTAAACCAAGGAAGTTGAGCCATGTTAGAAATAACATGGGCTAACATTTACAGCCTTGCCCCCTGCTGAACGAAAACTATTGAAACGCAAAAGCTGTGAAAAGCTGGACTGAATTTTCAACTTGCATAGCAGCACTTTGTTGAACAGGGATGAACCTAAGCACAAGCTCAAGTTTCACTACAGCATTTGCTGAATGAGGGCCTAAATTAATAACATCAAGTAATAGTTGGTGCAAGAACTGTATTCAGCTACGTAGGAAATTCAGGGCTGTATGTTTCAAATGCACAAGCCCATTGCATTGCAACGCCAAAATGATAAAATCACTTTGCGTTCACCAGTGCTGAAATTTGGTGGGTTGTGATGGATTTGCATGGTGAACGGCTCGGTAGCAATGCACTGGGCGACAGTGCTGTTGAAACAGAAGATAGCACTGGTGTTTGGAAACAGCTCTTATATGGGAGAAAAAAAGGCTATTAAGACTTTCTTTTGTGAAATAGCTCCAGACAAAGCAGTGCATGCACAGCAGTGTGTAGGAGGAGAAACAAGTGCATTAAGGCTTCTCTTTCTGTTGCATGAGTCATCAAAGCTTATGGAAATACGCCTTCTTATACGCTGTATTTACCTTATTCATATAGAGGAAACAACAGTAATGCTTCTGTCTTTCCTGGGCGGCAATGATGTAGGTATGGAGTATAGCATTTTGATAAGCAGCGTGGCGTGTGTCCGTTATCCCTGTGGATCACGGAAGAGAAGAGACCAACTAAAAGCAATTCCCCATGACTGTTACTTGGACACTTAAACAAAAATCCCAGGCCCTCCAATCCAGGATGGTAATGCTATCTAATGTGGCTTTGAAAGACAGGTATGAGAGTCTGAGTAACATGTCAGTTTAAAATAATCTTCCTTTTTTTTCCACTTGTATATATCTCTGCTTGTGCTTCGGCAGGGAGTCCGCGTGAAGTTTAAGAGGCTTTGTTACCATAGTTGCGATTTTCTCGAAACTTGTCAGAACCGAGTTGTGGCTGGCCAGTGAGACTTGGCAAGAGTCAAAATGCGGTGTGACACCAAGGAAAAGGATCTCCGGTTGTGTAGTTTCAAAGTCAGAAAAGTGCTGTTACAGCCTGCCAGCGCGATTCACATATTTTTGGGAGTGTTCATGCTTCATACACTGTTCCCAAGTAGAAGGCACTGCTCTTTTGGACATCTTTCAGCCTTGTGCAATCAGTCCATCTGCTTTAAAGATGAAAAAAAAAATTAATAATGAGAGGGTACCAACAGATTGAAATTTTGTGGGGTTTTAGGGATGAACCTCTGATTGCTGAAGTAAAAGGCAGCTTTGCCATTAACAAGGGTATTTAGTCACTGTGTAGCCTAACAGAGTGCAATTGCTTTAATAGACTGGAGTTATCTGAAAGGGCATTCCGTAAATGTCAAACAAGGTTTGACTGGGGTTCCTTGTGCGTTTTATCGGGAGTAGCTACGTTTTGGACAAGAGGAAATAGATTTTAGAAATCTATCTGTACATAGAAGGCTTTGAAAATTCACTGGAAGGTAAAGGAGTACCAGACCAGATAGTCCTAGATTTCTTGGATTTTGAGAACTACAGTAGTCTTTACAAGGGCTGGCTTCTCTGAAGAAAAGGGGACTTTTTAATGTAACGTAGGTTGAGCTTTGGGGATGGTTTTGGATTTGGGCCACCATTTCAACCACTGACATAGCCCTGTGCTATCAGGGAAGAACCCGAGGTCTTTGATGTTGTACCAAGATCTTCTGGTGCCGTAGAGCTACCAGTGCTACCGTAGCAGTGAGCCTGGTGTCAGGCCTGTGAGGTTTATCCTGGCTGTTTTCTTTCTGATGTGTTTGCCTGATGTTGGAACTCTGTGCAATTTGACTCAGGGGATCCTAGGATCCAGGAGAGCAGAAAGGAGGCCGTTGGCTCCAGTGCCCTAACTGGCTTGTCCTTTGTCCAGGACAGCGCAAGTTATTTTCTTCCAAGCAAATATTTATTAAGTGCAGGGGGGAGAGTTCGTATACGATTTGTTGGTATTACGTCAATACAGATTTATTCTGTTGTGTGTTTTAGAAGTTTAATTAGCATGAGCTTTGCAATATGTGCTGGAAAGTAAATAGCAGATGCATCTTTATTTACTTGGCAGAAGAGTAACACTTGTTTAGAAGATGTGAAAGCTTTTCCTAGTGCATGTGACTCTATTCACCAGTACCCTACAGGCCATTCCACAGCGCATACACTTGTTAAATCCCCTGTAAGCCCAAATATCAGGCTTAGGGGAGACTTAAGTGCTGTACAAATCTTGTGGCGAGCGTTTGCACAGGGGTTGAGTTTCATCCTACCACCTGAATGCTGTGCAAACAAGCAGGCAGACCCGAGACCAAAGGAGATGATCGACTCCATCAGTTTGCCTGTTGTGCAGAGCCATTTATGGGAAACATATCAGATGCGCAGGCCAACGCTGCTCGGTGGGTTTTATCACGTTAGTGAGTAAAAACAATATTCAACATGAGCAGAATACCCAGAACTGACGAGTCTTCTTCTTGGCTGAGAACTTGGCTATCCACTGAATTATAAATCTCAGCCGGTAGCATTTTATAATAGGAGTCCTGATATAACCCTTAGCAGAGAATCACAGGTGGCAACCATGTGCTACTGTGAGAAGGCTACTGTGCTTTTGATGCTATCTGCATTGTAATCACCCTCGTAAAAAAGTGTCGTACCCTATCAGTGCTACGTCATCCTCTGATGTCTCATCCATGAAGCGTGGTTCTGGGGCCTTGCAGACTATTTACACATGAGGTTTCCATTGCGGAGTCCAAGGTTCAGGCTGATCAGTGTGGAAAAGTCGCTGTCAGTGGTGGAACCTCTAGTTAGACATAAGAAATCAAGCCTTACTGGAGCTGTCAGACCTGTGAATACATGTACAGATTTAAGTTTTAGCCATCTGAACAATGAGTCCTCATTAGGTTCCCTGGAATCGCCTGCGTGCTCAGGGCCAATTGTAGTTGCATGCGTCTTCAGGGCTTGGGCTCAGGTGGAAAAGAAGAAGAGCCCTGCTTTGGGAAAGGTCCTTCCAACGTGATCGTATCCTGGCTCTCAGGCACGGTCTGTTCCCCCTAGGCTGTCTCCCCCGGTCTACTGCAGACGTTCTTGTGCTTCCTCTGGTCCTTTTGGCGTAGCATCTCATGTCTGGGATAACAATGTTGTACTACCTGTTTTCCAAAAAAAACTTTAATTGTTCCGTAAGTGCCTAAAACGTGCATAGCCACTAACTTGGCCATTAAGATAACATTAACAACTCGCTTAACAACAAGGACCAGATTTCTCGTTGGTGATTAGCCCGGTTGGGCTGAACGGAACACAACTGTCAAGCTTCTCTTACTTTTCTCAATATTTCTCCTGTTTGCTCATAACTGACCTTTCCCCCTCCTTCATTCATATTCCTGTTCCTGTTTTGTTCTTTAAATATCATTTAAACAATGTTTAATGTGAGTGAAATGCTTCAGAAACACTACTGATTGCTGCTCTCTTCAGATTTGACAGCTCTGTTGTTCTAAGGCAGCGGGTTGCTGAACTGTCTGCTAACACCCTGATACAATATTTTTCCAGGTTGACGTTATAGAGAGGTAGAGTAGATGTTTTTTTTTTTCCCAAGGTTGTGCAAGAATGGGCATAATATTTGTTAATTGTCCCTCATATCCCCATATGTGTTTGCTGCTCTGTTGCTGTGAGTAGGTTATTACTGGCTTGTTCGTTTGTAGTCATCACCCGCACTTCGATATAGAAATTGCAGTGGGTGATGTTTTTTTTCTTTGGACCTCTATAACTCTTCTTTCATCTGCCTCCTGATTTTTCTCTGCTATTGAAATTTCATGCATTCTGGGGGGGCTGGTAGCCCAGATGTTTTCGTGACAATGGTGTCTTTATCAACAAGATTTCATAATTAGGCAATTATTTTTTTTACAATACAGTCATTCCAAGATTTTTGTGTAATAAGCAGTTAGATATTATAATCTGCTAGAAATGCGTTTTTATGTAAGTATGGATTAGAATAGATTTTAATTTTACAATTTCAGAGATCTAAATTAGACATTGTAGTAAAGAAAAATGACTTTGTATGTCTATTAGAACATTTACTTTTGTGTTACGCTTATGCCAGCTAGAGTGAAATACTTTGTTATGTTTTTAATCTTAGGTTAAAACTGCTGGTAAAAGACATGCTAGAAAAATGGTTTGTGATGATGCAAGAAAATGTAGCTAGAATCTTTAAGATACTGCAGTGCCCTGTCCCGTTCTGCTCTGCAATAGGGAAGTCAAAGTGTCAACAGAAATAAAATCTTAGTCAGTTTGAGCCAGCTGGAAGGAGGAATAACTTCAATACATTTTGTTCTGACTATTTCAACCACTTCTTTTTGCATGTAGCTGGAATGTTTGACCAGAAGTCATTTTATTTCCACCTCTTCCTATTTTGGGGGAGGCAGCGGTGGTGGTGGTGGTGTGTGTTTCTCGGCTGAGAGATGCAATGGAAGCAATCGCCTGCAAAACCAGGCATATTCTAGTAAAGAATAGTTTCCCATCATTTTCCTAAGCTGCTCCCTCTAATTTCTCTCACTCTGTCTTACTACTCTTATTTGTTCTCCCAAATGTTCAGTAAAATATTAATCCTTTCAAATGTTAAGCCTGAATTTAGTCTTTCAGTTTATCTTTTGCATCTTAATGGCTAGTATAAAACACTGATTTCTAAGGATGTTCACAGAGGCAGATACAGTTTCAAACAACATGGGATGAGTATAATTTTCTGTTTCTGTCCGTTTATTTCTAGTAGAAAACTGCCCGAAAACTTTCCTCCCAGTCCATCTCCATTTGTGGAGAAGATGTAGATGCTTTGAAGATGTAGACAGTGTTTTGCTGAACCGGGGCCCTATTAAGCTCTCTCTGGTCCTGCAATGCCAAGGCTGTGCTGAGACACCGTGTCTTGGAAGTCTTGAGACTAGGATTTCTTTTTGCCGGGCTTCTGGATAGTTTTCCACTCATGCCGTCTGCCATACTTTGCAAGAGCTGCTTGATATCTCTCCACTAGCTTGAGTAAAATGTAGGCTACCAAAACACCCAGCAAGTCTTATTGCTCCTCTGTGCTTTAGCATTGGTCCAATAATCCAGCATTCCTCCTTTGCTCTGTCAGGAGAGTAACAGTAGTATAATTGGCTTTTTTTTTTCCCCCCAGAAGTCCCAGGAATAAGGCATGAAAATAGATGATGCACCACGCTGTGAGACAGATACGAACTTCACGGCTGGCGTTTGTTGCCTGACCCATGAGGGGACAGC
Organism: Steatornis caripensis; assembly: GCA_013398225.1. NCBI lineage: Eukaryota > Metazoa > Chordata > Aves > Caprimulgiformes > Steatornithidae > Steatornis > Steatornis caripensis. The sequence goes on along the minus strand of VZSC01012822.1, from coordinate 134,963 downwards.
AGGTAGTGAGCGCAGACTGCCTCTGGGCCATGAGTGCCACGGGTTACCGCTCTTCTTGTCCGCAGGCTGCCGACACTGTGCCCAGGTGCATTTCACCCAGTGATGCTGCTTTTGTCATTAAAAAAAATGAAGAGAAACTATAAATAAGATGGAGGAGAAAATTCCCAGTACCCTAGCAGCTGCCCTGGAGAAAAAGGGATACTGCGGATCCTTGAGAACACATCTTTCCCCACCATGTTTAGCAGTTCCCCAAGATCCTTCATTAACCTGAACAGAGGTGGCAAACTTACGAGCACGGGGCCAGCTTGGCTGCTTCTCGGATTGAAGGAAAGCCTGAGACGGGGTAGAAATCTGGGGAAGCAAAGAGGGGAAGAGGGTAAGCAGATGCCATCCCAGAGTTGGTGGGTGTTGATGCCTGTTGCTGTTGCCCTGTTGAAGGGAGAACAGACACGGAGAGCTATCTCGAGAGCAGCTTTTGCTGGTCACAGAGGTCCTCAAGTCTTCCCTGCCTTTAACGACTGAGCTCTGTGTCCTCTGAATACCACATCAGGGCAGGATGAGGGAGCTGGAGTGAAAATAGCTAAAGCAGCACTATGGAGGTAAAATAGGTCTCCTTCGTGAAGTGTTCCCGTGGACAATTTCTTTACCCATGGCTGCGATGCTGATGGTGGGACTGGTACTGTAGACAAAATCTGAGGTTGCTCTATGTGTCAGCATGATGGACGCCCAGGTCCAAACTCCGCTGCACGGAGCATGCGTGTTCAGATGGTGGCTTTCAATGCCTTGAGGTTAGAAACCACTCTCTGTATTCTTGCCTAACCTAAAATGATTTTTGTGGCCAGAATGAAGTAAATGATGACCACATCTCGCCTAACTCTTCCCAGCCAGACCCACTGTTTGCCTCTAAGAAGTTAAGTAAGAGGTGACGTTGCAGTCTGAGCTAGGGTTGGCTTTCATGTTACATGGTGCTCCAAAAGTAGGTTACTGGGTCAGGAACAGCAAGTTCTGAGTGTTTGCCAGCTCGGCCTTTTTTTTTTCCCCTACAGTGTTTATACTGCTGTGACCTGCCATGCTAAAATGAGTCTAAAATGAATGCAAGTGGTGCTTTAAAACAGTAAGATGTGTTTGAACTTGGCCTTCTGTACTTGCGTCAGATCATCCGTTTGCAGGACGCTTGCTTTATGGTGGCTTCCTTTTTTGAAACAAAAAGTAAAGGTGATTGGAATCCGGTTGCTTGAAAAAAAAGACTGTCCTTCTTAAATGATTAGCTTGAAGTCAAAAAACTGTCTAAACTCACTGGAGAGTACAGAGTCGTGAGGTCACTCAGAATTCAGTACTGGAAGAATTTGCTCCCACGTCCAGTGATGTGGTAGAGAAGATCCCTTGGGACATCTGCAAAATCTGAGTTTAGCTCAGAACAGTGAATTTTGGAATAAAGGTTTTTGATTCAGGCTCTGATCTGTTTGAAACACCCCGCAGCTGCTTGCACTGCTTTGTCCAAAACTGGTTCCTCCCCCCGCAGGCGTTCTCTCCTTTTAAGCCTCTGCAAAGCCAGAGCTCATGACCCTGCTGCCAGGCATGCAGACGGAGGGCAGCTGCCGACAGGATCGGATCCCTGAAGGAGAGCAAGGTGCCAGGCTGAGGGTGGGAAACCTGACGGGGAATACAAGGAACGCAGTTGCAGCCGCCTTCCTAGCGAGAGCGAAGGGGCAGGAGGATTCTGGTTGGTCTCGAAGATCTTAAAGATCTTTTCCAACCTAAATGCTTCTGTGATTGCAGAGGTGAAGCTGACTCACGCTGCATGTGGGTTTATACCTGCCCTGAGCATCGGGCCCCACTTTCCCTCATGTGCTGGGTGATGGCAGCCTGGGAGCAGACCACTTGTCCTGGTGCTGCCGTAGGCTCCATCGCCTCATGAGGCGAGCACGAAGGCAGCAGCAGCAGCGGCTGCTTCATCCGCAGGGTTGGCATGAGCCCTTTCCGGGCCTGATCTCTCCAGAGGTCACATCCAGCTGCCATTAACACCAGCGGCACACAGCTGGACTGCCCCAGCCATGCAGTTGGGCATGTAATGTTAAATCCAAAGAGAAATTTCTTCAGTGTTGGAGGCAAGCTTTCCTCTTGATCAGTGCCTTCGTGCCCAGATTTCTACAGCCCTCCTCCCTCTGGTTAAGTGCAAAGACTGCGGTACACAGGGGATGGGTGGCCTGGCTTCAAATATTTGAATAATCTCACCAATAAAAATATTACTCAAAGCAAAGCCTCAGAATATGTTCAGTGGCTCGCTGCCAAAGCTGACTTCAGAGGAAACTATGTGGGCCATTCAGCCAAGTGATTCATCGAGTTTTCAGTGCTTCTGAAAACTCATCTAAAAGAAATAAAAGAAAAAAAAAAAGGCAGGATTTGAAGAAAGATTGCACCTTGCAAAATCTCTCTGAAATCACAGTGAGCTTTCTGCTGCCGGAGCAGATGTAGCAGGACAGAGAAAGAACAGCATCGCTTAATGCTCCTCGCCGAGCTAAAATGGCATCTAATCACAAGGCATCAGCAGCGCGCCCAGAAAATGGTTCACGCAGCCTGCGAAGGCCACCCTCAGCACTATGGTTTTCACATGCCTCTTGATGTTTCTTGCGTGCGCCTTGAAAATACCTGACTTTCTGCAACTGGAGGAAAAATATGTCGCTTAAAGAAGGGCAATGTGGGTAATGCAGCCAAGAAACCCACGAGTCTCCGTATTTCAAAGTAGGGATCAGCTCGTTTTCTGACTGTTTAATGAATGCAAGTCAAGCTGCAGCATCTCTTGGAAGACGTGTTATTTATGAGACTATCAACCTCTCGGAGCTGCAGAGGTTCCCCACTGGTGACAGCTCAGCAGGTCCTCGGTTTTCACTGCTGACTTACAGTTCCCTCACTGCTGGCAATCAGTTCAGCAACTACCAAAGACTGTATGTTAAGCGTCACCCTGAAGACCCCAGTTCTGCGAGGTGCTCAGTGTTTGCTGTGGGAAGCAGCATGACAAGAGGTAGCGAGGAGGCGAATGGCTCACCCCGTGTGTGCCCCCTTCTTTCGTGGAGGGCTGGATCAGATTCTTAGCTGCTAAAAGTAGTTGTGGCTCCGTCACCTCCAGAGGAGCTGTGCTGGTGTATGATGGATCAGAATCTGGCCAGGTGTCCGTTTAGAAGCAAAAGCTCTAAAGCTTTAAGGAGAGCCGTGCATTTAAATTGCAAAATATCCAGCATTAGTTCTTGCTGGCCTTGTTTCTTAGGGGATTCTGTTGATGCTAACTTGGCCTGGAAGCTGCCCTGGATGAAAATCCGTGCCTTTCTGTTTGGCACCAAGTCATCGGTGAGTTTGCAGTCGTTGCACGGCTCAGTTCTGCCTTCCCCCTTCCCACTGCAGGGTTAGCGAAGGAAGTGATGGTCTGTTGGTTAGAGAGCGCTGCCACATCACACGTGCTCGCTTCTGCTTCTGCCCTTGTGCCGCTTTGTTGTGTGATCTCAAGCAAAGCCCGTAGCTGTGCTTGGCCTTGATTTCTCTCTCTGCAAAATGATGACGACAGCGTCATCTGAGTGCTTTTACCTAGACTTTTTTGGGGTGGAGAACGACATAAAAGAGCAGTGGTCTGCGTCTGTTCTTCATCCCTGCTGCACAAATAGCTCTCCAGCCCAGCTTTGTCACTTCAACAGCTGTAGCATGAAAGTAAAAATATCAAAGCCTGATGTAAGGGCTCTGCTTAGGAACTCGCAAACCATTGTTATGGCAAAGGAATGCCTTAATAATACCCTGCTTCCAGTCAAAGAAAATACATATGCTCTCCGTGTATGAGATTCTGACCTATGAATCTGGTTACACTTAATAAGATGTAACAGTTGCTCAGGGGACTGATAATAGGATATCGAGTCCTTTATCTCTGTGTCACGGGTTGAAATCCAGACCAGGCCATTAGCAATTAAAACGTCTTACCATCTGATGTCTGTCCAGTGGCCTGTGCAAAATGAGCCTCAGCTCAGCAGCATAAACTTTTGGGGTTTCAGGTTGTTGGGGTTTTTTCTCTCTTTTTTTTTTTTTCTTTTGAGGGGAGGGAAGTGTCGTTTGCAATCCCATTCCTGCCTGCATTAGCACCGTGGCCAGCTGTTTGTAGGCAGGCAAGTGGCCAGGCAGACACGGAGCCGTGGGGTTTTCTTTCCCTAAAGATGGTTTTCCAAATTAAAGCTGAAGTATGTTAGAGCAAGGCCCTCGGGAGAGCAGCCGGCGCTGGCTCTGCTCATACTGAGTTTGTTTTGAGACTAAATACACAGTTGTGTTCTCTTGGCTTCTTAATACAGCAGCTATCTAGGAATATAAAAATAATGGCTTATAAAGAACGATGCGTGTTTCCTCTCTTTCTGTCTCTCACATGAAAAATACTCCAAATATTTATTTTCAAGAATTATTTGTAAAATGGGAGAGAACGAAGAAAACCTTTACTTACTGCTCCAATTTCATTCAGACACAGACATGTTTGTATTCCATTAATTATGGTGAGGCTTTATATTTTATATATCTTTCCCGTTCAGTTGTACCTGATAAGATTTTCTTTTTCCCATTTGAAAACACCTGATGAGTGTGAAAGGCTGCTCTGATGAGGGCTGTGTGAAAGGAGGTATTTCTTTTTCTGTCATCAAGACAAGGCCACAGTAGTGTTCTCACACAGATGTTCGTGTTTTAGCGAGTTTTACAGCAGCGAAGACCATTGTTATCAATGGTTGGTCAAGCACAGAATTCAAATTCCCTGAGCTGAACTCAGGTCTGTGACTTGCAGCTGTGGTTTGAGCGATCCCCCTCTGAGCAGAGGGGAGCTGGGCCTTCTCAGGGGCCAGGCAGCCCCATCTGCATAGTCACGTGCCACCAAGCGAATCTGTCTGGTTCCTCTGCCACCTATGTCCACCTCCATGGGAACATCAAGGAGGATTCACGGCTGTCCTTCCTTGTTGGACTGGGAGCCCAGCACTGACCTCCCCAAACCACAGCCACCCGAGAGCCAGCCTCCCGCCGTGGTCCTCACCCACTGCCACAGGAAGGCCCCATCTCCCACACCTCCAGGCTCTTGTGAAACATCACTGGTTTTGGAGGAAAAGTGAAGGAGAAGGAGAGGACACAACTGAACCCCAACTGCATGGAATACGGTAGCAAAACCTGCCACTTTTAAGCAGCTCTTGAGCAATGTCATCCCCAGGGCAGAGCTCAGTCCTGGGAGATTCCCTCCAAGCGGAAAATACTGCAGTGGCAGGACATTGCTCCTCTTTCCTCTCTTTTGAAAGACGCACCTTGTCCCAGTCATAGGTCCTAAGGAAAATTTGCCAAATGGCACACCACAACAGCAGGGCTGGGAATCTCCCACTTCCATTTTCTTAGTATATTTTGGAGCTTTGAGTTCTTTCATCGGAGTTTACAACCCCTCTCGGACAACTAATGGCGTATCTGCTGGCGCAGCCTTTATCTAGTGAGAAGGCAATGCAAAACAGTATCAGCGAGCCAGCTCGCTGAGGGATGTGTATCCATCTGCTCATGGTGCTCCACACCAATTAAAAGCATAGCACAGCAGTCCCTGCAGCACTCCTTACCGGAGCTCCGCAATTACTTAGATGTTACGTTTTTGTCACCTTGGGATCTAGAATTGTGGCCCAGAACCTTTGGCTTCAAGAGAGCCAAGCTGGGTGTGAGCTGGGCATATATAATGCATTGTGATACTCCAAGAATTGGCAAGTGTTTTTCTTCTGTGTTTGTAAGGAGGACCCCTGTAATACCAAGGGAAGGCCATAGGTAATGCAGCCTCCCTAGGTTTGTAGAGGGCAGTTTCTAACAAATTCCTTTGGGTCATCTCTTTACATAAGCACTGTCCTGGAGTATCTGCCCTGAGCTCCCAGATTCAGGGAGAAAGATTAGCTCATGGGCAGCACGGTGACTGCTGGAGCTACGTGAGCTGTTCTCAAGTGAACAAGCACTGCCCTACCATAGACTCCCAGGAGGAATCATGGAGTCACTCAGGAACTTTTGCAGGAATCAAACTTGAGTCCAGCCTTGCTTAGTAGCTCAATGGTGGCCATACCAAATCTGTGCCGCTTCTGTACCGAGCACCTTAATTATCTCTGTATTGCACCTCCTCACTGGTCCTGTTGCGCCTCTGCCATCTGTTCCCCAGGATTCTGCACTTGAAGTAGTTAAATTCTTTCAAGAAACCAAGTTGAGCCTGATCCAGAGATCCCAGACAGACATCAACTCTGTTGTCTCCATCACCATGGCACAGCTAATCCTACACCCAGGCTGCCTGCCTGCAGGTACCTGAGACAATGCTTGCGATGCTCCTGGAGACAGTAATGGTGCTGGTGGTCCTCGAGCCCAGAGGTGTCAGTGGTCCCGCTACATCCATTTCCTGTCTGGTGTTTGAAGTGAGAGTCAGCTAACGCCTGCAATAGCTGTCCCTGGTGTGGGAGGTGTTTCGCAGAGTTTACACCTCAATAGAATGAATATATCTGCAGGGAGAATTCCTCACTGAATATTTTTGTCTCAGATTTTGGAACACACCAAAGGAGAAGAGTTTGAGAATCTCCACTTTTAATGAACTGGAGAATTGAACTTTCTTCCTTTTTGGGTTCACTATCCACCCATCCATACAGACACTTCTAAGGCTGCTCTTGTGGTTTTCCATTTTTGTGTTTAATAGTCTGACGGGCTGAGATGCCATTAAGATAAGCACCAGTACTGTACAGAGAAGGATCACAAGCATTCTCTTGGATGCCTTTAACAAAATGTTCAGCTCTTTTTAGAGATGTAAGAGGGCTGCGACACAGATCACGTCATCAGATCCTCGTCAGCTCTTGGCCTGCTCACCGCTCTGCAGCTCCCCAGATGCTCAGCAGCACTACTCCAGATGAATTAAGTGGACAAAGCCAAGCTTGAACATTAGCCACGTTCTCTTAATTGCACCAGAATATGGGGGTTTTTTTGTTCTTATGACTAGGCAGTGATCAAGGCAAATAAATTCTAGATTAGACATTTTTGGCCACCACAGGGAGTGATTAAACTTTTAAACACTAGACTCATATAAAAGTCTTGAGAGCCCACAGCAGGCTATCTCCATGCCTGTTGCTTATGGCCATTTAATTGTCCCCCATGAAGTGCCAAGTTAAGAAGGCTGGAAAACTGGGCAAGTCAACCATTCTCAGGGAATGTTTGAACATGGTTGGGGCATTTAGTCACCTCAAACCCAGATTTTGCCGAACTCTGTAGCGATGGAGCGGTGAACCCTGCGCTCTCTGCAGACAAGTGAGCACAGCAAGCCCCGAACAGCCTCCTCCCTGCACTGCGCGGCGATGAAAATCGATTTTGTTTATATTTCATCCGAAACTACAGAAATCTTTGTCTTTTCTGCTCCTGCCTCTCACCCTTTTCAATTTTGTGTCGCGTGACAATGAGGTTTGAAATGCGGTCGGTGTAGCAGGGGAGATGTTCAAGGGAGGCTGCGGCTTCGAGGGGCTGCAGCCGCGCACGCTGCCCATGGTCGCTCTGCTTTCGGAGCTGCGGCCAAGCCGAAGTGCAGCAGCTCAGCGCTGCTGGAGCCGTGCTCGTCCTGGGCTGAGGGGCTCCGACTGTTTGTGGGATTTGTTGTCTGAGGAAGGGCCATTAATTCTGGCTCCATGGTTGAATCCCAATAGGAATAATTGCATAGTGCCTACATGAAGTGCCCCTGCGATTTCAATGGGAGAGCTGCTCACCCACACTCCTGTCCCAGGCTGGTGGGTCGTGCCCTTCTTTTGGTGTTTCACTGCTGCCTTTTACCCTAGACTTGGCTGGGCTTTGCGTAGCAATGTATGGCTGACTGTCCATCCAGATTTTTCATTGCGCTCCGAGTCTCCCTCAGCTGAAAGGCTCTGTTTCAATCTTACAGGAAATTATTTCATTCCTCGTCCTTTGTGGTTTGGGGTTCTCTGTGGGCAGGACACTTGCTGCTGCTCCTCTGATACAAGCAGCCAGGGGTTACTTAACTACCACATCTCTCTAAAAGTAGAAATTCCCGGCTCCGAAGTACTAAGACACATTTTCATTAGCATATACAGTGAGCTTCCTCCCAGCTATCCCAGTCTATTAATAACAGCTCCAAAGCCTTTAGTTTGCCTAAGCGTTTAGGAAAATTCACTTTTTCCAGACAGGGGCTGTTGGTATTTCTGTACTCTTAGATCAGAGCTGCCATCCTGCTCACACGCTCGGTGATGCAGAGGGGGTGTGTGGCTCACACACCCATTTCTTTCTTTCCCGTGGCCTGCTCTTCCCCAACGAGCACAAAAGCATGGAGTGGGCCGTGTCTTACTTACCTTTTTACTAAGAACTGACCGCAGAGAGGAGGTGTCCTCAGACCAGGACAGGGAAGAATCAGAAAATCTGGATATGCGTTAAAGTGTAGGAAACGGCAGAGAGAGAGAAAAAAAATAGCAGGGAGAAGAAAGGAGGGAAAGGTGCCTTTTTGCTGTGAAGGGATTAGCTGAGAGTCAGCTTTCAGATGCTTTTTAAATAAGGCAGTCTCCTGGAAAATACGGATCCTGATCGATTACGAAACCCTCGGGGACTTTTGAGGTCAGAGCTCCCCTGGGAAAGGGGACAAACGAGATGGAGCGGCAGTGCCATTTGCAGATTGTTCTGTTACTTCTCACTGAGAAATGTGACCGAAAGATTTTGTGGAGTTTTGGTTTTGATTTCAAGTAAAAATGTTCTTTTGTTATTTCTACACGTGCCCTGTGAAAAACTAAAGACAGGTTCTTTGAGGCTGGGTCACGAGGTTTGCCTTGGGTGATTCATACAAATAATCATGCCTGGATGATGTAGCGAGGACTGGGTCCGCAGCAGGTGTGGTTCGCACGGATCCGTCAGCTTCACAGTGACGAGGGGCTGTCCTGAGCATCCTTCTGCCCTGCGGTATGTAGGTGCTACCTGTGGCCCATCTGTCCCTTTTAACTTTCTGTGAGGGTCAGGCCCTGAGCAGGGCAAGTTTTTCCTCTCCCTGGTGTTTCCCTGACACTTTGCTCTGCATCCTTCATAACCTTTGCAGTAACCCAGCTCTGAGGTGTTTGCAGCCTGTGGGGTGCAACCCTTCTGTGCAGAGCAACGCTCCCTTCCTCTCTGTCCCTCCTTAATTCTCTGCTCGCAGCCGCAAAGACGTAGTTCACACACAGGCTCACTCCTGACAAATTGTGGAAAATCTGCCCTATCCATTTGTCTCAAGGTTACGATTCAGCCCGTGCTCTGGCTCTGCAGTCCTGCTGCTTATTTGCATTTTTTCTGTACGTGGTTCTTTCCATTTCCACACATTAATTTTTCTTTGTTAAGACTCTACCCCTCGCCAAACCGATAGGAGGCACAGATGGCTTGATGCAGGGTTTTGGGGTTTTTTGACTCTTGAATTTCTACAGTTCATTGAACAGCAACAATGTTTAAGTTACATAAACCTTAAATATTTTTTATTTTCAATGGAAATCGCACTTGCTTAGCCTAGCCCTCCACTAGCCATCTTCTGCTCAAGAACATTTCAGCTGTATTTTCCAGTGCAGCATTTGGTTGTGCTGAGGAAGGGGCGGTGCTCCTCCCGTGCTATGGCAATGATCTCAGGCTGGTTGGGAAAGGGAAGGTGATTTGGTCCCCCTGGGGATAATTTCAGGACATCCTTTGGAAGTCCTTTCTCTTTGGCACTTATTTAAGCAGCCTGTATGCCGCCAGAGGTCAACTTCAGCACCTGGTCCGGAGTCTGTGTTTCAAACTTTTAATGTCTGATCGATGGAGATACTTTGGGTACCTATGTACTACATGCGAACGCCTAAATTAGCACGTGCAGTAGGTGTTTTGAGTGTGTGCCTTCTCTTTGTTGCCAGGCGGGGAGGTGAGAGGACGCAGTCGTGGGTTATGATGATCCTCTCAGGCTCGGGACAGCAGATGCCCAGGGCAGCACCGTGCTTTGGATGCGGGCCAGTGCCCTGGTGAGGGTCCCTTTGCAGGCTTCCCTGGGCCAGCCCTGCAAGGCGACCGCAGACAAGAGGGGAGGCAACCCGGCCGCTTGTACCTCTGGGTACCGCTGGGCCTCCTGGCGGGGATGGACCATCTCCTCCATTTCAAACCCAAGCCTCGGCTCGGCCACGCGCTGCTCGCCATCAGGGGCAGTGCGTTTCGGAGACGGACCCGGTGTTTCGAATGCTGCTAGAATTCCTCTGAAAAGTTACAGAATTGAGTGAAAATTTCCCCGCACGCTTTATTGCTTCCCCGGTTGTAGGTTCCTCCCTGCACCTGGTGGACTCCGGCGCTGTGGCCGTGACGGTGTTTTTGTGCGGGGCCAGTGCTTGGGAGTGCTCTTTACAGTGCTCCTCCCATAGGACCCACCTATGCCCCGCTCCGCGTTTGCTGAGCTGCCAGAAGTGATTGGGACTGCTCCATTATATTTTAGAAAGCTGGTTAGAGGCCTGATTTATAAAATACAGATCTGTCACACTGACGATGTAGATTTTTTAATGTGCTCAAGCTTTAAAATCGCATGTTTTGACTTTTCCCAAGGTTTCCTTCTTAGCAGCTCAGTTGCAGTGCTCCCTACTGGGACTTATTTAAGGGAAAGAAAGGACATAATGTACTTAGAAGTGTAAATGATGTATGTTTATTCCCCTGAACTGAATAAGTGGCAAACCCAGAGGGTGAATAAGCTAAGCTCATCAGCTAGGTACTCTTAACTTTCTTTCCAGCAATTAAGATGAGGTTTATATCTCCCTGTCAGTTCTGCCATATAATAATACCGGGTAGTCATGTAGCTTTTATACTAACAGCAGACGGTGAAGGCACTTAACCCAGATCTGAAATGCAGAGCCCATTAAAATGGGATTGAAGGTATTTAATATAAATTGTTGTATTTTCTATTTGTGTTCAAAACTGACTAGCTTCTTATATGAGGCAAATTCAAAATAGTTCCACTGAAGTCACGAAGCCCAAATTTACACTCTCACCAACACAAAATCAATCTCTCTCCAAAGTGTTCTCAGAAAGCTGACTCGAGTTTCTTGTTTCTAGATGAGTTTGCTTACATTATTTCTGAAAAAAATTTTTACATTTACAGAGAAAGAGAGAGAGGGAAGGAGAGTTCCTCTTTCCTACCCCACAGCCCCAAGAGGCTGGGTGAGACTGGCGCCCAGAGCTGGACACAGCCCGCAGTATATGGATGGCCCGGGATGCAGAGAGATGCAGGGACCGGACGCCGGCATGGTCCGAGATNGTCCGGAGTCTGTGTTTCAAACTTTTAATGTCTGATCGATGGAGATACTTTGGGTACCTATGTACTACATGCGAACGCCTAAATTAGCACGTGCAGTAGGTGTTTTGAGTGTGTGCCTTCTCTTTGTTGCCAGGCGGGGAGGTGAGAGGACGCAGTCGTGGGTTATGATGATCCTCTCAGGCTCGGGACAGCAGATGCCCAGGGCAGCACCGTGCTTTGGATGCGGGCCAGTGCCCTGGTGAGGGTCCCTTTGCAGGCTTCCCTGGGCCAGCCCTGCAAGGCGACCGCAGACAAGAGGGGAGGCAACCCGGCCGCTTGTACCTCTGGGTACCGCTGGGCCTCCCGGCGGGGATGGACCATCTCCTCCATTTCAAACCCAAGCCTCGGCTCGGCCACGCGCTGCTCGCCGTCAGGGGCAGTGCGTTTCGGAGACGGACCCGGTGTTTCGAATGCTGCTAGAATTCCTCTGAAAAGTTACAGAATTGAGTGAAAATTTCCCCGCACGCTTTATTGCTTCCCCGGTTGTAGGTTCCTCCCTGCACCTGGTGGACTCCGGCGCTGTGGCCGTGACGGTGTTTTTGTGCGGGGCCAGTGCTTGGGAGTGCTCTTTACAGTGCTCCTCCCATAGGACCCACCTATGCCCCGCTCCGCGTTTGCTGAGCTGCCAGAAGTGATTGGGACTGCTCCATTATATTTTAGAAAGCTGGTTAGAGGCCTGATTTATAAAATACAGATCTGTCACACTGACGATGTAGATTTTTTAATGTGCTCAAGCTTTAAAATCGCATGTTTTGACTTTTCCCAAGGTTTCCTTCTTAGCAGCTCAGTTGCAGTGCTCCCTACTGGGACTTATTTAAGGGAAAGAAAGGACATAATGTACTTAGAAGTGTAAATGATGTATGTTTATTCCCCTGAACTGAATAAGTGGCAAACCCAGAGGGTGAATAAGCTAAGCTCATCAGCTAGGTACTCTTAACTTTCTTTCCAGCAATTAAGATGAGGTTTATATCTCCCTGTCAGTTCTGCCATATAATAATACCGGGTAGTCATGTAGCTTTTATACTAACAGCAGACGGTGAAGGCACTTAACCCAGATCTGAAATGCAGAGCCCATTAAAATGGGATTGAAGGTATTTAATATAAATTGTTGTATTTTCTATTTGTGTTCAAAACTGACTAACTTCTTATATGAGGCAAATTCAAAATAGTTCCACTGAAGTCACGAAGCCCAAATTTACACTCTCACCAACACAAAATCAATCTCTCTCCAAAGTGTTCTCGGAAAGCTGACTCGAGTTTCTTGTTTCTAGATGAGTTTGCTTACATTATTTCTGAAAAAAATTTTTACATTTACAGAGAAAGAGAGAGAGGGAAGGAGAGTTCCTCTTTCCTACCCCACAGCCCCAAGAGGCTGGGTGAGACTGGGGCCCAGAGCTGGACACAGCCCGCAGTATATGGATGGCCCGGGATGCAGAGAGATGCAGGGACCGGACGCCGGCATGGTCCGAGATCGCGATGCAGGTCCTAGTGCAGGGTTGATGGGTCCCTCCATGCTGCTCATCCGTTCACCAGAGCCAATGCAATGTGCTGCCCGCTGCTGCCATCTCCAGCTCTGCGAAGAGCTTTTTTGAGAAACTGGTTGCCTTTTAGCCACTGCCTGGTCCTCTGGCCACCGCAGGGCTGCTCAGGCTTGGTCCCTTCTTCCGTTCGCCCTGGAGCTCATCTCTGCTGTTGTGGCACAGTCTCTCTGTCAGGTTGAACTCTGCTTGTACCCTTTCCCTTCTGAGCTTAGAGATCCGTGTTTTGGCACATCTTCTTGAACAGCTTCAACCAAGTGTGAAGGGAGGCACGGCGCTGATCCGCGGTGCTGCAGTGCTGAGGGATTCCCTGCAGCAGACGTGACCCTGCAGATTCCCATACAGTTGGGTTTGCATCAAGGTTCAGTTTACCCTTTCCTTAAGCATTGGGGTCCGTCCGCAGCTCAGAGCTGCTGACTGCATGTAATCTAATCTTGCCTGGGACATGGTGAATGTCTCTCCTTCTCAACTAGTTTGTAACCAGTGACTGAGGCCTGTACTCCTTTCTGGCCAGTTTGCAGATTTTTTTTTCACATAGGGACCAGCTTTCGAGCCCTCTTGTTCGGTTTTGATTTCAGTGCTGAAGGTTTCACATCAGTCCCTGGTTACAAGAATGACGGTCATCATGCTCAGGGACACATTTTTCCTTCTGCCCTGCCACGAACACAGGAAATCCAGCCTCAGGGCATGAAGAAGGGGTGACATTGACTCCACAAAGCACCTTCTCCTCCCATTCCCTGACCTGCACCAGCCCCTCTGCGCAAGAGCAGGGTAGGGATTACGGGTGGAGGGGGTTGGCAGAAGAGACTGGAGCCATCAGGCACGGGATGACCTTCCTCAGAACGTCCCAGCTTGAGATTTAACCCCAAGCCCAGCAGCGATAACTCCAGTCCTTACAGCTCTCCTGCTGCTGGAAGAAGACAGGCTCATGGTTATAACTAAAAGGTTCCTGTGGGTGGGCTGGGAGCCCATGCTGGCAGTTTGGGTGTCCCTGCAAAGGCTGCTCGCGGGGCTGGCTGCCCATCGTGTGCGCGATGCTGCTCACCCAGCCCTTAGCTGGTTTAATCATCAAAAATAATAATAGAAAAGGCTTCCACAGCCTCGTTACGCACAGTCCCAAGGATGCTGGTGACGGCACAGTGTTGCTCAGGAATGGTTTCAGCTGCCTTTAATGGCTCTGTGGGATATTTGGGTTGGTTTTTACCATCAGCTGCTGAGAAGGAGTTGCCGCATCATCTCGCTTTGCGCTTCTTCCATTTTCATGGTTGCAGCTAATAGCAACTCCTGTCCCTGTATAGCTCGCTTTGATTAACAGATGACATATTTTATTTTGCTGCCAGGCCATCGGAGGCAAAGGGAAACTAAGATATTTCCAGTGTTCTCATTTGTTGTCTCTATGGCAGTGAAGATAATACCTGGGCCATGCTAAAGCCCACGCACTGCTTACTCCTTTTACCTACCTGCTTTAAGACCTGCCTCTACTCAGAAAAGACAGCTCAGAGGATGGAAAGAAGACACAAATTGTCCTTTTGCCTGCTCAAGCCCAGGCAAGAGCCTTGGCCTCCGGTGAGCGGTACGCGGGTGGTACAAAGGCGCTGCTTCCAGTAGTCTGCCTGCCTGCAAACTCTTTTGAAAGTTACTGGGCTTAAAAGTCCGCAAATGTAAATTCNAAAGAAGACACAAATTGTCCTTTTGCCTGCTCAAGCCCAGGCAAGAGCCTTGGCCTCCGGTGAGCGGTACGCGGGTGGTACAAAGGCGCTGCTTCCAGTAGTCTGCCTGCCTGCAAACTCTTTTGAAAGTTACTGGGCTTAAAAGTCCGCGAATGTAAATTCAGTTCTCTCCTCACTTTGTTATTTATCTTCATAACTTATGTTAGGTAAACATAGAGAATTGTGGTTAGAAACATACCTTAAATGCCAAAAATAAAAAGAAATAAATGCAACCCAAGAATGAAAGACCACAGCACAGCTGGCGCGGAATCTTGCCATCTTTTCCTTTCCCAGTCACGCTTCTAAGTCCCCGCAAAAATGTTGGGCTAGTCTTTAGTCAGATTGCTTCTCCTTTTCTAGGAAGGTGATGTAGGAAAGTAAGATGTTTCTTCCTTTTCCAAATTATAGAAGCAAAAAATGCTATCGTCGTGCAAGCTGACTAGTAAAGTTTTGCAAGGCTGCTGCTGCAAATACTGCTTGAAAAGAAACCCCAAGCCTTGGCTATATATAAATATATCTTTTAAGTTCATTACAATTCGAATACACAGCAGGACAAGTGCAATACACATTTCAAAATAAAACGCACCGTCAAAGAACAACAATCTCCTGCCTGTCGTGGAGGGGCTGTGAAGATAACGAAGTAAACCCACTTGGAATTGTTCTTTTGCAGCAAGTGCTGGTACATTTTTAAGCTACTCACAAGCCTGTTAAGTAACTGGCCATCTTTTAAGCTCAGGCACCCTGGAGTGCAGGAGGCAAATAATTCTCGGGCGATTTAACACAGTTATGTAAAATAATCTGAAGCCATCCTGGTTGCTCCAGAAAGATTATGATTAAGCGGAGTTGTTTTCTTAATGTCTGCTATCATCAGTTGATTTTTCTTTGTAACAAAACAAAACAAAAGTCTTGTTCTCATTTGTTTGAGAAGCAGTTTCTGTTCCTCTCGCAAAGAGGAAGGGGGTTCGGACATGCTGCTGAATGCGCTGCTGTGAATCTGGGTATTTATGACACAGAATATCTTTTGAATAGTAATTTTTAACATCTGATTAATCTTCCATTCTGTTTGAGCAGAGAAGCGCCGTCATGCTGGGCTGGGTACAAAACGCCCTGGGTACTCACTAACCGGCAGTCAGCTTGCGCGCAGGCTTTCAAGCAAAATCCCTTGTGTCGGTTTTCAGCCTTGCCGGTCAGCAGGTTGGCAACTGCTTAGCTTAAAGTTGGTGGAACAGATTTTTCTGTGTAGGAGCCCATCTTGAGTAGATTTTAAAGCAACCCTCTGGCACCCTAATGCATATCTGGGATGGACACAGAGCGTGCGTCGTGCGCCCTGCACGCGCTGTGTCCCTGTGCTGGTCGTAGCAGCACTGCGCAGCGGGCAGCGGGGTGACGGTGGGACGTCTGGACCAGTGGGACCTTACGTACTTTGTTACCTTCTGGTTTAACCCGTTTCTCTCCCCTGTCCCTCACCACGTGGATTCTGCTCCCTTGTTCACCCCTGCCCTCCACATGACAAGTTTTCTTATATCCTGGATAAAATAGTTTTCATATTACCCTGGCTTTCTCATGGGTTAAAGAGAAAATCCATTGCCGTGCCAGCTGGCTGTGGTGGGAGTTCAGCTGTCTGTGCCAGTGCATTAGCTGCCACCAATGCTACACGTCTGCAGACCTGCAAAGGAAACTCTCAGCCCACGTCTGGTAAGCAAAGAGCAAAGGCAGATGAGCCACCATGCTGCTGACGGTCTCCCGCAGCCGCGCGGTTAAGCTGCAATGGCAGGAGTGGAGGGAGCATTGTGGAATATGTTAACTGGTATCCAATTTTTTTATGAAGAGAGTGATATTTAGCAGGCATGAATATCAGTGGTGATGCCATTTATTATTCCACTCTAACTAAAGCAGAACTTCTCGCAGGTGACTGTGTTTAGGGTCATTTGGATGCCCTGCAATATGTTCACATATTTTCCACTGCTGAATGAAAAGGAGAAAATGAGTATGATACTTGCTGTAGGTGTCTGCCTTGCTTGCGGATGGTCTAGATTTCTGCATAGCTGCTTCTCTGTTACACGGGGCTTTCAGGGTTCAGTATTGATTAGAGTGGTCACTTTGCTAATTAAAAGAATTCCCAAGTCTAACTGTTGACTTGGGCAGTAAATGTGCCGGATTATTAAAGATAAGAGGCTTTAGTCAGAAAATATGTTACCCTCTCTCGCAAAAGAGGTCAGTGTAACTCGAGTAAAAGAGTGTCCTAAAAATGAGAAACCAAGCGAAGGAAGAGAGAAAGTAGGAGCCAGGCAAATGCTGCTTATGTAATTACGGCAAAGCAAGTAGGGCAGAGGAGAGACCGGGCAGTTGTGCTCGGTTTTTGCGCGCCCGCTTCTCAGGGCAAAGCATGACTGCGCATGTGATTCGTGTTCCTTCTGTACGGGAGGGGTCTGATTTCACTCAGCAGAGGCTGTGTGGTTATAAAGAGCATCGTGAAATGACGGTGGTGGTAAAGTGTCTCCCGTTGGGATGAACTTTCACGGGGTTTTGGTGTACAGCTGCTTCTGGTAGGTCAGAGAGGGTTCTGAAGGCACACTTCGAGCCCTTCTTTAAAATATTCCTTCTCAGCTCGTGACACACACCCCCAAAACATTACAACAGTGCAGCCATTTCTGTTACGGAAAACAGAATTGCCTGCAGTGAGGTTGGAGTCAGCTGGCAGCCACCCGTGCCTTGCCCAACCAGCTGCTTGTCCGTGGTGACAGACGGGCCCTTCCACGTAATCTTCATCAGAGAGTCGGAGCTGGGCTCTTTGAAGGAGCCTCTCTCCCTCCACTGTTTCTAGAAACAAGCCTACACAATTAGCTGGGAGTAAGCACTGAGCTCTTAAATAACTGAAGTCGGATGAGATGAATCCTGCCCTGGGGAACCTGAATTCCTTAGGGTGATGCATAATTACCCTTGCTGGAAGTTGTTCGCACCTCTGGGCATAGGTCTTGTAGGTGGTTCTCAGTGTGTAGTGGTAGTTACAGGAGTTGCGACATTTTATCTGTATACTCACAACCGTCACCTGGGGATGTAAAATTCCTGCTTATAAGTGTCAGTGGACAGGTATGCTGCTAGGCAAACAGAAACGAATGCGCATCAGCTACGGAGGTGTAAACAGCCAGCCATGGCGCTGGTGGTGTAATCTGTAGCTCTGCTTGGTCTCAGGGCACATGGAGGCACTGGGCCGCTTTGATGCTGAACAAACACAGAATAGAAAAGCAGTCGGGACCTGCAGGAGCATTGAGCGGGAGGCGGTGGGTGGATCCAGCGAGCGATGGGAGAAATGCAGGATAACCAGGAGGTGTAGCCAGGGCGGCTCCGAAGGGCCGTACTAAGCCTGCTTCTGAAATACGCTCTTTCGTGGTTGGCACCGGGATTGCTAACATTAAGACTTTAATGCACACACACACGTAGAGACCCATATGTGGAAGAAGCAAATGTGTCTTTGGACTGCTCTCTTCGCGTTACTAACTGGTCGTCTTTTTTTCCATTCCCCACCTCAATTCTTTTGATTTTCCTATGCTTTTGGAGAGCTTTTCCTTACACCAGATGACTTTTTCCACTTCCTTGTGTAAATTTTACCCTTGTCTCCCATCCTGAAGTATTTATAGCTCAATGGCACACATAACCATTGGGCATACAGTAATTTCTCTTTGAATACTTTCCATATCTCTCCTCTGTGCTTTTCCACCCACACGTGTTCCATTGCCTTATCCCAAAGGATGTCTTTATTCCTCCTTTATACTTTTGGTTTCTCTATTGTTTTTTCATGCCTTTCTTCTTGACAGATTGGGTGTTTTTGCACATCACACAGCTTGAAAAAATTTTCCCTTCAGACTCTTTCATTGAACCAAATCCTATTCATCTGATATGCACACAGACTGAAATTCAGTCCTGAGCAAAAGTGACCTACCTGCTGCGGAGAACCTGTTTTTGAAGAATTTTTGAGACAAAAGCCTCAGGTTGGCCTCCGCAGAGGAATTAACTTCACCCACAGAAGAGTGCCGTTAGCCACAGCACAGTCGTGACCTCCAGGGTTGTAATTGTATCTAGATTTTTTTGTTGTTGTTGGCGTTTTCTTTCCTATGGTATCTTTGCACCAAAGCGGAAAACTGAAATTCTATTTTTTTCAAATATTGACATAGTTTTTTCTGATTAAAAAGTAAGAATAATGGTGTTTCAAATTGTGCAGTTATTTTCTTCCTGTTTTTATTTAACCCTTTAAGGTAATACAAGGGGAATAGCTGCCTGTGGCAAGCACATGACGTTCATTTTGTATGGACTAATAGAGAGTCATGCTTCAAAGGACAAAGATGGGAAGGTAGGCTCGCAGCATTGAAAGTAATGACTCTGAACAAGTCACGGTTAAATAGCCATAGTACTGTAGTTAGAAGGAATGCAATCAGGGATATTAAGTTATATTACTTCTGTTATTACATGGCAATGCTCATGGCAATGCTGATGCAAGCCTTCCTTTAGTTCAAGAAGGATGATGAACAGCTGCAGAGGACCAAGAGTGACAGAGGGACTGGAAAATGCGTATGTTGGTGAAGGACTCCAAGGCTTCCACCAGGTTGGCTTAACAAGGAAAAGGTTTAGGGCTGTCTTGACTGCAGCCTAGAAGGAGATAATATTCCCAAGAAGGAAGACTTACTACTAGGAAGCTCTCCTATTTAGCAGATAAAGGCGTGATGAGAGTCAATGGCTAGAAGGTGAAGTTAGGAGAATTCCCGAATCAATTCAATTTGTAGAGATCATTGTGGTTCATCCAGGATCAGAACAGATCCTCACGTGCAGGGCAGTCCCAAGCCCAGACAGACTGACTTTCTAAAATGCCGGCAGGTAGCTAAAAGGTGCTCCCAGCCATTGACACTGGCAGCACCACTTCATGTACCTCTACATAACAACAGCATAGAGGGGGCCAGTGGTCACGTGCCACACTAAACGGTGGCATCTCATCGTATCACTGCTCTAACACTCTTTCTGTGCTTGGGCACTAGTTCAGGCAGGAGTTAATCCAGGCATTGTATGCTCTGCATTAATGCCCAGAGCCCTGATGAGATGGCCAAGATAGATTTAGGTTATAGGAGCAATATTAGCCTTTATAAATGCTGCAAAGAAATATGATGCTGTTTGGCTTGATTTTTCAAAGATAGAGTGCCAGGAATGAGGTGAAATTTGTGTAGCATTTCTGAAAATCAAGCCGTAAATAATTAACCCCTGCATGCTTATGTGCTTGATTATTTTTTCCACTTCATTTAAGAGAGGAAAAGAGAAACTTTAGGCTTCTCAAAACTTTGCAGCATGTTTGTGGCATGATCAGAACTTGGAAGATCCTGAATATTCTCCCCATCACTACTTCTTCCCCCTTTCTAATTGACTCAGCTTTTACTATTACCAATGCAACCTATTATATAACATAGACCATATAAGCGACAGGAACAAATCCCAAGAATACACCCGACTGCATTCCTGTCCAGAGCTGCGATAAGCCAGCCAGGAGCACATCCTGCCTTTAATTATGCTGAAGAGGTCTTGGTGATTTGGTGCCCTACATCAGTATTAGAAAGCTTGGGCATTGAATTGCTATAAATCAAGAGCTTTGCTGCGCTCACAACAAGCCCAGTGGGAGCCTGACTTTCTCAAAGAACTTAATTAAAGAGTGCTTATTGTCAGCTCACCCCTGTAGCCCATTAGAGCTCTGCAGAGATTTCTGTTCTCCAACATCACTGTGAAAAGTGGGACAGCTCTTGCTTCTCAGGAAGGTCTGTATTCATAATCACTTCCTCACATGTCAATACGGTCCTGGTGATCTTATAGTCATGTTGCAATTAGCTGGTGATAGGTGTGCGCAGGGCATATCTGAATAACCGTTTTGGAGATCCTACTAGCTAGACAGTTACTGAATACAGTCATAATTTTCCTCGTAGCTAATGCTTTCTCTGGCTATATCTCAGTGTGTTTGGAAAAGCAAGATTAATGTGTGACATTTCCCCAAAATGTCTGTTTTCTTTCCTCAGAAGCGTGTAGCTCCCTGCCCTCCGATGACTGCAGCCAGTCCTGATTTACAGAGTGAGAGGAACCCTGGTTCCCACATCACGGAGGCCCTTCAAAACATTACTCACTTTTGGCTTGAAGTCCATGTCACAGTAGAGTTGTACTGCGGTGTAGTTAAATGAATTATTCAGACCATAAACTCTGCTGGCAGTAGAAATAACTTAATTTTTTTGTGTGCACAGGGCTTTGTGTACTTGGGCCCCCATCAGTCTCATCCATCTTGAATGGAGGATTTTTATGGGCTTTAATATTGATAAACAGGAGTCATCAGACTTCGGGCTGCACAGTTAGAGAAATGGGTGGGAGGGGAGCAGTTGTGTACCTGTATCTGTGCTGTCCATTTGTGGTATTATCACCTACGCATGTTGAACAGGGAGGGTGATGTTGTCATTTGGGTATGACTTGCACTGCTCATGGTGCAAGGCTACTTACAGTGCGGTTCCTAGGCTTGTCCCACCACTCCCCAAGCCACGAAGAAGCTACCACGCACAGTCATTACCCACACGTGCCCCTGGAGTGCTGAGAGGGAGTTTTAAAATTTGATTCAGAACGGACACTTCTCCGCATTGCACAGGCACAAATGGCCACCTCCCTTCACGCCGAGCTTGGGCGGTGTTGCAGTGGGGCGCGTTCCACTGCTCTGCCAGGGGATTGCACAACTTCTGGCTCTGCTGGCTAACCCACGTCTCAAAGGAGCTGAGAGGACTCATTGGTTCAGGTTTGTCCATTACTAAGTATTATTTCCCAATGCATTTATGAAGCCATGCTATCTCCAAATTCCAACCCAGAGAAGTCAGAGGTGTTTGGAGCCTTCGAAAGAAATTTTGGACAGCAAAAATAAGAGGAAATCTCATGGGTCTCGAAGTTGTACTTATTTTGCATGTCCGCCTTACAACTTTCTCATCCTTCATGATTGCAGCCATGCAAGTATTAATTTTAGTTAAACTCTGGCCAACTAAATGTGCCAAGAAGACTAAGGAGCAAAGGGTAGGCTGTCATCCTGCCAGTGGCCATTCCCAGCGCAAAACTCACTTTAACAGAGCCATCTGATAGACAGGAAGCTCTTTGCAGTGATACCACAAGGAGAAGACTCCTCTGACTTGTGTTCTTCATTATTACAGCAGTGTTTATGAACTTCCTATGCGTACTTGTCTCCTTCACTGTATGGTAAGCAATCCGTCAATTGCTTTAATCGTATACATCATCATTGTCTTCCTGACATCCACGTTCCCACCTGGGGAAGTAAATGTTTGCAGGATCCTCATGGAGGAGGAGTTCATCCTAGAGATGAAGTTGTCCTGGAAGGGAAGTTCTGCCTGTCAGCAAGTTATGCACTGTAATACATAAAGCTGGCCATCACTTGCTTAAGTCTCGTGGCTCACGTGGTGATTTGTCCAACGTTCGTCACCTTGACGTTTCACCGCGATGTGTTTTGTGCAGATACGGATCTGTCCAAAGACAAATTCTTTGACTGCCTTTTGGCACAGGTGAAGAAACAGTGCAAACCCCACTATGCCCAGACTTGGTTACTGGATTAAAACTTGGCTCTGGCTGCAGCCCCGAGCAGCGGGCAGGCAGAGGGAGCAGCGTGGCTGCAGAGCGTGCTACACAGTGCCCACGCACCGAGCCTTAAATGCCTGAAAAATCAAGTGGGTTTCTGATATGAAGCAAACCGTTTGCTTCCCTGCCGCTCTGCGTACAGCAGGTGCTGTGCCACAGTCCGTGACGGCTTTAGGTGTCAGCTGCAGCATGCCAGATTTGGGAAACAGTTGAGAGGGTGGAGCAAGGGAAGTTCCACTCCTGCTGCAGGAGCAGCTCAGGGAGGCAGGGTTTCCCCACCCAGTGGAGCCGGGGAGCAGGCTTGACTCATCAGGCGTGTGGAGATGGAGATCCCCAGAGACGCGGCAAAGGGAAAGAAAAAGTGGCTCCCATCATCTTGGCATGAAAGTGATCCAGTTTTGTGAAGCAGGTGGGCTCCTGGTTTTGGAGAAGGGTCGTTAAGCAGCAGAAGTCCCTGAGCTGGCTCTGGTGGAGTATCCCCTAGGACGATGCCCAGTGACCGAAGGGAGCAGCTTTTGAGCAACATGTGTAATGAGTGATGAAAATGTGATTGTTGGCTCCTTTGGGCATAATAGTATATTTAGAGAAGTGGCCAGCCAAACAAAACCAGCCCATTTTATCAGGCTAAACCTCACTCTATTGCTCTGTTACCAGAGAAAAGGATGGTCCCCTGATTCAGTTGAGTTTTTAAATGTCCAGTGATGTCTCTGCCAGTGCCTCCAGTTCTGGTGTGCCATCGTGCTGCCTCCCCTGTTGTATATTTGGGCTTTTATGGCACAAGGAAGGGAACTGAGACCCCATTTAGGGTCACACACACAAGTTCTTGCCGTGGGGAACCAGTATCATTATCCTTCATGTGTCTTTATCTAAAACTGCATTCTGTTGGTGATGAAATTGCACTTAGTAAGAAAACTAGAAGCGTTGCCAAATGGGTGTGGAACATAGCGAAGCATGTGAGGAAAGGGAAGAGCAAAGTAAGGCATGCTTGTAGTTGCAGCGAGGCTGACCCTAGCAAGTACGGATCAAAATCCAAACTATTCCTGTAGCTCAACTTTTCTTATTCAGAGACTATGCTCTTCCAAGCCCGGAATGCAAAGGTAGCTTTCTCTTGTTCACTGTAACAGCTGTGGTAGCGGAGGCTGCATCTTCCTTTATTTTTGAGCCTTTATTGCAAGTGGATGACTGGTTCCATAGATGCTGAAATCCAGAGGTGATGTAGGCTAGTGCTGTGTGCTTGATTGCCCTCCTGACTGATATATTTTGTGAATGTTATTGTTGAGTGTGCTAGTCATAGGTATGGCTGTGCCACATCTGGAGTTATTATCAATAGAAGAAAAGCCTACTTGTGCTGCTGGGTTATATAAAATGCAAAGAGCTTGAAACACATAAGGCAGTAGCACTGCCATTATCTTTTTAGCTTTATGCTTGTGTGAAGTAGAGATTTAAGATTGCACTTACATCAAAGGGCTGCAGGTATGAATTGAGGCTACTGGGTTGAACTTCAGACTGAAGAACATTTAAGTTGCTGAATTGCTACCTGAAAAGCAACTAATAAAATAAATGAACGTAACTATGCATTGACTGCAAAGTCTGAACTGTTTGAACAAAAAGCAGTCATTTAGCTCAATTTGGTAAGTGCGTTAATAATGGAAGCCTACATGCAGTGGGGCTTTTTTCTTTTTGACTAAACTTAACCTGTCTTTTATCCATCTGCAACTGGCACATGACAGCAATAATAACGTAACAACAACGACAACAATAATAATAATAATAACCTTGGTAAGTGTCATAGGCCTGCTAGATTTTACCACAATTCACCCTAAAAACCTTGTCTCTGTCCTGCATCTATGGGAGAAGAGATGATGTAATTTCTAATAACTAGACCAGAGACAGTTCTTCTTTCCAGTGAATTCCAAAAGAAGAATTTTATTGAGGACAACGATGAGTTGTAGAAATACTAACTCCCATCTTCACAATGCTTTATCAGTGTTAATAAGGGCTGCCCCATACAAGAATAGTTAAATACCTGTTATAATATCAATTTTAATGGTGTGTCGAATTCTGAATACTTTTGCAGTGAAAGCACTGTGTTCCATGTTCTATTGTGGAGGCATTTTCTACATACCAATTTCAGGATTGGGTCTATTAGTTTTATTCTGGAATGGAATGGATCAAATAACTGGAAAATGCACGCTCTGTTCTGAATACATGGTATTTACTCCGTTCTAGTATCCTCTGTACTTTGTCGCTGTTCATCTGATGCATTTAGGTCTCAATTCGTCCCCTTAGAGAAGGATAATGACAGGCTGCTCAAGACTGCCTCCGTTAGACTTCTCGGTCTAGGCTGATTGTGTCCCAAATTGAAGGATATTGATTAATTTTGATAGTGCCTGAAATACTTTCTTGCATTAGCAATGAACTACATACTTGGCAAATTCATGGTGCTGTAGCAACACATAGAATTCCATTCATTAAGGATAAAGAGTGAGAACAGAACTCCATTTGGCATGGTGGTAACAACAGGTAATATTAGTGTGGTACATGGGAAACAATGTGGGATATCGATGGGCACGCACCAACGTCCTGGCAGCACTGAGGGCAATGTGCTGCGCCCAGCGTACCTGCTGGCGTGAGCCTCAGGGCTCTGTCCTTAGGATGGGTCTTCTAAGATCTCCAGAGCTTGCTCTATTGCATGCAATGTTTCACATGCTTGCGTAGTTCCCTCAAACGAAACAATCAATCAGTCCTGCAAAGTTGTATTGTGTCACCTTTCACTGCGAACTGGCAGATTTCCACCTGATAAACTGACTGAACAAGTTTCAAACTCCTGGGCTTTACGTGTTCCTTTTCCCCCAAAAGACTGAACACTGAAAGCTCTGCTCCATTTACCAAGCGTCGGATCCGAAATGAAGACCTAAGAGCCTGAGCATACTAAATGCCATGGTACTTCTTACCAATGCGCACCCAAAGCTACTGCTTCCTCCCTGCTTTAACCAGATTCTCTATAATAGTGAGTAGGATAAAATTTTCCTCCTTATTTACTAAAATAATGCTGGCGAGAGAACTGTATTTTGCACAATCAGTTCTCAGCCTAAAACACTTCTAAGCTAAATATATTCTTCTAAGATGATATGTGCTTTGGGCATCTGTTTTCATGCTGCATTCTCTCTGCAAGCGGCACAGAAGATGCCTTTCTTTGCCATCGCTGTGTGCAGCGTGGGTAGATCAGAGAAGAGAATTCTGCCTGAAGATTTCTGTTGTCTTTTTGTTCAGTCGAAGGATATGGCTCTAATTTCTCCCATTTGTAAATTGCACACAAAACGCAGTCGTACGCCTGGCTGGAAATCTCGGTTATACCTTCCAAGCTATTCTAAAAATACAACTCAGGCCCTGCAGTCCCGAAAAATTACATCCAGTGCTCCAACATACAGGGTAGCCTAGTAGAGTGTGCTTCCTCATAGCACGCAGTTATTGCCCCTGCCCTCATTAGAGAAGAGAATTGATATTCACAAAGGCTTAGTTCCCTTTAAAATTTTGCCTATTATGTGTTTTGTGAGGACACAGGAGCAAAGGTCCCTTCTATTACCATTCTGAGAAGATTTTTAGAAAATACGAGTCAGTTCTCTACCTGCCAGACTCCGTGAAGGAAGGGACGCCTTTCCGCTCCCTCTGGGAAGCATAAGCAATACGAGTTTTGTCATCAAAAAATACCGCTTCGTTGTTCAGCTTTATTTTTACAAGTGGCAGACTTTTGCGAAGTGTAATGTCTCACCTTTACAGGTCCACACTGCACAGTATTCCGAAAAGCTCTCCAAGGCAACTCTTTCCAGTCTTAGAGGCCGTGCTCGAAGGAGCCATCACGAGGAGGCTCTGAGCTCCACCCAAGCAGTTTTGCTCTGTCAAAAATTCAGTATTTCTTTCTAGCATTGCATCTGGGCTCTCGTCTGTTAGAGCAATCAAAATGTTCATTTGCTTACAGTCATCTGAACAAGGAAAGGTCACGATACAGAGCCATTAAGTCCCTTTGTGGTTGTGAGCAGCAGAAAAGCTGCATAAAGGAGAAAATGATTCTTTCAAGGATGACAAATATGTACTCTCTCGGATGCCTCGGCTCTGCCAGTCAGCCTCAGGATGAAGAGTCTGTCCTGTGGATAGCCACGTTTCCAGCACCCGGTACGCAGGATGCAAATGCTTTTGCCTCTTATTTTCATTGATTGTGCAACCTCTCGATGTTGCAGCCTCTGTGAACAGGGGAAGCTGGGCATTCAAACGGCTGCTTCAGCCTGCTCAAAGGAAAGCTTGCATCGCTCCTGCTGCAGACGTAGTTGTGAGGGTGGCCTGGACATTTGAAGTTCATTCTCAAGATGACTTGGTATAGGCAAGACCGGTGTTCAAAAGAGTGGGCTCCACCTTCTGATCCAGAAAAACATGCCGAAGAAAAGCAAACAGACCATCCTTGGTTCTTATAATTGACAGGGCAAAAGCCAGTCTACTAAGGTGTCTGGGTCCAAAAATATGAACAATAAAAATCAAACTATCCTCACAGAGAACAGAAGTTCTCCCAGCTCCCTCTCTTCCCCAGCCTGTCAGCACAACCTTCGACTTATCTGGGTTGGGTCACAGCCAGCTTGCCCTCATTCAAGCCCTGATCCTGGCAAGACAGTAGGTAAGCCGATCAACTGCTCCAGCCAGCTCCAGCAGCCGAGACCTGAATTAGAAACGCGCAGCTGAGCGTTGGCCATGCACTGGGAGATCTCCAGCGTCCTCTTGGAGGGAGGAGGAGGGCACCTTGCTCAGAGATCATTTCAGTGCCCGCTGGCCTCCAGCATGTTCTAGCCAGCACCAGCAAAAGTGCCTGAGGTCCGCATGGACAGTGGGTTTTGCCTGTGGAAAGCAGGAATACTAAGTCAATCGGTTCAGTCCTTCAAGCCGTAGGTCCTTCTTTTAGAGCAAACCTGCTGAAAAGTTGAGGCTTGCCCATCCCCGCCATAGGCTGTGACTCTAACCTTGTGTACTGAAGTCTGAAGATTAAAAAAAAAAAAAGCCATAGTCTCACCGTCACTAATCTGCGATGAAAGCTGCTTTTCAAAGAGGACTGATCTGACTTGTGTGAAATTAAGAGATGCTCTCAGAGTCTGTGATGAAACCCTGAGACGTGTGATGAGAGGGGCAGCAGCCGCACGAGACCATGTGCTGCATCGGCCCCGGGAGCTGCAGGTCTGGTTGAAGCAGGAGGTCTCTCGCTCCAGCTCAGGCACCAGTGGTGGGTCCTGGGCGTACATGGGCAGGCAGATGAAAGCGTGTGCTTAATCATGCCTGGGCAAAACTTCCCACTCCCTCCTAACACAGGGGTCATGTTTTTAACTCCTCTCCTTCTTTGGTGCCACCGCTCTCCCTGGAGGCACCTGGGTTCTCGGCACTGCCCAACAGATGTGTCGAGGAGTGACTGCAGCACCCATGCTGGGGCTCACCTGAGAGCGTCCAGAAATAACAGGGTGGTGAAACACGGACAGCCATGCTTGCTGAGGATTTCCAAAAGGCACGTGCAACAAGAACAGCCTGTTCCTTTCTCATCTTTAATATGGAGCAGAGGTAACCTGGCCCCTACAATAAAATGCTGATTTTCAGTGAAAAAATTCATTGGGGCTTCTTATCACTTTAAGTATTTCAACGTGTCTGCAGTTTTTTGTGCTAGTTCTCATACCTCAAACGTTCCCAAGAGGCTTGTACAATCTGATAAGACCTCGCTCACAAGAAACTACATATTTATTTACCGAAGGGAAGACAGCCAGAAGGGTTTCTGAGCAGATACAAACGTGTGAACGGTTAAGCAGAGACTATTACGACAGCTTGTGTAACAGCATGATTGACGGACAGGTCACATTTAGTGAGCCGCCTGCTTGGGGAGTTGGGATGGGGAGCACTTTGCCCCAGCCCCAGCGCTTTCTGAGACATGGAAATCACACATGGGGCTCCTGCCAGGGTTTACGGGTCCCAAAAATTACTTCTCCCTTCATCTTTACTGCTAAACCAGTCTGTCCAGGGCGTATAAGTCTTTGTCCTTTCTAACAAAACACATAGATGATGGTGGGCAGTCATGATGTCAAAGAGCTCAGAACGGAGATGGAAAAACCCCGACCCTTCAATTTGAACTAAGGCCTGAGGTCACCATTAAGTCTTTGCAAAATTTACCACCCACAGAAGCATGAAGGGTTAAAGCCACCAATGAGGCAAAACTCTTCCTTGGCCGTCAAGGCCACTATATTCAAATGAAATATCTGTGTGATCTATATTTATCTGTTACTCGGCTGGGGCAGAGCATGAACAGCGTTTCATAAGATGCTGTTAAAGGATGTGTTGGCTCCTTGCAGTACGTGTTGGATTCCACATCTTCAGAAACAATGTAAAATGCAAAAAAAAAAAGAAAAAATTTGGACAGTGAACTATTGCAGCCATATGCAAATGGAAAATAATTTAATTATGAAATGAAGTGGCTGTACAGCACTGCCAAGAGGGCAAACAAATGAGAACTTAACCAAAAGGAGAAAATTGTCAGTCTTTCAGTGCACAACCATTTTGTTCTGAACAGCAGCAATTATGGAAATGTGCAGAAGACTGTTTCACTGATGATAAATCTGCAATATGTCAAGCAATATTTGAAGATTCATATTTAATTACTGTGACTGCACAAATTAAACAGTGGAAAAAAGTTGTCAATGCTGGTTTTTAAAGTAGGGAAATACATCCAATGCCAAAAGCAACATGGGTAACGTCGGTAACTAAAAGAGAGAGTTTCCCCCTAGGCTAAACCTTGTGATAAAGGAGAGATGTCACTTATTACGCACTTTTGAACATGTCTGGCAAGGTTAAGAGGTAAATAGCCAGAATTATTATCGTCTGGGTTGGTAATGGTTTTCTGAGCCACATATTTACTCTGAGCACATTCTTTGTGTTCCAGGTTACTCATAGCTCTTGATCACAGTTTGTTGGGTGGTTTTTTCCCCTCCAGAAATCACTTCAAGGTAAATAATTTAGAACATGCTCCACTAATGGCCAAGGCAGGACAGAGGTTCGAAGAGTTTGTATTGTAAAGTGAGCGCACCCCAGCCATCTAGCTTTGCAGCGTTCATTCGCGCTGTGCTCGCAGCCCGTGCCTGTCGAGGAGCGCTAGGTCTCGGCCCTAGAGAGGAGCACACAATTCGGCGCAAGGCAGCCCGTCTGCCAAAGCGAAGCACGGGCTTGCAGGGTGTTTGGAGCTGCGGGTTGACTAGGGCAAATGAACCAAGGGCAGCGTGTGCTTTATTTCAGTGTGCCCAGCTCGGCTCGGTGGCAGCATGCATAACCCCTCTGTGCGAATGGGGAAGGATGTTTCCAGAAGCATCTTCTGGAACAAAATGTTACAGGGCATGTTATCCTTTTCCTGCAGCATGCTGGCTGTCGCCCAGAGTGCCCTTGGTCCCCAAGCCTGCCTAGCGCCCAGCAGCCACGAGTGTGCAGTCACCCGGGCACAACACAAACCAGGGTTCAAGTGAGAGCGCTATGGTGTGTTGCTCCTGTTTAATCAGACGCACGGATGCACTGAGCTTGCTGAAGTTTTCCCCAGCAGCCGCCCTGCACCAATAGTGCAGATTGTGACTGCAGAGTTCATGGGGTCATCCCACCCTGCTGCAATGAGAGCTGTGCTCCGGTTACCCCAATGTACTGGCCCAAGTGACACGGGTGCAAGTGCCAGTCCTGATACAGCTGTGCTGTGGGGCCTTATATTAACTTTTTTGCCTGAATTGCTCATCTGTAAAATAAGCAGAGTATTTTTTGTAAGGATTACCTTTGCAAAATACTTTCAAATGTAATGCTGAAAGGGCTGTGCAAGAACCAAGTAATAAATAATACTAGACACCAGGAAATACCCCACTGTAAAATGCAGAGGAATTAATCACTGTGCCCGACAACCCCACACTGAGTTGCTCTCAAGGACACAGAATTTCGTAGGATGTCTGAACGGGACTGGTTCCTTAAGAAGATGCTCTGTGTGGATTGTGTGCCACGCTCTGCTGCAGTTGTCATGGCGAGTATTCATATTTCCCGTAGCAACAGAACCAGTAAATAACTGCATAGAAAGCTGTATTAAGTGACCAGGGCACCAGTTAGTTCTGTCATCGGCATCCTTAACCTGAGCACTATTCTATAGGTGAAACACTCTGCTGAAAAGCGAGCTTTTCCTTCGGTCGTGACATGTTTCCTCTTCATAGTTTCATTATGATTCACCCACCGGTTGCTACACCGGTGACACTATCTCTGCCACGTATGTACTACTGCATGGTGCCTGAATTAACTGGAGGAGATGATGACAGGGCAGCAAACCCACAGAGAGTTCTGGTTTTGTAGCACTTTGTGCAAGTGCTGTCTAATGCAGGTCAACCGAAGTTCTGCAAGTGAAAGGACTGAAGCTCTACAGGAAACAATGCACTTTTTAAAAATTATTTTTGGAGACACTCTCTCTTGTTTTTCCTCAGCTGAAATGAATTGTTACTCTGCAAACTTGCACCACCAGCAGTGTTAAGGGCAGGCAGATACATTAAATGGACAAGGGGAGGATGAAAACTGGGGGGAGCTAGGAGATGTCACTATAACAGCAATGATGCTCCAATGCAGGACAGTCTTGTGCTTTAATCAAAAGAAATTTGTTGTAAGCCAGCATTTTCCTAAACAGTGGTTTGCAGTGCTCTGAGAAGGCCTGGCCTCTGCTCTGCAGAACCATGTTGTTTATATACTCTGCTGAATGCAAAATTGGGTACAAAGGTGGATGGCATCCGTGAGAAACACTGCAACTTGACAGAAGTCCGTTACTGCAAAACAACTAGGAACCATTTTCCTGGAAAAAAAAAAAACCAAGACAAAACACCAAAAAAACCAAAACCAAACCAAGAAAAACCACACCAAACCCCCAAAACCTCATCAGGCTCACAAATACACTGGGAATGTGCTGCTTGGCTCGACACAGAAGATGGGTGCTCTCCCGGAGTAAGAAGACAGAGGGGGTTTCTTGCTGTGGAGAGGGCAGGCAGGATCTGTTGCTAAGACAGGCAGGGGAGCGATAGAGGGTCTTGGGGTCAGGATGAGAAGGGTGGCAGTACTTAACTGCCCGCATGGTCAGCACCATATTGGGGCCAAGAAAAGAGACAAGCTGTCCAAAGGAAAAAAAAATCCAATCCATTTCTCACAGGTCTTGCTTCTGCAAAATGTGTCCCAAGTTTCATGACAAGCACGTGCATTAGACAGCTCCTCTCTCTCCAGCCCCAACCCTTCATTCACAAGCCCTGACCAAAACTGATCTTGATATTCCTGTTTAGGTGAGGAAATTCCAACTGTCTTGTGTATTCTTTTTCCATAAAAACACAAAAATGCGATCACTCACTTATATCTGTATAATAGAAACTGATTTCACGGGGTCAGTCAGGAGTTTATTTCTGCTTATTAGGACTGACTTTTTGCAACACTGCTTGTAGAGAGAGTCTGTCACATAATACTAATTTCTAGCATCGTAGTCAATTAATTGATGCTGTTCAGCTCCTTCTCTGTGCCCAGAAAAACCGTGCGCATTTCTGTGAGTAAAGAGTCCAGTAACATCCCACACAGCTCTGTGTATTTTTTTGCACATTTTGGTTTCATTTAGTAGTAAAACACAGTGATAAAGTCTTGCAGACTTGTGTTTTACCTTGCTTTTGTTTAGGTATGAGCACAGCGGCACAGTGTTAGCAACGCGTGATGCTTTCAGTCCGCTCGGCTCCCGGGGTAAAATCTCTGTAGAATCTCAGGCCACTTGTTTTACGTGTTCATGAGTTTATTTAGAAGGTTTCTGTGTTTTTAAAGAAGGCAGAAAGAAAACAGTGGAAGTTACCTGGGGGCCCTGTTGACTTTGGTGCAGTCAGGATCAAGGCCACACATTGTTTTTTTTCCTATGTATCCTAAAAGATCATTAAGGGAGGTGTTTGGAGAGCTGTGCCTGGGGCCTGTGCTCGGGGCTCCTGTCCTTTCTTAGTGTCTGGGTTGTGTTGTCAGTGGTCTCTCGAGTCAATCAAGCTGCTCAGTTCTTCCAAGAACCACCGGCACATCTCATGCTTAAGAAGCCACCTCTCGACTTGTATAATCTGGCTGACTGTCAAACTGTGTCTGGTCTTTCCTTGGTAGTTAAGTACATACAACTGTTTGTAGTGAGTGAGTTCGCATGGTATCAAATACCTAAACAGATATATACGTATTGTTTTTTCAGTCTTTGCCAATTAGGGTATGGTAGAAAGACTGTCAGCCCCGTGATCTTCTAAACGCAAGCGTCCTGTCTGCTTTCTCCTGGGTCCCTCCACGGACTTCAATAGTCTTCATTTTCATGGCGTCTTGTGCAAGCTGCAGAGGGACAGCTTGCACAGGGAAAAGACTGCAGGCAACACTCCATGGCGTGTGGTTTTGCAGAGAGAGGTCTCTCTGTCACAAGGCCGTGCAGGGGGCGAGCAGGGCCACCGGAGCTGCAGTACTTCATGCCTGCAGGTCACAGCCATCCTAGTGCCACTCTCAGTCCCACTTACCCATTTTCCAAAGGAAATTAGGATGTAGTTGGGAGCCCTCTGGCTGCAGACCAGTCTGGGCAGAGCGAAGGAGGTGAATGTCAGTAGCTGGGAGACAGATGGGAAGGTACGGATGGAGGCAGCTCCAACTGCCCCCTGTCCCAGCACAGCCTCCTGGGCCCTCCCAGCACCCATGTCCTTTGTCACCCACACGTGCAACTCAGGGGTCTGGTCAGACCCTGGCTTGTAGTAGGAAGATCAGCTTTCAAGGGCAGCTTTCCATCTGCCATGTTTGGGCAGGAGCACATTGCTTCTTGTCTTGGAGTCAGGCGTTGCTGTTCTATCCCATGAAGTTGAAAACTCCACCGGATGACAATGTTAACATTGCATTTGTTCTGGCTAAAGGTCAGAGGGAAGAAGTGGAAACTTTTCAGTGCAAGGAATAGTTGGCCTGCAGAATTCCCAACTGCTATGTATAGGATCAAGTAACTAAGAACGGGCAAGTACCAGAGAGAAGCTTTAATGTGTTACGACATCATATGAATTGCCCGTTCTTCCTCTGTGCGTCGTCCATGGGTGACACTACAGCCATTGCCATGGCCTGGTGCTCCCTCTGCCCATTTGTCCTCTGACTGCTGAATTCAGGGGGATTTGGGCCTTTAACATAATTATTATTTAGTTTCTATTCTGTGTCTCTGTTCATGAGGCCCTTCAGTAGCCAATTATACTAATCAGAGGTGATTATTGCCTATGCCCACTTAACCCATATTTAAATTAAGCAGCCCAAATTTGTCTTCAGCACAGGCTCCAGAAGATATGAACTCAGCATCAAAGAAAATTAATTCATAGGTACATTATCCTATGGGATCAAGCTAAAATGTGGTTGATGAGCTTTAGAGTCAGTGTATGCTCTCATGGAAGCATTCGGGCAGAAAAAGGTAGCGATGTTCATGTCTGTGCAAGGCTTTTTCCCCACTTCTTTGAGTTAGGCGGAATAACAGATCACAAGAATACTTACCAGAGAATAGTTTACTGCAGTTAAGAGAGAACACCTTTTTCTTCATAAAAATTAATAATTATTTTTGAAGGTATGATCAGCCACATTAGAAGTATTCTTTTACTCCCTTTCCTGGCCAGATCTCTGACTTGGGCACCTCTCAGCTTTTCAAATAAATACATTTATCTGGCCATGCTGTTGTTCCAGCACAAGGAAATACAAGGCCTTAGATCCACACAAAATCTGGATACCAATCTTGCCTCTACAAGAACAATCTTAAAACGTTTTCTACAAAATGAGGTGCTGGATGACGGAAATGAAAATATTCCAGTTGGTTCTCAAAAGCTTAAGTGGAATTTTGTCCTAAATGGTGATTAACTCATTTATATTCCTAATCCTTTTTAAGCAGTTGCATAAAGATTCGAAGTGGTGCTCGAAGATGCTTAGTAGGACAGCAAGTAGCTCCTTCCAGCCCACAAGGATGCAAGATTTTATGCTAAGAGGGAAATTCTGTTCACACTGGAGTAAATGTGGTTTTTTTCTCTGCCTTTAATGGAGTTTCTGTTCCTTTTTATGAACATAAATGAGAATGGGATTTTACCCATCTTCTCACATGATTGTGGTGTAAACCTGAATTTTATTTTGGGGTCTTTTTAAAGGGTGAAAATGAAGGTGAAACTACATAAGCCCAGAGAACTGAAGCATCTCCAGAGGGAGGACTCTAATAACCATAGGGTGTTGCTGGAAGCGGAGATGTGAGCTCTAAGCAAACAGTCCCTGCAGTGCAGCAGCGATCTCAGCAGTGCTCCGGCGTGCTGGAGAAGATGCTGCGAAGCCTGACTGCCATTCTCTTACAGGTAGCAGAGTTGTGCCTGGCCAAAATGCACTTCCTTCTCCCCACTGCAAGTAGGGGGGTGTTTGGGATGAGGAGAAGGCCATAATACCACAGAAAGGAAAATGCACTGTGATTTCCAGGAGTTTTTCGTGAAACTTCAGAACTCACCAACGTAAGGACAGATAATGAATTGCACGGACAGAGTTTCACACAGGCACACTCTTGGGCAGTATATTTTTATGTTGCAAGTAAATGTGACTAAAATACTCTGGAAACTTTGACTGTATTCTTTACATTAAATCCGGTAACTATTTATTCATCTCCCAACTACGATTTTGTTAAATAACCAGTACCATAATTCAGAGGCAAGAATTTAATCCACAGAAAATTCTGTCCTCGGAGAAGATCAAAGTGAGTCCCGTGGTGTTAAGCACACACCTACAGCACTTGATCCTGAAAAAAAATTGTGTGTTTCAGTCAGCCCATCCCTTCTTACTGGTTCCCATGCATTAATGTAAGCCTCTGCCTGAACATTTTCAGTGCCAGGATCAAAGACCTGTGGAGATCTCCGCAGTGGGAGAGCAGAGGTCTGAAAACGTAGCAAGCAACTGTGCAAGAACACTGGCAATGCCTACTCGTTCTCTGCATCTACCAACCCTACAGTAAAAGATTGAAAGTCTCTTGGGTGATATAAATACGCAGATAAGTGCGTATGCTGGAACACAAAGGTGAAATCGCCCTGTTTATCAGGCGCAATTAAAATGAATAGAGGATGACTAATAAAGAGGCAGTTTAAAATCTTTACATGACACAGTGTCAAGGCAACAGTGTTGTGCAATCGCACTGACACAATTAACTCTGTGTCCCTGCCTTGGGCAGCGCCGGAACGGGCTCTGGCCA
The DNA here is from genome assembly GCA_013398225.1 of Steatornis caripensis. NCBI lineage: Eukaryota > Metazoa > Chordata > Aves > Caprimulgiformes > Steatornithidae > Steatornis > Steatornis caripensis. The sequence continues at coordinate 99,464 of VZSC01012822.1, read as the reverse complement.
GCCTCGCCCGCACGCTTCCATGGCGGGCGCTGGGTGGGCTCTACTGCTTCAGCTCTCCGCTCGCTGCCGCGTCCTGGAGTCACAGCGAAACCTACACAGAACCAACCTCTTCGGATCAAGGCAAGGGTATTTTTTCCACTTTGTTGTCTTTATTTATCTCTTTCCTTTTGGTTTGCATTATCCCAGTCCTCACGGTTACTCCTGCGTGAAAAGCGAGAACATCATGTTGAATTTCTGGGCATGCTCTGGAGTGAGACAAGGCTGAGGTGCCTGATCCTGTACCGGAGCTGGTTCTCGACTTAGCACTGTGCAATGCAAATATGTCCTGGCTATGAATTTTTGCAGTACATAATTTAAAGGCTAGTTTGGGCAACCCTTTGGGCTGGATGAAAGATTGTGCATGGGAGTGTGATCTTGCAAAATACAGCCCAATCTACCCCTCTATTTCTTCATTTAATTATGCTGCTCCTTCAGAGGGCCTGCCAGGCTGCAGGAGTCTCCAGCGCGCTGGATGTGTGCAGCAGGGACAGGCTGTGTATATTCTTTGCTGTTCTTATTTTCTGGCCAAAATCAGGTTTCTCTTGGTTTTACTGCTGCTGGCATGTCTTTGCAACACAGCATTGTTAAAAACTATTAATATAAACAAATCTGAGGCTATGCCAACCATCGCAGAGTACAGCCAGAGCTGCCCAATGCCACAGCTTGTTGAGCAATGTGTGAATTTTGTCATGTCAGAAATGTCTGTTTCCCCCTTCTATTTTAACATTTGGAAGGTTTTTAGAAGAGTGTGCTCTTCTAAACAAGATAATTAAAGTCATTGATATGAAAACTCTTTCAACATTACAGTAGAAAGAGTGGCCCCTGTGTTCGCCCAGCCTGCTGTCTCTACCTGCCAGGGGCTGCAGGGGAGTTGGTTGAAACACTTCAAATAAATCATGATTTCTGGTCAGAAAATCATGTTATTGCAATTAACGTGTAAAGTGGTATTTCTGAGTGTTCTGCTTTATTAGAAGAGAGTGTTGATGCTGCTTGCTGTGCCTGCCAGGCTCACGGGATACAGGGTGGCTGCGGCCGTGCCCGAGGTGCAGACCTGGCCAGGCAGTGCCAGCACACCCACCGGCTGCCAGCACAACCCAGGGCAATGGCTGTGGCACTTGGTGCCTCCACGGGAACCTGCCTCAGGCCAGCTCCCCTGGGGCCAAATCCTGCCTGTGCTTCCCACAGCATCCATCCACAGGCACTTAATCTTAAGTGCCTCAGCTGCGTGGTGCGGTATTCTCTTTATTCCTGATTCCCAAAGGTGTATCCGCATGCCCACGCGCGCGCGTGGGCAATGGCGTCCTCTCAGTGACCATCACTCGCGTGACAGGGCTGCGCTGCAGGCTGCAGAGACACACCTTAAGTAAGAAAGGAGAGAACTGCCACATTCAGTACCTATTTGTACCTTGCCTGCAGGGGGCAAGAAGGATTTTTCCCACATGAACAAGGGAAGGGTTGCTGTGTTTCGTGTGACGGGGCTGCGTGCCTCAAAAACCCACTCTCAGTGGGAAAATGAAATTTGCCACTTCTGGCAGTCGGCATAACCATGCTATTTGGTTTGCCTCCAATAACAAAACACTAACTGTGTCCAGAGGTGCCCTTTCTCTTGTCTTTGTCAATAACAGCCGATGTTCCTCAGGGTTATTGCTGTATGTCACTTCCCTTTCCTCAGTGGCATCAGGTTTATATTAAAAACCTCGTAGCAAAGCCTTTGTCTGCTGTCCCCTTTTTGGTTCTGCTTTTGTGCCCCGTGCTGTACTTTGGGGTACTGACGTGCAGGGGACAGGGCCATGCAGGCAGGCTGCCCACCTGCCCCCTTTCTCTGGCAGAGTGAGGGCTGGGAGAGGAACAGGAATTTTGGCTGAGCAAAAGAAGCCAGGGGTCAGGTACAGCAGCTGCAGGAAAGGTCTGCTGGGCAGGAATGTGCTCCCAGAAGGAGCAAATCTCCCAGCGCTGCACAGGTGGAGGAACAGCTTTCTAAGAGGAGTTCAAGGGGCAAAAAACCCCAACCGACCCAAAAAATAACTGCCAAAAAAATCTAACTTGTTAGTAAGAGACAGCGCACAGAGTTTTGGAAGGGGACTGTGTGATGCGGCTGCTTGCAGCAGGCTGGGGCCAGGGTCAGGGACCCAAGCGATGCCCCCAGGCCTGTGTTCCCGCAGGTCACCCCAGCCGTGGCACACCACACGCGTTTCCCACCGCAGCACCCTAGCGAGCGCTAGGCCCTCCTGGCAGTACCCGGAGAAGAGGCAGAAGGAGGCTACAGACCAGCCTCGATGCAACAGCTTTCGGTATGCAGTGCTTGCCGAAACGAGAGAAGGATCAATCAAATCCCCGGCAATCAGCATCGCCTAATGGAACCAGGGAAAAGCCGCCCCGGCTCGGGAGCCAGCGCGGCAGGGCCGGCGGGACCCGCTGCCCCCGGCGCCTCGCCCGGAGCTGGGCACGGCGGTTGGCGCGGGAAGGGGGAAGGAGCGACCCGCTGTCCCTGGAGAGGAGGGGAAATAATCACGGTAGAGAAGGGGGGGGGTTAAAAAAAAAGGTCGTATGAGGAAGGAAGCAGCAAATGTTAAACCGGTGACTCATGGCGCGGGATGACTAATCCCGTCGAAGCACAGCTCGTGTCGGGAATTGGGGCCGA
>VZSC01012822.1:40616-95785 GCA_013398225.1 Steatornis caripensis | reverse complement strand
CCCCCCCCCCCCCCCCGGCCCGAGGACCCCCGGGTTACGGAACAGCCATGGCACCGAGCACAGCCGGGAGCTGCGGCGGGGTGGGGGAACCGGGTTGCGTGAGGCGAAAGTAGGCCTGCTCGCAGTTACCGCGTTCTGTCTTGAATTTCTGTCGTTCTGGGAATGCGTTTTGTCTGAAAACACGGTGGGGAGAAACCTCCGAACTGAGCCTTGCACCTAAATATAGCATCTAAAATCCAGGTTGAAAAGTTACTCCTCCCACCAGGGTTACCGTGTCGTTTGATTTTGCAGACTGTTTACATTATAGGCACGGAATTACGAAGGCTTTGAAAGTCTCTCATATGTTTCAGCTGTGGATTTGCGAATGATAACTCCAAGCCTCGGTCCTTAATGGCAGAAATTGCAAACTGATTGCTCTGGGTGGCTTGCACTGGAAGCACAGTTCAAAGCTGAGCCCTGCGTGATTCATAAGTGAGGTGTCACCCGCGCTTGTCCTTTGTGAAACGCCACAGTCCCCAAAGGCAGGAGGCTCCCGAGCATTCCGCAGAGCAGGTCCCTGCTGAGTGGGTTTTGGAGAAGCCCAGCCCTGCAGTCCCTTTTTGGGGGCAGAACCAGCACCTAAGAGTCAACTAGCACTGATCCCGGAGTGAAGTCCTCGTCTTCAGCAGGGGACTAGCCCTGGAGATAATGTACCTGAAATCAAAGCTGCTAAAATGTCCTGTGCTTTATCCGCCTGCGAGGGTGCGGTATAGAACCTGGGAGGGCAGGGTTGTTTATCAGCCTGAGTTTATTTTGTCATGTGCAGTGAAAGTGGTGGTGGTGCTGATTTAATGAACGGGACGAGACCTTCTGGCATATAGATGGGAAAATGTCAGGAGTCGCTTGGTTTTTCAGCAGAATGACGGTGCTCTCCTCTCCTTATTTTGCTGGATCGCTTCTCTTTAATCCATGGCTCTGGAAATGGGAACTTGCCTTAAAGAGACAGCTAGCTCTTCGTGGGTTTGATATGTAGGCTTTCCAGTGCTCAGAGGTCCTACGAATGTTGTTTGAAGCAGCAGATAGTTTCAGGAGTGTGCAGTGTGAACCCCTTGTACTGAACACACTACAACATGTGCTGTTTTGGTTGGGAATTTGTGTAATTTTTATAAATTTCCTGGGCTGCAATGCCTCACCGTAGTTACCCAGTCAGAAAAACACATTTGGATTTGGGGTTTTCTAGAAACTGTATTTAAAAAGGGATCATTTTCCTGTAATGTGCTAATCAGAGTAACCCAGTGTGTCAGCGATGCGTCGCGGAGGAACAGAGCACCCTGTGCACTGATGCACCGTAAGGACAGCACTCGGGGCTCTGTGGCTGCCGAAGTTCCGGCAGATGCAGCGAGCACGGATGAGGAGAGGAGGCTCAGGAGTTAAGACAGAAGTGGAAGTTTGTGGGGAAGGGAGGCATTCATATCTTTTGGGCTGAACATGTTTGCTACTGAATCTTTAGAATTTTTCTGGAAGATACAATAGGAAAAATGCAAATCACTTTAGGAGCGGTTGCTTGTCACTCATTTGTTCTGTTCATTCAGAGCTGTGGATGAGAGTTACTTGATCTAGAGGAAAAAGTAAAATTGGTTTGAATTTTTTTTTATAAACTACGAACTTCAGTGAAATCCGGCAGCAAGGTATGTGATGATTCCTGTTTTTCAACCACTCAGACTGTGTCTGTATTAAATTATTTAGCTGGTTTAAGACACACAGCAAGTACTCAAAAATAGCTCAGGGTTAAAGATTAAAATTAGCAAACGAGTAGTTCATAATTGAAGTCTCATGGTGTTGGAAGCAGCATTACGTTTTGGAGATACTGATGTCGAATCCAACTTCTGCTTATTAGTAGTATCAAAAAATTGGTAGGATGTCTTTGGAGTTTGGAGCTAGGGCTTGTCTGTGCACAGAGGTTGCATTGTTTTGCCCTAAATTACGCAACCTCCAAAGGTTCACATGTAATGATACAAAGGTTTTAATGCCAACATTGCTCGTTCCTTCCAGACTGGGGGAATATGCTGTGTGCCTATACCAGAATAACTGAATCCAGGCTTGTACTGGAACAGTTATGGGTTCTAGTGGAATAATACGGCTTTAACGAAAATAGTAAAACCTATGAAAACCAAAATAGTCTGGACTGGTCTTCACTGGTGTTATTAAAATGCTACACCTCTGTCTCACTTCAGTTCCGAATCTCCATTAAGGAAGTCAGCCAGATACAAAAACTATTTATTTGTTACGACCTGGATGACGCCCTTCTTTCACCTAAGGCCGCGCTCCGCTTGATGTGCCCTACATCGTCCTGCTGCAGTTGGGGCTCGCCTGGCTGCAGCTCTGCCATGTCCGTCCCATTCTGCTGCCCAGGCTGAGGCCTTTTCTCTTTTTGCTGTATTTCTCTGCTACTTTGGATGCACACAGGACCGGGTGGTACGACTTCTTGCCCTGTGGCACCGAACGAAGGGTGCCCCTGTGCAGAAGCCCTGCAAAAGCCTCTTTATTAATTCTCCAGTCCCACTTGAACCCAGGGTTTAAGTGAGGTTGAGGTGGTGGCAAGGCCTCGCTAGTGCTCTGCACGCAGCTGGGCTTGCCAGCCGCGCCTCTGCTCAGCCTCAGAAGCGCCAGATTCAGGCAAACCGCAGAGGTGGGTACAATTAATGAGAGACTTTGACCTACTTCGTACTCCATTATTGGCTTTGGCCTTGTCTACATGGGGAGATTACACCAATTTAGTTTAAATCAATTTTTAAAGTGTTTTGTTTAACCTGATGTGACCTCGCGTAAGGACGTTCTTATTTTGGTTCGAATGAACTACTTTGGGTTCAACCAAAACCTGCACTTGGTAATTTATACAGACCAGAAATTAGCCGTGCCTAAACTGAAAGGAGAACTGATGTCTCTAAATAATGACACAACTTTCTCATGAAAGCAGAACCTTCTGTAGAATCTGGAACATAGTGTAATTACTAACAAACCCGCAGGAGACTGAAAGCTATTCGTAGCAAAGTTAAGAAAAAAAAAAGAAAACAAACAAGAAGCAAAACCTAAATATTTTAGTGAGACAAGTGAAGAAGTGCCAGTAATCCCAGTCCTGGAATACTGAAAGCGGTGGCACAAGGCTTGCACGGCTTGCAGCAAGGCTCTCCCACGGCTCCTCAGCAGCCAAAGAGGGGAAGCATTTGTGTCCCGTGCACCAAGTCCCTATACAGTCAAAAATAAAAAAGTGTTGTGGGGAACTGTAGGCCTGCTGCTTTGAATGCAGCAGTATACAGTGTCTCATGACGTATTTTGTAGGAAAGAATAATTAGACATGAAAATAATGAGGAAGCAAGCTAAATTACAACAAGATTTTATCAAAGATGGATTGTGCTAGGCTAATCTAACATCTTCTTTGTATAACAGATGATTTAGGTGGGGTAAGGCAGGAATGTAATTTATCTAAAGCCAAGAATTTGATACTGTGTCCCACGGAACATTCTTGCGTAAAATGAAGATGGCGGTTAAGTACAGGAATTGGAAGGTGGAAAAGGAGCTCGCTAAGGAAAAGACGCAACAGTTGCATGCAAATAAAGGTGTCTGAATGGAGAGTTATGCAGAGAAAGTCATCAGGATGGAGAGAGATTAGTGCTGTTGCTCCCTGGAGACCAGGCTTACACCTGTTGGATGGAGACGCTCTGACCTGTGGGGAGGGTTTGGGTGTGTGCCCAGGAGCTGTGCGGGGTGACACAAAGTTGGGAGGTGTTGTCAATATGGAGGAGGATCAGATTATCATATGAAAGGAGTTTAGATGACTTTGTTGATCAGAGTGATAGGAAAAAATGATATTTAATAGTGATGAGTGCAAAGTCATGCAAAGTTTTAAGCGTGGAGACCAGTAACAAGAATTTCCAGTGTGAAACAGGAGCTCGTCAGCTGTGAAAGAAGGAGGGATGTGGATGCTCTGGCCGATCGGGAGACACCTGCGAGCAAGCAGTGACATACAGCTGTGAAGGAGACCAATAGCATCCTTGGATATAAAAGGAAAATACTATGAGAGATTGGGGGAAGTGTGGTATTATCTTTATACAAATCAACATACAGAGCATTGGTGCAAGAGCTTTCCGTTGCTCATGGAGTTGCCCATTGGGATTTTGCATAGCTCTGGACATCCCAGTTAACCAAATGTTAAATTGCAACAGTAGGAGGGCTAGACATGGGGTTACACAAATGGACTGTCAGTTGTATGAAGTGAGGTTAAAGAGCGTAATTTGTTTAGCTCTGGCCAGTTGAACAAATGAAGGCACAGGTTACAGTAGGTCTTTTTCCACACACTTGGGAATAAATAGCAAGAAGGCAGAAAAACTAAGTCAAAAGGTAGCATCCGCACAAGATCAAATTGTCTAAGTTGGTCGTGAATAAATTTGGATGGGAAATTAGAAGCAAGCTTCTAGCTACCTAAAGACTGAAGTTGCATAATAGTCTTTCAATTAGGGTAGTTTTGAGATAGATCTTGATAATCTTATGAAAGAGATTATACAATTAAATTAGAGAGATCCTGGAGATAGGAAATGAAGTTTGCAGAGTTAGTCCTTTGGTCTCCGGTATAGTCACGTTTTTAATGTAAGGTTGAAAGGAGGATGGACCTTGGTTTTGTTTGCACTATTAACCCCATGCACCAAAGCTTCTGCTGTTTACTTGGGAGCCAAGGCAAGAATGAATCTTCCCTGTTGCTGCAGATCTGAATCTTTTTTTTTCCCCCATATTTGCCTTCCTCTCAAGCACTAGACATTGAAAGTGTGCAGTGTGCAGTGCAGACACTCCTTGTAGCATTACACGGGCACAATTGCCTGCAGTTTTTTTTGACACACTCCCTGCTTTAACCTGTTCATCAGATTTTGGACCAGAGAGGCATTTTTCCTTCAGGTTGTGTTGCCCGTAACCATGTTGTGCTTCATGGTATATTTTCTGGGAGCGTTGCTAGCATTGTTTAATGAACTTTGTGTGGATACAAGGACATGCCTTACTGGCAGTGATCTTCCCCAGCCCTTTTCTGTTTCTCAACGAAGTTTAATGTTTTGTGCTTCTGACATGTACCTTAAGTTTGTTGTAGGATGTGAGGATGTGTTCTGCGGCTCCTGGTGCATCTCGGCAGGTTGAAGCGATGTTGTGAAGTAGCCACTGATAGCGTTGTTTTCTGAGACTGGAGTGCTGGGGTTGGTGTCTCCACTGTTCCCTTTCTCCCTTTCTGATATTCCTAAAATAAGTTGCAAAGCTGGACTTAAAATCAGCTCTGCTCTGGTGCTGATCGGAGCAAAATTCTGTCAACTGTGTACGCCAACCTCTAGAGGAAAGAAGTGATTGCTGACCATTAGTGATGGATTGGTAATTTTAAAAACACCGTTTTGTGATAGGAAAGTTGAATGTGTAATGTGCATCTTGTTGCAAGAAAGAGAGAAGGAAAGAAAAAAAAAAACGACAGAAAGCAAGCAGTCAAGTAAGAAGGAAAACAGCTTGGATTAGCCTGAAGCAGAGATCACATACCCGATAAGCCGCCTGTAAAGAGAAATTGAAATAGGGAAAAATGATAGTGCAGATGAGGGTAACAGTGAGACAGTAGAAGAGGAAGTGTGTTAACCAAACTCCACGGAGCTGCTGAAATGTGTTGAATCATCTGACTGTGCCTTGTATTCTAGGCAAACAACAATTGTATAATTGATTAATTTGTCAACATTTTTTTAGTGCATAACACTATGGTAACCAAGAGGCTCACTAAACATTGTCACGGAGAACACTGTAAAATATATCTTTCCTTAGCAGGGAGGGAGGGAGGCAGAGCAAGACCTTGGAGCTCTAACTTTGGAGCACTGATACACGCACACACAGACACACACAAGCGCACACGTGAGCAGTTGGAAATGGCCTCCTGCTGATGGTGGTGGAAGATGAGCACAGGATGGTTGGCTCGTGATGTGCGTGTTCTGGGTATGATTGAAGAGGTGACACTGGCTAACAACTGCCTTGAACACTAGTGCTACCTGCCTTTTGCAGAGCAGATGGACCCGGGACAACTATGCCACCCTCCTGCCGGGCCCCTAACACTCGGGGGTCCCGCACAGGCAGGGAGAGCAAAGGACTTGGTCTTCCCTGCACCGCTGCTCACATGGCGTGGAGGGCTGTGCCGCCTTGCACATCACACTCCATCAGCTTCTGGGACCTCAGTCCTTCAGAGCTGCTTCTCAGGGACCTGTTACATGAAGTAGAAGCATGTGGAGTTTTACACTGAGTACCCTGGGCTTGGCCGGTAGCTGTGTGGTACGTGCAGTTGCTATCTACGCTGCTCTGTGCACCCTGGCTCCGGGCAGGGGTTTAGGCGAGCCCCTCGGTTCGCGATGGCAGCGTCACGGCTCAGCAGACACTTGCTTTGGATCTCTGTCTCCCCACGATTAGTGTTCCCCCTCACCTGTAGGTGATCTATAAGTCAGTGCGAGGTGCTTTTCTGACTGACAGCTGTAGGCAGGTAGATTAATTGATTGACTAATAGATAACTGCAAAGATATTTGTAAATGTGCTTATTCTCATTTACAAACTGCCCAAGCTTGGGCAAGATTTTCAAGTATGTAGCAATGGCAGCAATCATATCTATAAAAATGCTAATCTCCTCTCTTGCTTCATCTGTTCAGCCCACAAACACACGCATACACACATGCGTAGAAGAAATTAGTAAGATTTGTTTGTTCTCTTTGGGCTCAGCCTGCTTTAATCTTGTTTTAAGCCACAGCACAGTGTGGCTCCTTGCTTCAGGACAATAAAGTTTTGACCACAAGCAACCTACGAAGTAAACAATTTTTTTGAGAAATAAATGAACAATAGATGAGCTGATAATAGCTCCCATCGCCATTAATCATTTTGCGTTGACATGGCAGCGTTATAGGAAGATTTTCAAGAAAATGCAGAGGCTTTATCTGAAGGGAATGAGATGAACCCCTCACCTTGACAAAGGCAAAGGTTGAATGTCCATCAGCTTCTGTGCAGTGAGGACCTCTCCCAGAGCATCAGCGGAAGAGAAAAATAAGTGTACATGGGAGTCAGCCCTTGGGTTTAGGCTGTTTAAGGCTCTACTGCACAAATATGTTTTTATATATAGAGGAGGATGCTGTGTGTTTGGTCCACTGTTGGCTCGTCACAGCAAACACAGCAATTAGAGAGGCTGCAATAGCTGGGGAGGGTTACACCCCTTGCTGAGGAAGTTTGGCCATAAACCTGTTTGTCCTGTCTCTGAGTGCAATGTACACTGGCACGATTTACAGTAAATGAAAAATATTTGCTCTGATCAAACTATTTCCAATCAAGTTTTATGAAGTGATGTATTAAGTGTGTGTGTTAAGTGAGTCATGTGCGGCAGAAAGGTGAGACTTTTGTTGAGTCTGCTACTTGCGTATTTATTAGAGATGAATATCAACAGTTTGTTTTTTTCTCAAATAAACTAATTGCAGTGGCTTCACTGCAGGCTTTTAATGGAAGGGGCACGGTAGGAAGTATTCGTAAAACAAACTCTTTGTGCTAGTCTTAACACCTACATTTTCTGTTTGATCTTGCTTGTTGCAGAGGGCTGAGCCTTGTCATTAGTGGAGACAATGTGTCAACATAGAAAAAGTGAGTGACTTCATTTTCTTTCCATCATAAGCTCTGGGGTTAGCCTCCCACATGGCAGTGGTGATGTGGAGCTCTGTAATTGCAGAGGGAGTATACATTGGCCCTTGGGTGCCAGTCCTGGGACAGACAATTCTCGTTGCTCATTCTGCTGGAGCATGGACTTCTGTGAAGCTAATTCACTTTCTTATCTGGGGCATCTTCACATCTCTTGGGACTTGGCTCTTCAACTGCAAGACCTCCTGGTATCTATGCCTCACCGGGCCCGGAGCAGAAGTCCGTTATTTGGGGAAGTTTGCACGACTCAGGACCCCTTGCTGAAAGTTTTGTTACGTGAGAAAATTGTCTACGACTCCATTTTTCTACTTTCTTTGGAAGTTTGGAGTTTGGAAGGAAAGGGTCACCGAAGAAGGTTGTTAAAGTAGGAGAGTGTATATGATTCTGTAATAGTCCTGGTGGCTTTGCACTAGAAAGGGCAAAGATCCATTGCCTAAAATGGGAGAAGAATAAATGCAATGGACTAAAATCGCCACTAAACCATCTGGAAACAAGAAATGAGGCTGAATCAGAACTTCATCTTATCCAGGGCACGTGTTTCGAATCTGGAGCTGAATTCCTTATCTTGGGTATATTCTTAGTTAAAAAGGCAACTAGTAGAGCTATCAAGATCAAGAGTGATTCGTTTGTTGGTAGTAGGCTGTTGTGACTCGAGTAGAATCTCTGTTTCGCTTGAGGGATGGAAAAAAGACTAATGCAAAGAGGAACAGCTTCTGTGTTTTGATTTTTTTTGAAGGAAAGCATATGAATATTAGTAAGTGATCCAGCTGGAATAGCATCTTTCTTAAACATTGTCCTTAGAGATAGTGTATTACATTAACATGAATTTGATTGCACGGTAAGTAAAATTTTATAAATATGAATCACCATTTTATTTCAAAAGCTGCAGGGCTGAGGAAACTATTCTGGGATTTTCTAATATAGTCCAGTTTGAATTTTTGAATAAGAAGAGGTGTCAGTGAATAAATCAGATAATGAGCTGCTTTACACAGAAGGCATAATGCCTTTTTATGATGTATAGAAGCCCTAAGAGAGATGAATTGTCAGTTTAATCTTTGCATTGTGTTTGAAATCTACTTTTATGAGGCATTCCTGACTGTTCCAGAGATTGCTGTTCAGGCACTTACATAGACTTTGTTTATATTTGATTTACAGCTCTACAAAGTCCTTTGCAGGCAAATGTTCATTTTCTTCAGTAGTTTTTATTTGGTTCCTTGACTTTGAAGTAAAATTTGTAGAGATTGTAGGTGTTGCCAAAAGTTTTTTTCTGACCTAGTTGCTCTTGTCAGAACTTGGGAACCGCTGTTACCTCAATGGGTGCACCTTACCACAAGGAGCAGTAATACAGATCGTGTCTTTTGTCATTGGCATCTCTGACACAACGTCGAAGAGCTTTGCAGTTGACCTGAGAGGGACAAAGATTTCTCCCTTGCTCTGTGCAGTAGCAAAGAGCATGGAGTTTGGAGTGACTGCAATAAATACTTCTTTTTTCTGCTTTTTTGTAAGTTCTTGTGATGTTTCCTGTGGAAAAGAGGATTGCTGGATGAGTTAAATCAGATCAACTAAACATTAGATTTCTCTCTCTAACAGTGGGTTGGCATTGACTGTTTACCCATAAAACGGCTATTTCCTGAGCAAAAATGTGGACTTTATTTTTGTGTCTTTCCTGACACGAATGTCGTATTTTATTAAGGAATCATCTCAATCAGCTTTACTAGCAGCTGATTTTCCTGCCAGCCTTGCAACACTTGCAACAGCTTCAATCCAAGAGCGCTGATGGGGAAACGTTGCTGGAAGGATGATGTGCAATGCTGGAGTCTGGCAGAGCAGGATTGCTGCTCTGCGTAGAGGAAGCAAACATCTGTGAGATATTAAAAACTTTTGACAGGGATAGGAAGATAATTCTCAAGATAATTCTGCGTCAAGCTCTGCTCTAACTTCTCTCACCTGCCAGGCTTCCCTAAGCCCTAGGTCATAAGATTAGAGAAAATTGTGGGCTGATTGTGTCATCCTTCACCTGTAGATACAGAACTTCCCAACTGCAGTCAGTTGCCACCAGACGTGGATAGCCTGTCGTCACCTTCTTATTAAGGATGACTGTTTCTGAAACATTAACATTCATGTCAGGTCTAGATACGGATCAGCACAAGCTTAAATCATTGTCAGGAACAGATGTTGAGATACCTAATCAGTTATTTCCTTAGGAAAATGAGTTTGATTGCATGAATAGTTGTAAATATTTCATTCAGCGATTCAGCTAGTACAGCAGTGGTAAACAAGCTTCTGAGGCTGAAGAGAAGCGTTATGTGGTACTGTGCTTGATTTCTTGTTCATTTAAACTCTAGTGTAGAAGAAAGTGGCTTTGGTACTTCAGATTACTTCTAGTGACAGCCCTGATCATAACCAGGCGCTCACTTGGAAGACAGCCAAGAACATGCTTAACCCTAATAAACACGGCCAGCTTCCCCCTGGTTTGCAACGTGCAGCGTTTGTCCACAGGATGAGCATGAAGCTGCAGATTTTGCCACTGGGGCACGATCATGGCACAGGAATCAATTTTGGCTTCAGCAGGAAGACGACAACTGGAGCACCGAAATGGCCATCCTCTGCCTCGGCTGTGCGCCCACCCACCCGAGGCTAGGCTTCGGCGGTGAGCATAGTCCTTGGCTGGGCGTTGAGCCAGGACTGGGTGCTCCGTGCCCGTGTCGTGCGATTGCTGTGCGAGAACTCTGCTGGCTCTTTGAAGCATTGGCTATACATAAGCAATAATTAAGGACATGGCTTTAATTTCTTGTTTGTTCTGCACTTCTCACTTGTTGAAAACAAAACTGAATTAAATTGCAGGAAACTTTAATGTTAAATCAGGATGGGTGTAATACTAATTTCAGTGCAGTAGATAGGAATTTTACTACTGATCTCTTGCAGAAGGGCTGACGAGAGGAAGAAGAGGAAGGAGGAAGTTAGTTTTTCTCTCTGCCTGATTGAATGTCATCCCTGCTTGAGTTTTGGCTAAACTATTGTCTAGTTTGCTTGTGATTTTTAGGAGACATGCACAAAAACGGTGCGTGAAAGGAGGTCGGGAGTACGGATGAACACTCCTGAACGTGGTGTGAAGTTCTGAGGAAACTGGGGCTGCCAGCTAAAGGTCATGGGCATTTTTAACTTTTGCTGCTGGCTTCACGCTACTGCGTAGATGTTTGTCAGGGATCTTGCTGGCCTTGGTGGTATTACGTAGTCAGATTGTCGCAGAAACAAGCTCCCTTTTTACCCATGTGTTTTTTATGCATGTACATTACAGTATGATTCTTTCCATCAGCTGGTTTTAATGTGTATTTCCTCGGCCAGCCTAATTTTGTTGTGTTAAGTACAATATGGACATTGTTAGTATATGGATGTACTGTTTAAGGTGCTTTGGTCAGGAGAGCCCCCGGTAATAAAATCATGTTCATCCTAATTCTGGAAAGCACAAATAATTCCCAAGAATTATGCAGATGGTTAAAAAAAGAGGCATGTGCCAATGGATCTGGCTAAATGAAGGGCCAAGCTCCTCAATGCTCTTTTCACTCTGTCCTAGGTGAGATGCGATGTTGTATGGCAGCCTTTTGAGCTGGCCCGGTCTCTTACTTGCGAACCAGGGACCACAGACACCTATAGGTACAGATCCGCCGTCCTTGTCACCCACATCCATACAGCCGGGATTGCTCAGCAGGATGGCGGTATCCGTCACTGCTGCCATTAACTACTTAGTAGAGAAGAGCTATCCTTCGAGAGAGACGGGCCCATGTATTTAATTTACTGTTGTATTGGAGTTTTGATTTTGACTCATACTAGGAGGATTCTTAGTACTGGACCACTGCAGATATGAAATAAAGCATATTTTAAAATGTTCTGCGTGCTTGCATAATTGTAATGCATAGACAGCATTTAGATTTCCAGAAAACCCCATACGTGCTTAATTCCAGGGATGCCCATCCTTGTGGGAACTGACCAGTTCTCTGTCCTGCGTCCTCCTTCCGCTGTCAGTGAGAAATCCCTGCCTTTCCGTGCTGGAGCCGTTGGCGAGGGACCGTGTGCTCTGCAGCACTGGGCAGAGCGGCTAAAGAGACCAGAGCCTCTCTGAGGGCACGATAGCAGGAACGTTGCCGTTTGGTCTGTTTGCTTTCCCGTGAGTCTCCGTGTTTACTCAAATCTTTTTTGTGTGAACGTTATCCGGGAGGGACACATCTTTTCCAGTCTTAAACAGTTAAAAAAAACTCTGCTGAGAGAATCCGCAAAGCGAAGTGGACATTCAGTCGTGCTGAGTCATGTTTTGTTATTATGGCTGATTATCCAGCCAGCCATGCAAATAAACTGCAAGGGAAAAAAGGGATGTGCTTGAATACCTTATCAGTGACAGAATGAGGCCTTGGGTCTTTGTGCATAATATGTGTAACAATAATGACCCAGTATGAAAGTGTTCCAGTGACTGACATATTTGCAGTCTGAAAAAGATAACAAAGTAATAAGACAGAGAGAGAGATCTGTGGATGTTTATCTTCTCTTTTCTTCTTTCTGAAGGAAAGTTTTGCTTTCTCATTATATTTCTAGTGCCTATCAGCAGTACCGTGCAGAATGATGAATATGATTGCAGTTAATTGTTTAAATATCCTTTTATTCCTGAGGCTGAGAAGTGATGTGGGCAAGATACTGCGAAAGAGAATATTGGATGTGAAGTTAAAAGTGCATCAGAGAAGAAAAAGAGATGTAGAGTGGGGGTGTTTTAAAGAAGAAAAGAGAACCGGTTTTATTATTAACAATACTGGTAACATAAGTGGCAGCGATTCTTGTTGAAAAAAAATTGTAGGCTTCAATAGTTCAAATCCATCCTTGGCATAACAGCGATGGAATTACCTTAGATCAACGTCTTTTCTGCTGCATAAGTCTTCTAGTGTTACTTCATGCAAATACTACAAAATAGCATGACTTTGTCCAAAATGCATTTGCTGACTGTATTTATTATCTGCCTTCTTCACAGTAAACAAGAGGAGACGTGTGGAGAAGGTCTGGTAGCCACAGAAAATATTTTGCATCGTAGTGTCTATCTGGTGCCATTATGAGTTATTCTCAGCTCAAAGAGCTGTTCTTCAGGGCAACTGAAACACAAATGTGTATTTGGTGTTTGGGACCCTTTGCAGCCGTGTTACGTATTTGTAGTGCAGGAAGTAGGACTCTGGATGGAAAAGTGCCACTTCAGGGCAACTGTGAGTGATTTTAGAAATTCTGAGTAATGAGATGAGTTTTCTCACAGTAATGCTCAAGTCCAGCCCTTAATCATACACTTGAAACAAGTGGGCTCAGACCTTGTGAAAGGTGTTTACTTACTCAGCTGTAAGGCACAGGCCAAGAAATAACTTGATCGGATTAGCCGAGTTTGAATAGGAACGGCAGCAAATAGAATCAAATGAGTGTGAACGATACTGCTGTGTGCTCTCTATTAGAAAAAAATCTGCCAGCTGCCATTGTAGAGTATAATCCTGCAAGATGCTGACACCTCCGGTTCCCATTGCCCGAGGGAGCTGGGCCAGGGCACTTCAGGCGTGCGGCTCCCATTACTCGCCTTAGTCAAACAGTGTTTTTTCTCTGAAGTCCTTCTTTTCCCTGTTATATAAAGGCTGATTCTTTTCTACCTGCTCTTTCTTGAAAGGCTCTTGACGCTTACAGGGACTGGGTGCGTTGCTGGTTATTCTCAGCTGCAAGATTACAGAGATGGCAGCGGTAAGGTCAGTGGGGCATGAACACGGCTCAGCTGGAGAGCAGATGTGAGCAGATCATTTAAGGAAAGCAGCAGAAATTCTCGGAGCCAAATGAGGATAAGACAAATTTTGAAATGTAAGAGCTTTGTTTAAATTCCTTTTGACTTACGTGCACATTATACCTGGAATGCTCTAGAATTAAACACACCGAGAGGGTACAGAAGTTTCTTGTGCTTGAACTTGGACGCGTGAAGCCAAAGATGTAAAATGAGGTCAGTTAGCTCAGCTGCAGTGAATCCTTTCATATTCATTTAATGGATAAGTAGCTAAAACTCTAAGTAAGCTTGCATGGGAGACTTTGAATTTTAACTGCTAAAGCTCTTTATAATTTTCTCACAGAGACTGGACATTAGGAAGCATTTCTTTACTGAGAGGGTGATCAAACGCTGGAACAGGCTTCCTGGAGAGGTGGTTGATGCCCCAAGCCTGTCAGTGTTTGAGGCATTTGGACAATGCCCTTCATACCATGCTTTAACTTTTGGTGAGCCCTGAAGTGGTCAGGCGGTTGGACTAGATGATCGTTGTAGGTCCCTTCCAGCTGAAATAGCCTGTTCTATTCTATAGAGCGGTTTAACTGTTCAGACAGCTAGTGCTCTTCCACTTCTGCTGCAATACCACTGCAGGTCTCCTCAACCTGTTTTCTCATTTCTTCTGTCTCTGAACCAGAAGTGAGAGGTGGGCTGGTTCTGGGAAAGTCCGTCATTTTGGCAGTCTTGAGGTTGAGATTTGGGCTGAAGTCAAGCAATTGAACTCCGGAGCAGGAGCTGAATTCTCCTCTGGTATAGGGAGGCTTGCAGCCTGGTTCATACCTATCTCTAATCCTTTTGTCGTAGTATTTCCTTTTCTTGAATAGCTTCCTTATGTATTGAGTTCCAAAAATTCCAGGCTGGTGATACACATGGGAAACAGATTGCAACAGAGAGCAGATTAAATTACTCAGGTCTAGGATTACTGAGGCAGAACGTTTTTTCTTCATGTTGTTTGAAAAGGGAGAAGAATCTTCCTTTTTTTGCATTTATAGGAAGAAGTTTGAGATCAAATGACTCTCTCATTGGTCAGTCAGTGATCACTTGAGGAAAAAATAATGAACTGCTTTTTTCCCCCCTCCTTCATTTGAAAATCAGTTCTTTCCAGTGCTGGGTATTTAAGGGAGTTCTAAGACTATAGTCTGATGCTTCAGGAAGCTTATTTTAGGAGGGAAGACTTGACTGAATGCCAATAGACAGAGCTAATCATCAGGACATCTGGATTCGCTTCTTAACTCTGCTGCGTGACCTTGGGTCAATGATTTAGGTCGAGCTTTTCCAAAATGAGCATTATTTGTAGGTGCTTGTGCTGGATTTCAGCATTACCAAACATTAGGCTGTAACCGCATTTACTGTTTCAAATTCAGCTTCTCAAAACTGGCACACTCATAAAAAGAGACAGAAGTAAAATGTGTGCCCGTTTCCCCACTCGTACAACTAGGATACAACTGTGTTTATGGAGTGTGCTGAGGCTTCCTGATGTAAAATCATTAAAGAAGAGAAATGATGGCAGCAAGCTGCTTGCAAAGCGTTGGAAAGTGGACATTGTTCAGCAGAAATCAAAGGACGCTGAACAAGACCCAGACTTCCCAGACCTCCCACTTTACCAGCGGAGGGGCCCCCCAGTCCGTGTAGAGCACCAAGCAGATCGAAGGAAGTGCAGAAATGGCAGAGCTAAGGATAGCTGGTTATCTGCAGACTGTCCGTACAGCATCCAGCTGCTGTCCCGCATGTTGCCCAGCAGCAGCAGCAGAGGAGCAGTTGAGTTGCCCTTCCTTGGAGGGCAGATCCAGGGATGTAGCATTGACTGTGGACGGGGCGGCGCAGGTGTAGCAAGCCGTGTGCTTCCAGGAGGCTCTGATTTGTGTCACATACCGTCAGTC
The DNA here is from genome assembly GCA_013398225.1 of Steatornis caripensis. Lineage (NCBI taxonomy): Eukaryota > Metazoa > Chordata > Aves > Caprimulgiformes > Steatornithidae > Steatornis > Steatornis caripensis. Next base: position 80,374 of record VZSC01012822.1, on the reverse strand, counting down.
TGTGCGTGCTGGAAAGGGGCAGGCTTACTGTGCGGGCGTGGATCAACTATGCTAACATCTGGTCATGTAGTGGAAGAGTCTTAATAGTATCAGACCCCTTTCATTAAATGGTCTAGGGAGTTGGTAGACTCTTCTTGCTTTCATGGGTGATAGGAGTGTACATCACTTTCACAGGCGCGTCCTGACTGCGAGGTCGACTGTGGTTGCTATCGGGCTTTGAAGTGAGCTGAGGCACATTTATAGGGCGATGGCCAGGGGAGTACTGGACAGAAGATGTTTGAGTTTGAAAGAAAATCCTCCAGTCCACAAATAGCTCCCACCATCTGCTGGTCCTGCAACCTGTGAGCAGGTGGACTTTGAAGCCAAGTCATACATAGCGTTTTTCTTCTCACCAGAGCAGAGCACTTTGGAAGTGTGGTCCTGGAACCACCTAGGACCTACTCCTGAGCCATTTGAAGGCCCCTGCTTTTACTGTGCGAGGCAAGCAGCCCTTGGGCCTTACGTTTATTTTTGCATAATGAGTTCAACATCCAGCACAAGCAAACACAAAGCACAAATGCTCGTCTCCTCATCTGTACTGTCCTCAAGCATCTGAAATGCATTTCATATACAAGACTGAGACAAAGAAGAAGCAAAGCAAAAAATGTATTTTTTGAGAAGAAAAAGAGAACGGCTGAGGACATAAGCGCTACTATTGCCTCTTTCAATGAACTGGTAGTTGCTGGAGGTGTTCTGTTGCTGAGAAAAGTAGAGGAGAAGGTATTTGGTTTAATTAGACAGCTGATTTTCTTTTGTCTTCCTTCTTGTCTAATGATTAAATTTATTCTGTGGGCAGGGACAGCGTAAGGCAATAAAGTAGGTAGTTTAATGGCACATAGACTTTGTGTAGCTGTCTGCTTGGGATGAGTTTCACCCGTAGTAAATAGCAGAGGAATTACAAGCGGGATTTCAGGGGAAATCAAAAAGACAGCTTTGACGTGTTTGTCCTAGTATCTACATAGTTGCCAAAACAAAATCCAAAACTGTGAAAGGACCCAATGACCTCACTTAATGCCACACACAACGTTGATGCAAGCTATGTCCTCTTGGTGGGAATAATGCACAGCACCTCCCAGGGAGAAGCTCCCGCTGGTGATCCCTGAGGACGCAGCACAGGGTGTCAGGGTGCCCAGCACCCGCTTCAGAGGCAGTTCTGCAGTACATGGGGAAGGCGACGCTGTCGAGTTAGGAGGGAGTGTTGGCTTCTTTTAAAAACATTCCTAGCTGGTTTGCTCTGAGAGTGTTGAAACTATTCTGAATGAATTCCTGCGATTAGCCAGAGTTTCAGCGGTGGGTTTATGGGCAGATGTTGTCCATATCATTTAAGCTGCAGAATCAATAGCGTTGGGGTTTTTTTAGCTTGTTGAGCCACTCTTTTCATTGCTGAAATTTATCGAGTTAACCTTCCCACAGACACCCCATCCTTTGTGATTTGCCGGAGAAGTGAATATGATAGAAAGTGGCCCGAGGCATGAGAGGGAGCTCTGCTCGCGTTCCTTTGTGTGCCCTCAGCAGGAACGGTTACTTAACTTCCACTATCAGGAGGTGAGCGGTGCAGAAGTCATCCGGAGTGTCACCCACTGCTTTCCTTGGTAGAAATTGCTCTTGTTGGTTTTTTTGCAAGTTGCTCTGAAGTAAAACATGTGTTTATATACGTGTGTGTGTGCACCCGCCCATCCACACGCATGCGTTTGCACCATCAGGATCAGCCATAAGCATAAGCAGAGCTTGAAGAGCATTCGTATTTGCTGGAAATTCTGGAGAACATTCTGTTCAAACGACTCTTAGATTTTGGTATTGCTGCCTTCTCTTTAGTTCTGTGTGCCTTTCCTGGGAACAGTCCCATGAAAATATGCATCTCAGTTTCTGCTGAAGGATTAACTATGGACAAATGCATTTGCTCCCATCCTACATGAGAGAAAACTGTTATTATTTGAGGCTTATTTGTCTCCATGTCTGACCGAGACAGGTGTGTTAAAGAATTACTTATCGGTTAGATATCATCATTTCATACTACAACCCACATTTACCTTTCCTGTAGTAACTGAATGGCTACAAATGAACACAGGTATTCATCCAAGACTGCAGGAGAAGTATTATTTGCATTTATGCATATATGCATTTTTATCCTACCCCTCTCGTGCCAGTCGAAGTATAGTTTTGTACTACTTAAGGTTGTGAATCAGCAATTCTGCCTTTTGCTGTTTTGAGAATTTTAAGGGGCTGTTAGACAAATTGATAGACTTAATTAAATGCATGCCCTTCTTGTTACAGAAACCCTGGAGATATTTTAAATAATATTCTACAATGTTTTATCTTGTACCTGCAAGATCAGAACAACCTTGGCCAGCTATTTTCTCCACGATCTGAAAAAAATCCTAGAGAACAAAACGTTCCAGTAATCATCTTTTCTTTTAAATTGTCTGTTAGTTTTTAATCCTTTTCCCCCTTTCTTTTGTCAGAAAATGGCATATCCTAGTTAAAAAAAAAAAACAACCCAAAACAAAAACCCCAACACCCCACCATTGCTCCCCCGTGTATCTTTCATTTCTGTGCTGAATCACGGTGTTCTGATACAGCCTTTTTTATGGAATAATTGTTTTGTATAATCTATTTTCTTTGGGCACCTCTTCGCTTCTGTCTGAAGCTGTTACCGCTATAATGAATGTAGTCATAAATCTGTCACAGGTAGCAAGCTAAATTTAGAGCTCAATAAAACCAGAGGAGAGTATGCTGTAGATAAGTGAGTGTGTTGAGATGCAGTAGTTACAATAGTGGTACAAATCGTCCACTTCTGACAGATTAACAAAAGAAGACAGAATATTTGGTTCCCTCACTGATTCACCACCGTTACCCATGTTCCAGTCAACAGAGATGCTGTGTGAAAATACAGGTACAGTCGTGGCATGTCACGCTGCCTTGACAGCCCCAAAGAGAGAAGGGGTGTGCTAGCTGCCGCAGATGCCTGTGCTGTACTGGACCGTTTCCCTCAGCCATCCTGCGGTGAAGACGTAGGGTGGTTTTTCTGCAAAGGGTGGAACTACACAGCTCTACCACGGAACCAAGGGGGATCACAGTTCCTCCAATGAGGCAAAGGATCTGAAACTGGAATTAGGAGCTGCTAGGCAGGACAGGACCCCGTGCTCCCGGATCCGGACCGAGGTGTTGTGGGAGCCAGCTGTGTTGAAGACACCCATCTGATCCCCACCAGCATGATGACTGCTAAGGCAGAGTGTCCCTAAACAGAATCTGGCAGCCTTGCATGCCTCAGACCTGGGCAAACCCAGAGTTCCCACAGTTAAATGGCTGATTGATTGTCAGTACTGGTGTCGTTATAACATTTTTTTTCTCTTTCGAGAAGAGGAAAGTAAAGAACACAGAGAAGAAAAAGTAGTGGGAAGATGAAGGCAGATGACGTAAGAAAAAACTAGGTGGAGAGAAACCATATTCAAGAAAGATCCAATTCTCTGAATTGCAAACCAATGGATATTAGAGGGACAAGTGAAAGGGCAGCAGGAAAGAGTGAACAACAGAGGCAAGGCAGCTCTAGGAAAGGAGACGGTAAAATGCAAGCAGAAACAAATTAAGCAAGCAGGTCAAGTGATGCAGAGATGCATCTCCTTTACTACATCTCTTTTAGTCTTTGCATTTCCACATCACGTTTTCACGCTGAGCTGTGACACAGCAGCAGCCAGGCAGTGCCGTACGGGGTGCTGCCGCAGAGGGTAATGCTGTAGCTGTACAGAGCAGCTACTGCTCCAATTGCCTGCTCGCTGTAGTGCTGGGACAACGCCTGTCCAGAGACATTTGTCCCAAAGGTGGTAAGTTTGTCATCGAGTCTGCTCAGTATAAGAGAAAGACCTTTGCAGCGGAGGACTGCGAGAGCTGCTGGCATGGCTTTCCTCCGTGCTCCGTGCGATGGGCAAATGTCTGGGTGGCACAGGACAGGCGGCAGGGCTTCGGGGCTCTGGTGCGTGAATGGAGGTGATGATCGCTTCTGTGCTAAACTGCCATAAAGATTCAGTGGCACTGTTTGGTTTTTCAAATGTCATTTACATTAGCATCTTATAATTGAATCAGTAGCACTTTACTGAAAAGGTTAAATTCTGCCTTTTAAAAATTAAATCAGCTGTTTAGCTGTCAACCACAGTCATGCCCTCCTGTTGCCTCAAGAAGAATGAAACATTGGCATATTGACATATAAATCGTATTGCTGAAGAATGCATTAACTCTCTTATTTATGACTGTATTGTGCCACAAAGTGCTGCATCTTGTAATTGAGGGCTCTCTGCTGAATTTGTTGCATGTAAAATCTGTGGAACTTACTAGCACGGCACATTTCCATAATTAAAATATTTCCTACAGTATAGATTTGAAGACTCCCTAACTGCCGTACATTACTCAAGTGCAAAATTTTATGGAAATCTAAATACAAGTGCAACAAAGTTTTTATGCATAGAGAATATTTTTAATTGGACCAGTTGATATAGTTGGGAAAAGCAATCGAATTAGCTGGGTTCAGGGTCCCTTTCTAGGTGACCGATGAAAGCTTTATTTGGTGCTGATTACAAAGAAATGTGAGGCATTACACTCATTGAGTGATCTTTGCCTTGCCATCGGTGACATAGCCCAATAATTAAAAATAAAGCTATAATGAAGCATTCATAGGAACTGTTGGTTTCAGGGGATAATTCTTACTAATGTGAAGTTTCATTAAGAGTTATCCTAAGGTAATGTTAATATTTTGATGATTTGCAGCAAGCCAATAAGTGAACATTTATTTAGTCAAAAGTTTGCAGTATTGCTCCTGAATTCAGACAGTTCTGCAAAACAAGCAGTTTTTCAAAAATTCCCTCTCCCATTCTGTCTTCAGTAGAAAATGTGACAGAGTATTGCAGATAGCCTGGAACAGCGCTTTAACAATTAGCTGTGCGGCTGAGAAGTCCATTTGTCTTGTTAAGGCTTTCATACTACATTACCCTTTCTGTAACCCTGGAAACAACTTCAAATACTGTGGTATTTGAAAAGTCTGAAATATAACTTGCCCTTTTCGAGACTCCCTGTACAAGGGAAGAAAAAAAATCTTTTCGCTTTACAGAGGGCATTAAGCAATGATGGATGTGCATTTCTTGGTGAGAAAGCTGATCCTCACCTATTGTGGGCGGGGGTGGAAAGCAATGCTAGCAGCACTGACAAGTGTCCTCTCTCTTTACCTGCCCAGAGAGTTCAGAAATCCTTCTCTCCAAGTGTTGCGGGAGAGGATTTTCAGGACGCAATAAATAAATTTTGATCCCTCTGGTTAATACAGTTAAGGTCAAAGAGATTCTATCTGGAGCTATTTAAAATACTCTTAACATGCAGACATACTGCTGTCAGTAGTGCTAAGTGCCTTATCTTGCTGAGGAGTGTATACAGCCCTTATGAAACTATTCTTAAGTATTCTGGTTACTATATTTAGCTCTGGGTCATAACAAGACAAAAAGCACTTAGCTAAATGTAGCCCTGAAGTGCTTAATCCGGTTAAGAATATTTTGTCCTTAGGTGTCTTCTGCTAAGACTTTTTGTAGCTCGCCATCCTGCTTCATCATGCAAAAAAGGTTTGCTGCGTGTTTGGGCCTGTGAATTCTTTTATGGCCATTTATTGTGGTAGAGCCTTGACGTCTGGTGGTGACCGAGGACAGCTCTCATGTTCATTGGAGGTGTCGTGCTGCGACTGGCCGTGCGGATGTGATAGCTGCTGCTAGAGACTGGAGAATCTGGGCTTCGTTTCCCGATTTAGACTCGGTGAGCGTTAACTGGACTGTTGTCTCTCTCCGTGGCCAAACAGCTGCCCTCAACTTACTGCTGTTCAAGCTGGCTGGGAGGGCAACCATGTGTACAAGGCAGAAAACCTGTCAGGCTTCCCAGGAGTTTTCAGTTGTTAGACAACCTACGGGCAAGGCACTGCGGAGGTTTCTGCATAAAGCTTTGCACTCAAAGCTTGGGAAGAATCCTTTTGCTTGGCTGAATTTTTACATACTTAAGCCCATATAGGAGAAATGTTTGCTGAAAAATTGTGATAAATCTGTTTGTGTATTCACAACCATTTGTTATAATTTATATAACATTTTACATGTATATATATAAGACATATAAATAATTTATATAACTGATAGCTTTAAAAAGAATTTTCTTTATACCTAAGTATCTCCGAAGTTATTACAAGTTAGCAAAACTTCTGTATGGGTCATTCTTGTAGAGGAGAAACAACTGTATGATTTTGATAAAACAGTGCTGACCGATGAACAGCAGTGACTAAAATAAGCACCTCGGTTCTATGATAGCTCAACAGGGGAACAAGTAAGATCACATGCTCCTTGTAAACTAGGATAAAAGCTTGTAGCTTGGCCAGCGTACTATGGCTGTGAGAACAGAAGCGTAGCAGATCTGCTGTCTTTAACCTCATTACGTAGGTGGTGTTTTCAGTTGCAGCTTCACTCAGGATATCAGGAATTGCATGAGATTTTCCCTGGAAGTTCATGTTCCAAACTGAAAATGATCGCTTCATCCCATCTGCGCTTTTTACTGCTTCACTTCAATTATTTTATATGTTACTCTTGCACTTCTGTTGTGTCAGGAGGTTCAAGCCTCGTGCAAGTAACTTCCATATTACTGTTTACGACTGTATCACACTTTATCTGAGCCAATTTGTTTTGAGCAAATGGACTGACATAATTTCATTTAGTTGCAGTGAGCAAGAATTTGGCCCGTTGTCTCGCTTTGCTCATGTAAACGTCTCCTACACAGCACTCTCACTGTGTCACTGGTCGGGGTCTGTGTTGCTCGTGGTGTCCAGCAGCGGCCCCACGACGTCAGTCCCTACCCTGTCCCAGCTGCCCTTCCCAGCGTGCGTGCCTGACACGTGTCTCTTGCAGTGGTTCTTCAGCCACCTTCTTGTGTTTTCTTCCCTTTGAGGTGTTTTCACTAATTGGAGAAACAAACTAGCTCTTGCCAGTTGTTTAGATGATCAAAAATGTGGGGGTATGTTTGCTTGTTCACCACGGTTATCGATATGTAATCCGTGGGAGCCGCAGCGAGGTTTTTGCAGTGCCTTGAGCTGACATTAGCTGGAAGCTAATGGTATCAGGAGAAACAGCCATGAACCTGGGCTCAAAGCTATCACTTCAAGGGCATTAAAAGCTTGTTAACTTTGGAAGCCCAGCACTTGGCTGCTGTTGAAGATATTACTGCCAGTCGTGGACAGCCGGATTGCATCCGTATCCTTCCTGAGAATGAGGCTCATCTAACGCCAAACAACTTTGAACAGCGACGGTTTCAGAGAGATGGGCACTGTGGCGTGGGTATAGTCAGCAGTTCAGGGTGTTCATTAGTAACTGTTCAAATCACAAACAAAAAGGAGATGTGTGTGTTTCCTGTCAGCAGCAAATCTTAATGGGAAGCCTTAAATCCATCCACGGGTGGGTGGTTGTGGCTTGCGCAGACTTTGGTTGATCAGATGAGGTATGGATCATACGTGCTGGTTTTCACAGCCCGCATGCCAGGTAAACTGTCATACTTTGGAAGGACTCTGGTAGACCCTCAGTGGCCGCAGGCTAGCAGGGCCATTCCTCCACCCTGCTGGGCCACGTGGCTTTTTGGACATGAGAGGTCAAGCTGGCCTTCCCGGGCTGCTTCTGTGCCAGCAGGTGGTGCACGCAGAGCCAGGAGCCCCAGAACATGGTCCAGCTCCCATTCCTGGAGGCTTTGCTGAGCTTTCAGCAGTTACACTTGAGCATTTTTCTGATTTACTGTGGTAGACTTTTTCAGCTTGATGTGATTGCTGCTCTGTAGGCTAAGTCTTGCCTGCAACTGTGTTTTAACTGGATTTGCTTTTCCTTCCAGGATTAATTTTTCTCCATCTCTATTTACATGGTGATAAGAAGTGCTAATCCCACTCCGTCAGTCTGGACTGATGAATCTGAGGAATAGAACAGGTAATTTCTAATTTGGCTCATAGGTTTCAGTGACTCAGGCAGTGAGAACCACTCCCTCCCCATGGAGTGCATTCCTGTTTTGGGATAAAAGAAATCATACGGTTTCTTCTGCCCAGGTCGTCTGCAGGGAGAGAAGGAGATTGTGGCCCTGAAGCAGGGAAGGGAGGGTAAATTTTTGTAGCCTTTACTGTGAGCATCATCTTTGACTTCCTATCAGTTGTGGGTGGTTTTACTTCATGTTACTTTTATAGCTACCAAGTTGTTTGAGCTCGGAGTAGTCTTAAAGCAGGAAAACCATGTGGATGTACCCATCTAAGAATGCCCCTTGGGTGCTGGGTGGGGTGGGAGGGTTTTGCCAGTGAAAGTGTTCACTGGAGATGGAGACAGGTTGGTGCTGACGCTGGGGACGGGTGCCATCTCCTCTTTGGAGGCATCTGAGAGGGGTGCAGCCCAGCAGAGCTGACCCAGGTGATGTGGCGTGCGGTGACGGCAGCTGGTTTGCCTGCATCTGCCTGGCTCCCCATCGCTGGGACTTAGGCCATCTGAGTCACAGAAAGAAAGTCACCAGTGAAGAAGTTACCCTCGTGTTGAATTTGCCTACGGGGCTTGAGAGTACCGTGTCCTTACTGGGGGTTGTCGCCAACTGTTCTCCTTACCTGTGCTGCAGGAACAGTTACGATAAAGTAAAGACAGCAGCCCACAAGACTGTTCTGGTGCAGGGACACATAGAACCCAGGGAACCCAGGTCACATTCCCTTCTTTTCACTGGTTAGTGCCAGGTGAGGAAGTTTTAACTTGAGGTCTGCGGTACGAATCCCAGTGGTAGGCCACAACTCAGATGCTGTGGTGAAAGTTCACCAGCAGTCACTGGCTGCTTTGGACAAACATGTCTGTCGTATAATCTCTTAGATGTCCTGGTAGTACTCTGCCGTTGCCTAATGCTAATCCTCTGGGGGATTAGCACAGTTTCCTTCTTCCTCCTATGCCCTTCAACTAGGAAAGAAATCTCAGATGCTTTTCAAGCACTGCAATGTTTGATATCAACCAGCAGCCTGTTCTGTTTCCCAAAACAGGACCAGGCGCAGTGCTGCCTGGTACAGACGTCAGAGTGAAACTGTCTCTCACGTTTGCAGGGGAGATGCTGATTCCTGTGCAAATTTTGGTGCTTTGGCAAGGTTCCCCATCCTGTGGCTCGGGGGAGTGCAGAGACAGGCTGAGGGGTTGCTGCCTCTTAGCTCTTTCCCTCTAAAGTCGTGCTTATTGTAGCTGTATGTTTGGGTGTAGAGCAGCAGTTTTGCTTCTCAAGCCTCAGTAGCTGACAGAACAAGCAAGAAACTACGTTACAAGAGTGGAGTTTGGGAAAGGGAAGACTGAAACATCCAGGAGGTCATAAAATACAAACCAGTAAGCTCCGTGTTCTGACATCCTCAAGAAGATCAGGGAATATGTCTTAGTAAGTACTTATGTCTTTTCCTTCCAGAGCCCTGTGTTGTGTAAACGAACTGATGGATGAAGATGAGAAGGACAGGGCAAAGAGGTATGAAGGGGTGCAGGGAGCACTGAGAGTGGAAGCTCTCCCGGGGGAGAATTGTAAATTCTGTGTTGTCGGATGCTTGAAAAAGTACTTGGGACCACGGATGTCACAGGCAAAACCCCCATGCAGTTTACAGGCTGTGTGTATCAGACCACAAACAGCATAATTAAGTCACCATCTTAAAGCTTCTCATAGTGTGTTTGACCACCCCTACGATGGGTAAATCAGCTGAGTGGTCCTTAAATTACTTTTTTGTGCCCTCAGAATCTTGTGTTATCCCATGGCTGTTTATTATCTTGATGCAGGGCTCCTGACCTATGATTTTATTGACATCATGCAGTGCTGCCCACCTGGGGTAGAGTTCCCCGTGAAACTTAGAGAGCAGTCCTGCTTTAGCACAGGTATGAGTTAGTCTCCCATCAGAGAAGCATTTGGCTCAGTTCTAACTAGTCATTGTACACGAGTGCCAAAACAGAGATGGCTGTGAACGTAAATGCTGGATCTGAGAACCTCCAAATGCCGATCTGAATATGAATGGAAATGTGTTCTGCATACCACACTTGGTCTAGATCACAGGAAGTGTGTATCATCATGAATACACTTGTAAAGAAAATTAATTACTACTGGAAGAGGTTGTATGGAAATAGGGTTATCTCAGATACGAGCATTGGAAAGAACATTTTGGAAGAAACTTTTGCTTTCTCCTTTATTGTTTTGAACGGAGGAGGGAACCCTAATAAAACATTCTTAAACTGTATTAATGAAAGCTGGAAACTAGTCTGTGGTTTCCGCAGCCAGACTCTTTAATGTTCCTGGTTTCATATATCATGGCAGCAGATTTTCAAAACCGGATACAAGAGCATGTGCTCGACTTCATTCTGCACTTGGGTTGTCTCTGCACAGTATTGTCTCTCTATAAGCTACTTTTGCAAGTGCAAGACAGGGAATAAGGAATCCTTCACATTTTGACCTATGTTTGTGTACTAACTGCAAAACAAAAGTTCATAAAAATGGGTGGGCAAAACGTGAGCATGTAGATGCCAGGACTTCTCTTACTGGAGAAATTTTGCCCATAACACCTTCATCTCGTTGTCACCACTTTTGAAACAATGGGAGCTGCTGTGAAATGTGCTTAAGGATATGGTTTTGCTCAAATCAATGTAAATCGTATTTGTTACCTCCAGGTGTTCCTTGCTGATGGTGAGCTTAGTCCTGCTGCAAGGCTCTAAGCACCAGCAAGGCACTTACGCCTGAGCCTAATCTTAAACAAATGAGCAGTCCCAGCAGAGTTTAGATTCTTGTATTTAAAGTGTTTTGCTGAGGCAGGGCCATTTACTTCTCCCTGGGTCGAGCTGTAGGTCCTTCATTTTATTTAGTACTGTTTGTGTTTCTGTCACCCAGGGCATCACGCAACAAATCTGAAAAGAAGAGGAGAGACCAGTTCAATGTCCTCATTAAGGAGCTTTGCACGATGCTGCAGGGCCACGGCCACCCTCTCAAGATGGACAAGTCCACAATACTGCAGAGGACCATCGACTTCTTACAGAAACAGAAAGGTACTGGAGGGCACTGGCCTGCTCCCGTTGAAGGCGCTGGCTGTGCATCTGCCCAGCAGCCAATTTCCGCTCAGAAGTTGAAAACTGTTTTTCCCGAGCACCTGAGACCTCCAAAGAGGACATGAACCTAAGTGAGAGGTAGAACAAGCACAGCACTTGGTCTCAGGAAACAGGCTGGCTTTGAATACAGTGCTGACCAGTTAAACGTAGCCATACTTGAAAAGATGCAGTGCTGTATCTTTTTAATGTAGTGACATTGCTCCATTTCCCTCGCTGGCCTCCACATGTCCTGGTATGCTTTGTACACTCTCAAATAGAGCATGAAGGAGGAGCTGAGGAGAACAGCAAGCACTGCAAAAGCCAGGGCAAAGGGATTTCTGTGCCTTGTTGCCAGGTCTCCTCGGGTAGGAGATGGCTGGGTGCAGCCTGTCCTGCCGCCTGGGCACTCCCAGCCTTCCTGAAACGACTCCAAAGTCACAGGCACCTTCTTCTCGTTGTGATGCTCAGCTACTCTGAAATTAGCCCATTGACCTTAATTTTGGAAGGATTTCTCCAGCCCACCCAAAATGTCTCCTCTTCCTTTTCTTGATTTCTAATGCATTTGTATCGTAGTGGTGTGGAAGATGACTGTTGCATACAAGAAGGCTTTGTGTGGAGAATGATCTGAGGATGATTCCTCTGAAAGCCTCTTAAAAGAAATCTAGTGTTACTTGAAAATGAAAAAAAACCAAACCCTAACGAGCATGAGTCATGTTGCTTTTTTGATGTTTCCTCTTTAAGAAATCACAGCACAGACAGAAGCCTGTGAGATTAGACAAGACTGGAAGCCTTCATTTCTTAGCAACGAGGAGTTCACCCAGTTGATGTTAGAGGTAAGAAGAAATTAAAGCTGCTTAGATTAGTGAGAAGTAATCAGTTCAGTGGAGTAGTTCAGAGGTATAGAGTTCCTTTTCACCTGTAGGTCCCAATGATAACGTTAACGATTTCTACTCTGCTCGCACATGTAAGATAAACCTGAGAGAGACCAATGTTGTGCTAAATGCTTTGCAGACATAGAATTAAAAATATGATTGCTTCCCCTTAAAGATAAACAGCTTTTCATTTAGGAATGAAGACCAATATGGCCCAGATTTGTCCTGGTGAGAGAGGAAAAAGAGAATTGCCCTTCTCAGAAGAGCTGCTAGAGCTAGCAGGTTTAGCAAAAACTTGAAAGGACCTGAAAAAAGCAGAGCAGCTTTCTTCCTCCCACATCCCATTAGCCAGGCAGCATTTACTTTGCTGCCTTTGCTGCTGCTGCTAGCTGTGCGGTGCTGTACTTGTGATGTGAAAGCTGTGTCTTTTGCTTGGATTGCCTTTAAGTGCGTTCAGAACAGCTCTGATGCTCTTACCTCCAGAAACACCCCATGAGCCTGGATTTTTCCTTTCTTAGGGATGCGGCTTTGGGTTTGTTCTGCATGTTCCTCTGGCGAGGACATCGCCTACCCTGCGTGGGCAGCTGTTGCTCCTTGCCCCACCAAAATAAGGGTGTATGCTGGGCTGAGCTGAGAGGTGCGGCGGTGCCTTAGTTACTCCTTTTCATCAGGATGTCATGACTCACCTCCCTGGAAAAGTCTGTTCGTTCTTTCTGGGAATTTCTCTCAAGCTAGTTTGTTCCAGCTGAATCAAAACAAATTCCCCCCTTTAGAAGTGGCGGGGAGAGAAAGCCCTTTAATAACTGTTGGCTTGCTGGACAGCGTTAGACCATTGACCAGTTTACTTAAAATCAGTGTTTTCTTCCAGAGAGGGCTTATTTTCCGCAAAGGCAGAGTATGACAGTCAGGTGGGGAAGATGGTGAATGCTGCATCTTTGGCATCTCAAAGGCTCTCTTTGCTAAGCTGCGGAGCAGCCTAACAGTATCTTTAGAAGAGTCGGCTTTGTGCATGGTGCTGAGCAGAGATTAAACCTCCCAGATCTTGGTAAGTGTTAGAGAAGAATAGGGACAGACACTGGGTCAATGGTACCAGAAGATGTTGTCAAGAACAGGGAGAACACCCAAAGAGGAAAGCACAGGCAGTGACTTAAGAGACACAGAGAACTTCAGCTCCGTTGTGAATAAGAAAGGGGAAACAAAACAAACTTTAAAATTCTTTTGTCAGTAGCCTAACAAACGAGTGCTTTAAGCAAAATAAATAAGGCTTTAGGTCTTGTCCATGTTGTCCATAAATTGGCAAAAATACAGCATTGTATAACTTTTCTGTCTCTGCTTATCCATCCATCCATCCAAACATCCGTCCATCCACCCACCCACCCACAATGCTGGGTTTGCCATGATGATATCTAACATCTCCTTACGCACCAAATTGGTTAAATATTGTGTAATTCAGAACACATACTGAAGTGACTGAAGTCACTAGGATTGTGTGGGTGTAGAAATTCTAACCACCACTGTCTTGCTTCATGTTAAATAAATACTCACTGGGTGAAAAATGCAAGTCAGTTTAATATTAATGAGCAAATAAGAATATAACAAGAATGTTGAGTTAGACAGCGTGTGTAATTTTTGTTTTTCCGCATTGAACTATCATTTCCATAACTGATTTATGTTTGGTTTAGGCTGTTAGAAGCATCACCAAAGAATAAATTAGCCTATTATATTTTAAACTGTTTGTATGGTTCTTTTTATTTTTTTTTTTTGCCTGCCTTTTATCATTAGGCGCTAGATGGCTTTCTCATTGCTCTTACCACTGATGGGATTATTATTTATGTATCTGATAGTGTTTCGTCTCTGCTTGGACACTTACCGGTAAGTTCTGACAGTGCAATAGGTTGAAGAATCATTGCCCTGCCTTAACGCAGCCCCGTCACTGCAGGACTGGGGGTTGGTTTTGTCCAGCTGAAGAGGCAGCTCACTGTGGGTGGGGGATAAACCAACAAACTCTTAGGGAGTTTCTCAAGCTCCTGTGAATAACGGGGTTTCTCTCAGGGTCTGTGAGTTCGCTGAAAAAAAACCCCCAAACTATGCAAAATCACTGCAGTCGTAGCTCACCACTTGGCTGCACATCTGAAGGATGGTCTGGGTGGTGCTTGTCCCATCAGGTACACGGAAAATCTCATGCTTGTGAAATCTGCGCATGCTGAAGCTCTTCTCAGAGAATTTGAAGGTGATTTCAGGACTGAATCAATGCTCTTCTAACGACACTGTTTTTTTCTATTTTGAGTCCATGGTCTTTAGTAACAACTATGTGACCTCAGAGTTTTCAGAAAGCAAGCTGTTCAGTGCAGAAGTTTGTGCTGGCCCCTCAAAAGCATTTTTTATTTTCATCTGGTGCCAAGCACGAGGCACCAGTTATGCTATGTGAGGGCAAATTTGAGCACACGGTTAACCCGAGTGAATATCCTCGTGTGCAAAGAAACAAATACATGCTGACATTTTGGTAGAACCCCTTTGGTCAGGATGTATGGGTTTATCAGCACTGAAACACTCGCAAGTCGAGCTGATTTTCCCAGATATTCAGCCTAGAAGACGAATGGAGGATGTGAGGAGGAGCTCTCCCACTTCTGTCTCGTGCTTCCAAAGGGAAACGTTTCGAATTTTCATTTTGATATTGTATTTCTCATCGTGTTGTACCAATGTGGTACCAGGGTTTCTTCTGCGGCTTGCATCTGGCTGAACTAAAGGGCTACCTCTGGGACCCGTTCAACCTTCTGCAAATATATAGCAACCCCGGGGTGAAATAACCTAAGGGTTACATTCTGCCCTAGACCCATCTGCAGATTGACTGGTCTTCCTTGTCTTACGCATCCACGCTAGACCAGCAGCGTCTGTGCTCTGCTGTGGGATGAAAAGGCGTGCGGCTGTGTCAGGCTGTACTGCTGAACATGACAAAGCATTCTTTTGTATCAGTCAGATTTGGTGGACCAAAATATATTAAACTTTCTGCCTGAGCGGGAGCAGAGCGAGGTGTACAAGCTGCTTTCTCCACGTGTGCTCATGACAGATCCCGTTGCAGCTGATTTTCTAAACGGTAAGCTCTGCTCTTGTCTGTCGGTCAGGGAGATTTGCCAAAGGCAAACAGCTCCCCGGGGAGCCTGCACAGGGCTCTCCAGCTATTTGGTTCTCCTGCCTGCCACTTCTGTTTTGCCGCAGTTAAAATTTCTGGGTTTTAATGCAGCACGTCATCAAATGTTCCCACATGCTCCCAGTACTCGGTCTTTGATTTGGACAGTCTTTGTTTTACCGTCTGCTTTGCATCGTAGCACAGGGAAGTTGCCCTCATTAGGTATTTTTCCCAGGGCAGGATGCTGGACTGAGCCTGTGAAAGGAGTGAGGAGCTTGGGGGGAGGAAAAGGAGAAATCCCAAAGGGTTTTGGCAGAGTCTTTGTTCGCTAGGAAGCTTGCATGTCTCAGGACACCTGGGAAACCCTGCATGTAATTTAAGCAACAGCCTAAACAGTGCATCCAGATCTCTGCTGCTGGCTGCTGTCCCGCCCCAAGAATGTCCCTTTTGCCCAGAAAACGTCCCCAGCAGCAGAGCGGGCAGCAGCATCTTCCTAACAGCCACGTTTCGCCCAGCCTGTGCTGGGAGCCCCGTTTCCCGGTGGGTTCACCGTGGCCGGGCAGTGCTATCCTCCGCTCTCTGCTGCCCCGTAAGCATCAGTGGGAACTGGGCAGCCCTCGTGCTGGTGCTCTGCCCCGGGGTTGGTTTCCCTCCGACGGAAGACCGTGTGGCCTAATCTGTGGAGTTCAGACCTCAGGCAGAAAACGGAACGAGAGCTTGGCATGGTGCCGTCCACCGTTAATGCAAAGGCTTAGGGTGACTTCAGTGCCCTTTGGATCTGGGTCCTACTGAGCATCGCCAGAGCAGAGCACTACCATATCACTTAACAGCTTTGCCTGAAATCACAATGCACAGAGTCAGGGGAAAATACCGCTGACCATTATTGCCAGGGCTTCACGCCCAGCCTAGCGACGTGGCTGTAAAGTCACGGGAGAAGGGATGAAAATACATTTCCTTAAGCAGAACCAGCTGATCATTGCTCCTAGTAGTTATATATTTACTTGCAGGTATCAAGAGCATCCCAGCAGGGTGTGCTCAGACAGCACAGCAGCAGGGTTGGTATAAGCACCTAGATGGATTTGATATATGGAGCGTGCTAAAGTGCAGACTTCTAGTAACGTTGTGTATGTCTCCCTCTCTTCCTCTCGTTTCAGCAGAGAAACAAGTAGAGTTTTGCTGCCATTTAGCAAGAGGCAGCTTAGATCCAAATGAACCCCTGATGTATGAATATGTGAAATTTGTAGTGGATTTTAAATATTTTACTCATGGTAAGTTATTGCTCCAGCCTACTGTTACCTCTGGCTCTCTCCTTTAAATCGTGTGTTGATCTGTAGCCTCCTAAAGGCCTTCTTTCAGCTGAAAATGCCCCATAATCAGCAGGGATGGAATGAGCTGTGGGTATGTTGGAGATATTTTTCATATAAAAGTGGTGAGGAGTCTGTTGGTCAGACGAGTGCACTCCTCTACATGCGGTGCTTAAAGAAGTGATACCAGGCTGATCCTACCTCCATTTAACACATTGCCAATTGTAAAGCAGCCTACTTATTCAAATAACCAGTAAAATATGCTACTCTGTTTCACTGGTGGCAATCAAATGACAGTTTAGAAAGATTAAATAATTTGATAAACCTGTAAAATCTTGAATCTTGCAAATGTGGAGCTGGAGAAAGGCAAACAAGGAGCCTGTAGCTGCACACTGTGAGCTGCTCAGAGCTGTCTTCTGAAGCTTCCCTGCAAGCCAGGGTAGGTGGTTGAGTGGTGTAACTGGGAGCCTGAAGGGTCGTGCTTTAAATAACATCAGCGTGTATCAGTGTGGCATCACTTTGCGGGTAGGAGGAGTTTGTTGCTTGGGTTTCATCAGTCATTGTACCTGTCTTAACATGAAAAGAAAGCCCTCCTTGCTCTTCTTCTTAAATAAATTGTCTGGTTGTGTCTAGTGCCTACACCCTCCTGTAATGGCTTTGAGTCAGCTATTGCACGAGCTTTCAGGTCAGCCACGGAGGAGCAGATTTGCCTCGTAGCAACTGTTCGTCTTGTCACACCGCAGTTCTTAAAGGTGAGTGCTCTGTGACTGCATCTTCTCTTTCGTGCGGGGATCGGCTGGTGCTTGGCGGCAGAGCGGCTGCTGGTACCACGAGCTGCGTGCTTGGCTGTTGCGAGCTGAGCCGCGTTTCAGCAGCCTCTCGAGAAGTATGGTCAGCAGCACAGATTGTTTGTGCAGAGGGTTGGTAAATGAGAGAGGACACCGCTGTGTTTGTGAGTGGGAGACCACGTAAGTATGTATTTCGGAATGATGAGATATAAAGCAGGAATTGCTTTTGAGAAGAGGCAGTTGTGTGATGGGGCGTCTCAGAGCAGCGAGCCCAGGAAGCCCCAATACAAGGTGACCAGCTAAACCCACTGCTCCTTTGTGTGAGAAGGCCACCCACATCTTGAAACACTGTGAACATCATCTTTCATGGACTCTTTCTGCTGGTCTGTAAGTGTCCTGTGGCACAGTGTAGTGATGACAGGGATAACGACCGTAGGTGCTTCTTGCTCGAAAGAGCATTAGCCAGGTCAGTTTGAGGCTGAACTGGTGCAGTCATCCATCTTCAGATACCAATATTTACAAAAAGCTGGGGAATTTTGCCTACAGATTGCAAGATGAGGCCCTTGCACTATTTATCCTAACTCCGAAGTTCATCCCAGGGTTAATTATTCAGCCACTTTTTGTCACTTCATGCATCTATAAAACAAAGCTTATACGTCCCTTAGAGGAAAGTAAGTCAAGTGCTTTAAAAGCCCTGTATTGTGCTAGAGTTTGTTATACCAAGAAGATGCACCCTTGGTTTTGACAGAAGGCTCCTTTTATCATTTCATAGAATTAAATGTCTGAATGTGCCAACTGTTTTGCAGGAGCTCTGCAATGTTGAAGAGCCGTGTGAAGAATTTACATCGAGGCATAGTCTGGAATGGAAGTTTTTATTCTTGGACCACAGGTAAGGGATTTGGTTTGAGTCACTGAAAAATAAACAAACTGTAGTTTAAAAATAGAGAACTTTTTGTAGCTATTGCCTGAGATCTCAAGTAGAATAGCTCTAATTCAGTGCAACCAAGTAAGTAATAATAATACTCTGAACTTACTTATTAGGTGTCCTTAAGTGCTTTGCTCTTTTCCGTGGTTTAGGCAGGTAACGTACCATATAAAATGGTGCGGAAATGTCTAGAAAAATGTCTAACTTCACCAAGATATTAGGTCATTAAAACTGAGCAGTGTGGGTCCTGTTCCCTGTGTTGGTTTAGCTCCTCTGTTTTCCAGCTATAGCTTCCAGAAATCCTTCTAAGTCTTTTGCTGTGTCAATGAACTTTTGATTTTCACCTTGAGAAATTATGGATTTTATAAAAATAAAAGAAAAAGCAGTGGATTAGACGATTTAATTGCAGATTTGTTTTTGACAATGCCATACGGTGGGCTAGGATTCAGCTTGGTGAATGAAACAGACTGGAACCATTTTATTAAGCTGGTTAATATAGGATTCATTTTCTTTAAAAGAAGCTGGAGGTTTTTACTCACTCTTTTACTTCTCTGTATTTGACGTGTGTGCATAAGCACATTGCGAAATCCTACCCTTTCCATTAACCCTCCCTTCGCAAACTCTGCAAAGGTAGTCGTTACTAGAAATAGAAGACTAGTACATAAGGCTGTAGGGAAAAAAGTATTTGGGAGGAAAAAAACCTAAATATCATCTGCACATTTAGAGCAAGAAAGAGACAGAGCAAATATAAATTAATAAAAACTTGCATTTATATAGTAAACAAGACGTGTACTTCACGTATCATACCTTGAAGCGTGGAGGAACTGACCCTGCGACCACCCTGCACTTAATGCTGTGTGGTTTGGGACAGTTGGCTTATTATTCACGTTCTCGAGGTCTTGCTGAAGTGACCATGTTAGAGTTTAATTGGCCTGTCCAATAATGCACGTTTTCAGAATCAAGTGATTAATGTTGAGATTCATAAGAGAGCCTTAAGTCCCTTATTTCACTGTCTGGCGAAGTGAGCTGGTTTTCCAAAGGGCTGTGTCCCAGCAGCTCCTGTGAATAAGTTGAGCAGGAGCTGCTTTGAAACCTATCAAAGAGTCTTTTGATGAACCTGGGTTATGATTCAGAGAGGAATCTCTCTGCGCTGGGTGCTCGCAGCCACTCCAGCCCCACTGCCGTCCCCGGTGAGGCATCCGTTGTTACTGAGGGTGAATTAAGCCGATGCAGATGCTCGTGCAGAATGTGTGACAGCCGTGGATGCGAGCGGTGAGCCCAGACCCAAGAAGGGGCTGGGGAGTGGTGTGGGTTGTCTCATTTAATCACCGATTCAAACCTCTCTCCAGGACAGTCTGCAGGACGCTGTGAAATGTTGTTGGGTATTTTGATGTTTCTTGCTTGTTTGTGTCAGCTCGAGGTGTGCCGTCGGTAGGGGCAGAGAGTACCCAGCATGAGCTGGAATTGGGACCTTTGCTATCATGACGACAACACAAATTGGAGTGAAGATAGATAGTGCAGAAAGCACCACGTAGATCTGGATAAACATTAGAGAACTAGGAGAAATCTGTGTTTTGAGTCTGCATGTAAATATGAGTAGAGGTGGAAAACGTGTCAACTTTGATAATGATCTATTTCTCTTCTGCACAGTGGTCCTAGCCTTATTTTCCCTTCATTTATTAAAAGGCTGCACTCAAAAGGCTCTCTGAAGACTGTGCATTTCCATTTGCACGGCGAGTTGCAGGCCTCAAGGGTGGAACTTAAGCTAACAAGACACTTTAAAGTTGTTCCACGAGCAAGGCAGCTCCTTGTCAAATGACAGCTGAGGAGTGGTTGCTTTCTCATTTAAACAATTCTGGTGAAAGTCAGGAAAGCGTAATACTTTCCTGATCAGTTTAAGTGTTTATCTAATGTGCATCTGAAAGACGTTATTGTCTCGAATATAAGCATGTCATTAAAGATAGGAGAGAAACTGGCGTGTTCTGCCAAAGAGACAGCAAGGAAGGACACTTCAATAAATGCACCTATTATCATCATTAACAGAAATCTGGGTCACATGAGGAAAAGGAACACAGTGCTCTCTGAAAAGTTGTTTGAATAAATAAGGCAGTATTGTGGTGGAGACTGCTGCGTACTAAGCGCACTCTGTTTCAAGAGATTTGCCATCAGAGTGTGGAGGACTGCCTCTTGCAGCCAACCCCTTGTGCTGGGACTCGGGAGCCCCTGCTCAGACCTTGATCTTCCTGGGGCTGCTGCTGAGCAGACCCCTGGCTGTCCCTCCTTTCCCCCTGTTCCCCGTTTGGTGCAAAACTGCTCATGGTTGTGGGGAAGAGAGAGGTTATAGACCGGTCTGGGCTCTTGTTAGCTGAATAATGTGTGCCTACCATGTCCCTTAAGAGTACAAATGAGAAGCTGGGTCTCTCAGCCATGACGGGAGAACTTCCCGTATTAATATCCAGAGGACTCAGGCTTGATCCATCCAAACCCAGATGTACTTACACTTCAGTATTTTTTTGCTCATATTCTTGGCCACTTTACAGCATTCACCTTCCTCAAGAGGGTCACTCCACACACCAAGAGAAAGGCAATGGCACGTTTGATAGGCACTGACGCCTTCAGACTGCCCTGGTTGTGAAACGTTAACCGTTTCACTGACACGTTGCCACCTTAATGCTGAGGAACATGCTGAACTTGAACTTGGCAGGTGAGCCTCGTGCTATCAGCACATCCAGCAGCCAAAACAAATAGGTGGAGCCAAATTAGCACAAGTCCTGCCTCGCCAAGTGAGTGCGGCGCTTGAGGTGGTGCAAGCAGGAGTGTGCTTGAGCTAGGGCACAGGAGGAGGCATGCTGATATAGGGAGTAGAGGCAAAATTGGTGGTTTTCTCCTCACATTTCAGTGTTGTTTCGTAATCAGAAACTAGCAAGCTCCGGTGAAGGCTATGCATAAGCTCGGTGTTGTTAGGACACCTACTTAAAAAAAAATCTCATAATTTGCCTAGAGAATGGAAAAATCTCGTATCGACAGCATAGTAGTCAGCTAAGTCATTGCAATGTGCCCATCTAAACACCTCGATTCCTTCTCTACCTGCCATAGAAATAACAGTCCTTAAAATCAGCTCCATGCCTATTCCAGCCCCATGCCTATTCTTATCTTTACTACCAGCCCAGGAACATGTTTTGCTGGTTATAATTTCCGAAGCTTTTCCATGGGAACAATTCCTTTTTTCTTTTACCCGAGCTGGTCGTGACACACACTGCAGCTTCCCACTTACTCTTTCTTCTACAGTTACTACCCAGATGACATTTACGTCCGACCTCCTGGACAATTTTACTCGAGCTCCAAGTTACTATGCACAGGAACAGCCATAGCGTTTCTCAAGCTGGGTGTCTCACAAGCGTGCTTAATGAATTGAGTCACTTGCATGCCTACATGCCTTTCTCTACACCCACATAATGAATAGGCTATGAAACAGTAAACACACACCTTTTCATTTGCTCGGTTTTTACCTCTCCCTCGCTTTTTTTTGGTGCTTGTACATGAAAATACATCGTTGTGTGTATGAAAATCCACTCCTCGTTTCCCTGCCAAGTGAACGTACAAGATGGTTTTGGTCACTAGTCCCGCAGGGTGTCTGCCAGGATGTCGAAGTGTCAGGATTTGTGCTCACTCCTTGCCCTTTGCTTCCCTTCTAGGGCTCCGCCTATTATAGGATATTTACCCTTTGAGGTTCTGGGAACGTCAGGGTATGATTACTACCACGCGGATGACCTGGAGCTTCTTGCTAGGTGCCATGAACACTGTAAGTTCCTCTCCCTCTGCAGCGTGCCTGTCTTTGATCTCGGTTGTCACTCGTGCAAAACCTTTTACTGTCAGCGCAAAAGGCATCTTTATCTGGGGCATGAGGGAATTCTCTCTTCCCGTGACAGACTGCCATAGCTTTCTGCCTTGCCAAGGCAAAGAAAGCGCTGGTACAAAACAGGCGGTGGGGAAGCGGGTTGCCCAGCTGAGCACCGGAAGGGAGCTGGGAAAGGGGCTACACACAAGTTGTGTCAAGTGCAACAAGCAGGTAGATGGGAATATGTGACGTAGACACTTATACTATACTGAGACTGAAGTCAGCTCGTTCAGCAGAGAATCTATTTAGTGATTTATGTTCTACATCTCTCCTAGCCACAGATCCCCTCTTACAAATTAAAAGAGTATTTGCGCAACACACCTGAAGGAAAGGATCTTTTAATCTTACTGTGCACAGGGACAAAGGAAGGTGCTGGCAAAGTGCCTTATAGAAGTTGCTTCAGGAAATCTCTGCCAGGACTAGGAGTTGAGTGATCCCCAGCCTGGCACGTTAGCCAGAAAACCTTTGCTAAGTGCTTCATCTAAAGCCATCACTGTTAATGGCATCACTAAGGAAGTTAGTCCTGATATTGAACAAAGTAGAGGTGTGTGGGTGAGTAAAAATACTTGGGTTAGTGTGGCTTGGTAAGTTCCCGCTCGTCAGGTTGACTGCTCTGGGCAGGCATCTTGCCTGCTGTGAAGTGAAATGGGTTTGCTTAAACCACATTTGTATTTTACTTTGCATTAATTATGGGTATTTTAAGTGAGCACGTTTCGTTTTGTACTCCCAGCAGTCTGGCAACAATTAATGTGGTTATTTGATGTAGTTCCCCTTATTATGTTCCAGTTGTATTACACCACTTGAGGTTTTTCTGGACATGCTCTGATAATACGTACCAGGTCTGGTGTATTTAGGTCATCTCTCGGAATAAAACGCTCAGTTAAACTGCTAAAACTCCACCGTCTCACTGTTTTGTGCCATTATTAGGATCCTGACTTCAAACCCCCAGTCTTTGAAACGCATTCTCATGTACTTGGGAAATGCCAATATTCTGTTTAATTAATGTTATTTATGCTTATTTCAGAGGAGGCCAGGAATAAGTTATAAGAATATAGCCAGTTACGTAGTTATGCCAATTATTACTTACGAGAACAATCTCAGAGTCGCAAAGGGCACTCTTGGAAGTGAGCAGCAGAAAGGAGCCCAAGTAGAAGCTCAGTACGTGGTTGTGTATCATCTGTCACATTTATAAAGCTGCAAGAGCCATTTTAGTGCAGTAGCAGACTGCAAGAGGGGAATGGGACCAAGTGGTTTTTCTTATCACCTTTGCACCATGGAATTTCTGTTTGCTACGAATTACTTTCTTTTTTGTTTAACAGTGATGCAGTTTGGAAAAGGAAAGTCCTGTTACTATCGGTTCCTGACCAAAGGCCAGCAGTGGATATGGCTGCAGACACATTACTACATCACCTACCACCAGTGGAATTCCAAACCCGAGTTCATCGTTTGCACTCACCTGGTAGTTAGGTAGGCGTGAGCACCAGACACATCGCAATGCACGGCCCATGTGTTCAAGTGTTATTTTTTTCTAGGTCTGTTTTGTGTTAGACAAATATTTGCTGTGCGTGTTGACGCACTAGGATGGTGTGTAACTCTTTAAAACTCTTATGACTGGGAATATAGGGAAAAGAATAATGTGTTTTAATGACTTTTTTTTTTTTTTTTGGCAAACAAGCCAAAAGCCTGGAAGCTGCCGTTGGCCAAGGCTATCAGTGTGTTACGTTCTCCTTTTATCCCTAGCGATGACGTGAGCACAGGAAGAATTAAAGCTGTTAAGAATCAGACGGCTTTATGGGCGTGAATGGGATCATACATGTCCTACAAAACCTTTCGATCAGAGCTTTAAATATTATGATTTGAAGTTAGCTGCTGCCCTGCTGGCGTTCTCCCTCACCTGAAATTCAGCCCAGGATCCCCCTCTAGTGGGAAGCTGCTTGTGCTCGGTTGCAAACCCGAGCTGGAAGGCGGTGTGCAGGGGGGATGCTCTGTGATACGGACCTTCTGGAGGGGAATCTGCTTGATTACCACTGCCACCTCAAAAAAGGTTGTGCTAAGACTGAGAATATATTTAGTGAAGGGCTTGAAAAATAGTGACATACTGGTTTGCTCTATTAACTTGCGTAAACGTATTGCTCACTGTGTCTTTCTTTACTGTCAATTTGTGAATTTTTTATGGTCCTCCTTGACAAACATCTGGAAGAACAAACACTGGTAAACTGGGATGTTCTGAAACACAGTCAAGTGTTGTCATAAGCAAATGTTAGATAGAGGGATTGCTTCTGAGTTGTGTTGCTTCTGCTGTCCTTCAGGGAATTCGGATTCACTTTAAGCTCTGACTTTATTGCCCATTAACTTGTTTCTTCTTTTGGCTTCCAGTGCCTCTTAATCCTAGTGATATATTCCTAAATATATTTTGAATTCGATTCTGTCTCATATAGTCAAGGTTTAGAATGTGTTATTGAAACACACAAGTTAAAACGTGATTTCAGGAGAATTCATTGCCTACAATGATATAAGTGAGTTCAGTTCAGCAACTTCCCTTGCCTGCCACAAAAGTTATGGCCCATGAATAGCTCAGCACCCTAAATTCTGGCACCTTTCAGTGCCCGTGATCCACAAGCACTCAAGAGAGTCTTTAAAACATCCTCTCCAATTTATCCCGAAGATGAATCATGTGGCATTGTTTACTGTAAATATTTTATTATTTAAGAGAAAAAATAGAAAGGAAAGCAAATATACACTTGTAGAGGCACATTCCTGGGAATTCCTGCACCTGGCATTGCACCTGCGCAGCCATCGGGCTGTACTCGGGGCTTCCACCAGAGCGAGGGATGTTAACTGTGATACAGCACGCTGCGCGGCGCTGTGTGCGCCCTCAGAGGGAGCGGACCTGACCTCCTCTGCTCCAAGGCACCGGCTTAGGTCTCACTGAGCAAATGGGAAAAATTGGTTCTTGATCATCAGCAGGTTAGAAAATGAATGTATATTTGCTATGACAGTTGACCTGCACGGAAGCTGGAGGATCAATTTTTTCTGCCTGATTATGGAAAAAGAGAATTTCTTTTATTGGGAAAATTGTACTGAGGACAAAGACACCCTTTTTGTCTTCAGTAACCAGGTGCACTTTGCTTTTAGATTAGTTTTGCTTGAAGGCATCCAGGGCCAAAATTTGCAAAGGATTGTCTATGTTTATGCTTGGAATGATTAGTGCAATGAATCAGGCTCTGCAGTCCTGGGTGCAGTGGGACTGGGACACTGCCCTGTTGTTTCTAATCTGTGGATATTCAGCATGCGTGGTTACTGACAGAGTGCAAGGCTCTACGATGACGTTCCTCTAAGCACCTTGTGTATGAGAGAGTGTGCGTGTGTGTGCTGTGCAAAGCTTGTAACTTAGTATGAAAACTCTCTGATCTGTATGGTAGGGTAGTTACCATACAGTAAACAATAGCCAGACTGAAAAATTGGATTTACATTTTATTTATTTATTTATTAGTTATGCAGAAGTTCGAGCTGAAAGAAGGCGAGATCTTGGCCTTGAAGAGTCATCAATTGAACTGGCATCCTCTTCTCTAAAGGTACCATGTCTCTTCACAGTTGAATGAGTAATCGCTTGCCAATCTTAGGAAAGTACCTGTTCTTTCTTCTCCTTCTCCTTTACTCCTGTCTCCTTCTAATCCTTCACTTGGGTTATGACTCAGGCAGACCCTGAGAAGTCTCCCACTGCATGGCTCTAAACTGCCCATCTTGGATCAGGCCTATAACTACACATTCAGCAGTTGCATTGTTGCTGTTCTGCTATTCGATATCCTTCTGAGACCGTTAATGCAAACAACAGGTAAAACCGCCTCACTTCAGAAGCAGGAAAGCAGAGCTGGAGCTGGAGGCTAGATTGCTATATCTGTCACTGTTAGTAAGGCACAGAGGGTCAGACTGCAGGGCGGTACCACAGGGTTTGGTTCATGTCAGCTTGTCACTGATGCTCAGACGATGACTGGAAGTGAAGGGAAAACACTTATTCCAGATTTTAGGTCTGTTTACGCCATTGAGCAGGATTGCATCAAGTGCAGGATTGTGACCAGAGCAATAACTTGCATGGCTTGAATCAGTCTGGCGCCCCAACACACCTGCCCAGTTAACAAGGTCATTTTAATTACTTTTAAGTTCATCGTCTCAGTAGTTTACCAATAAGACCAGTAATCCGAGTAATTTCAAGTGGATTGTTGTGAATTACCATTGCATTAGCCTCATTGCTCTTCAGACATTATTTTATAGGAGCCGTTTGTGGGATGTACAGGGGAAACTGTCCCAGAGACCTTTAGCACTTGAGCAAGGACTGTGTTGCTTCTCTGTCACCACAGCACGCTTCTGTGTCTTTTATCCCTTTCCACATGACAGCCATGATATTTTTCTGTGGACCTTAAACTGCATCTGTTGATGTAAGGCAGCTGGAGGAGAGGCAGAGCAATCACTCCCATTGCTTGATCTCCTGGAGGGGAGTGGGAAGCTGGGGAGCTCCCCGGGAGGTGTGGGGAGGGCGGTGGCACGGCTGGCATGGTCACCCATGTCCTGCAGGTGAAATAGTCTCCTGTTCTGGGCTGTTTGCTGTAAACTATCTGTCGGGTGGCATCTGTCATTTTGGTGTGACAGCTCCAAAGTCGTTGATATTCACTAGCTTAGGCTGTTCCCCAGGTTCCTGCCCAGAACAGCCTGCTGGGAGCGACTGCTCCCCAGGCAGCGGCGAGCAGGATTGCAGCTCTCATCATCACCCCCCGGTGCCTGTGCCCTGCAGGAGCTATTTGCTGTAGGTTCTCCTAGGGCTGCAGCTGCTGTCCCCATGCTACTGCTCCATGTCCCTTCCCAGCCATCTCTCTCCATCTCTGCAACGAATAAAACCATTCCCCAGCCAGCCCCTCCCGCCGCCTTCATCCATTACCTCTGCCACCACTCCCCAGTGTGCCACGGCCAACAAACTGTGACATCCCTAAAGAAATCGGGCAAAAGGAAGCTAATTATAAAAGCCTATTTCCATTTGCACACAGCTCCACGGGCAGGAGAGCAGGAGGGTGGCACGTCAGAGCACATGGCACGGGCAGCAATCCCTGTGGCGTTCAGCTGACGTGCAGCATGTCCCCTCCACTGCCACTCGCTGCCATCGAATGGGTGTCCCGGGTAGAAATGTGTGGCATTGCCCCAAAGCCAGAGGTGCCTGGGCTGTGATCCTGAGGGTCCTGTCTGCCATGGGGTACCCAGAAGCTTTGGGGTGAACATTGAGAGGGGGACCAAGTACGGNCTGTTGATGTAAGGCAGCTGGAGGAGAGGCAGAGCAATCACTCCCATTGCTTGATCTCCTGGAGGGGAGTGGGAAGCTGGGGAGCTCCCCGGGAGGTGTGGGGAGGGCGGTGGCACGGCTGGCATGGTCACCCATGTCCTGCAGGTGAAATAGTCTCCTGTTCTGGGCTGTTTGCTGTAAACTATCTGTCGGGTGGCATCTGTCATTTTGGTGTGACAGCTCCAAAGTCGTTGATATTCACTAGCTTAGGCTGTTCCCCAGGTTCCTGCCCAGAACAGCCTGCTGGGAGCGACTGCTCCCCAGGCAGCGGCGAGCAGGATTGCAGCTCTCATCATCACCCCCCGGTGCCTGTGCCCTGCAGGAGCTATTTGCTGTAGGTTCTCCTAGGGCTGCAGCTGCTGTCCCCATGCTACTGCTCCATGTCCCTTCCCAGCCATCTCTCTCCATCTCTGCAACGAATAAAACCATTCCCCAGCCAGCCCCTCCCGCCGCCTTCATCCATTACCTCTGCCACCACTCCCCAGTGTGCCACGGCCAACAAACTGTGACATCCCTAAAGAAATCGGGCAAAAGGAAGCTAATTATAAAAGCCTATTTCCATTTGCACACAGCTCCACGGGCAGGAGAGCAGGAGGGTGGCACGTCAGAGCACATGGCACGGGCAGCAATCCCTGTGGCGTTCAGCTGACGTGCAGCATGTCCCCTCCACTGCCACTCGCTGCCATCGAATGGGTGTCCCGGGTAGAAATGTGTGGCATTGCCCCAAAGCCAGAGGTGCCTGGGCTGTGATCCTGAGGGTCCTGTCTGCCATGGGGTACCCAGAAGCTTTGGGGTGAACATTGAGAGGGGGACCAAGTACGGCGCCGGGGTTTGGTGGTGCAGTGCTGCAGTGCTGGCCCTCTACGCACCCAGTCTGTTATTTTTCTCTACANGGCATGGTCACCCATGTCCTGCAGGTGAAATAGTCTCCTGTTCTGGGCTGTTTGCTGTAAACTATCTGTCGGGTGACATCTGCCATTTTGGTGTGACAGCTCCAAAGTCGTTGATATTCACTAGCTTAGGCTGTTCCCCAGGTTCCTGCCCAGAACAGCCTGCTGGGAGCGACTGCTCCCCAGGCAGCGGCGAGCAGGATTGCAGCTCTCATCATCACCCCCCGGTGCCTGTGCCCTGCAGGAGCTATTTGCTGTAGGTTCTCCTAGGGCTGCAGCTGCTGTCCCCATGCTACTGCTCCATGTCCCTTCCCAGCCATCTCTCTCCATCTCTGCAACGAATAAAACCATTCCCCAGCCAGCCCCTCCCGCCGCCTTCATCCATTACCTCTGCCACCACTCCCCAGTGTGCCACGGCCAACAAACTGTGACATCCCTAAAGAAATCGGGCAAAAGGAAGCTAATTATAAAAGCCTATTTCCATTTGCACACAGCTCCACGGGCAGGAGAGCAGGAGGGTGGCACGTCAGAGCACATGGCACGGGCAGCAATCCCTGTGGCGTTCAGCTGACGTGCAGCATGTCCCCTCCACTGCCACTCGCTGCCATCGAATGGGTGTCCCGGGTAGAAATGTGTGGCATTGCCCCAAAGCCAGAGGTGCCTGGGCTGTGATCCTGAGGGTCCTGTCTGCCATGGGGTACCCAGAAGCTTTGGGGTGAACATTGAGAGGGGGACCAAGTACGGCGCCGGGGTTTGGTGGTGCAGTGCTGCAGTGCTGGCCCTCTACGCACCCAGTCTGTTATTTTTCTCTACAAACAAGCGGTCAGGGAGGTGGAGGTCCCCTCCAGCACCATCCTCTCCTGCTGACAATCTCGCCGCTTGTGCTTCACCCCCCGCAGAGCCACAGCAGCTACCTGGACATGGGGCAGTGCGGCAGCAGCCAGGATGCCAGCCGGGAGGGAGTGTCGCTGTCGTCCCACAGCTCCCGACGCTCTTCGCACACAGCCCTTTCCGACTCTGCATGTAGGTGCCAGCATGGCCGGGGGCAGCCCAGCACGGGGACGAGGAGCAGGCTGGAGGGCAGAGCAACATCCGGAATACTGGGGTTAAGCTGAGAGTGACCAAGTCCGGGCAGGAGGGGTGTGCTCAGCACTGGGAATGACGTGCTGTGCTGGAACAAGTTATGGAACCGTGTGCTGCCTCCTCGCTCTTAGCCCAGTGCCAGTGTGAGAGCAGCTTTCCCCCTCCTTCCTACCACCTAAGCGTTGTGGTTGCTTGCGGAGGCTCAGGGGACAGGAGGTGACTTGCTAAGCTGAAGCGATTTGATCGAGACCCGAACCCCACTGACAAAACTTTTATTGTGGGGTAGTTTGGACCCTGATGATAAATCCCTGCAGCAGGAGGGCAGAGGGCTGCCTGCCTTGCTGGCAGCTTCATGCCAGCTCCCACAAGGGGCCCCCGCCCTGGGGGCAACAGCAGCAGTGTGGCCACAGTGCCCCTGCATGCGGGGACGT
This sequence comes from Steatornis caripensis, assembly GCA_013398225.1. NCBI lineage: Eukaryota > Metazoa > Chordata > Aves > Caprimulgiformes > Steatornithidae > Steatornis > Steatornis caripensis. The sequence continues at coordinate 50,586 of VZSC01012822.1, read as the reverse complement.
GGGCAGGTGCCAACTCGGGTCTTTTCTTGAAGTACTTGCCAGGGGGAGAGTGGGGAAGCTCATCTGGAGAGGGAGGGCTGAAACAGGGCATTAGCATCAGGAGGAAACGCCATGAATCAGGCACAGAGCCAGAGGGATCATGGAGGGGCAGCTTGGGGACCCAGTTTGGCAGCGTTTGGGTCGCTGCTCACCCGTGTACACGGAGTTCAGGCTTAGCCAGGGTACCCAGGCACAGGTCTGCCCTATCATGGTAAACCGTCTCTTTTCCAGCCACATCGTCCATGCGACACACGGACACCAGCACGCCCACGCGGCCGTCGGTGCCTGGGGGCCAGGCAGAGAAGGCAGCCCTGCGGCTGGCATCAGCTGGAAGCACTCAGGTCAGCGATCCCTGCAAGCAAAAGCCTTTCTGATGCCATAAAGAAATGGGCTTGAGAAAGTTTGATGTTGCCCTTGGAGAGGCTGGATCCCCACCTCTGAGCATGCTAGGCCTGAGCGTGGGGCTTGCCGGGGCTGTGGGGAGCGCTGCTGGCCGGCAGAGAGCTGCTAGAGGCTCCTCTGGTGCCTCCTTTTGGGGTTCAGTTTGCTCCTCCAGGCCAAACGCCTCCTCACACTGTGAGCCCGCTTTTCTTGGGGTTTGTAGAGGTGAAATGGCCTTTATTCAAAAATAGATGCTGACAATGAGGATTGCAATTAGCAGGGGGCATGCAGGAGCTTAAATTCTCCCTTCAGACTCATCCTCAGACCTCCACATGGAATCGTTTAATTCCCTGCACTTGTTCGTCATCGGTATGAGCTGGTATCACACCAACTCTGCGCTAGAGGTGCTGTGGACCTACAGTAAGGCAAAGTTTTCATTTCTAGGCCGTAGCAGCTCCTCAAGCCCCTGGTGAACACCTCCCTCAGCATTCCGTGGCTCATCCGGCAGTCCCCTCTCAACACGCTGTGATGGTATGTGGTTTATGTTTGTTAAATGCACTGGTATGGCCAGCAAGGTCTCAGTGCCCTTTCTGTTGATATTACTGAGTTTTACCTGCAACGAAATTATTGCAACCACTTATTTCAGTGAGGAGACAGAGCAGGTAGAACACCCAAGGACATAGCTCAGAAGAAGGTTTACACTTGTCAAAACGATTGGGGGCTGCTGAGGGCTCATCTCTGAATTGCTCGCAACTAACTACAGGCTGATACGATGCTGAAGAGTTTTATTGCCCTGGCAGGGGAAGGGAATGTCATGGAAGGTTTGGGTTAGGCCAGAAAAAGAGAAGAAAAAAACACAAGAAAAGTGTGGGAGTAATAAACCCTAACTATGGGGCCTATTCTCACAGAGCTTTGAGGTCAGCATAGTGAGCATTCAGACTATAATACAGAGATTGAAGACGGCCAACGCAGGTGTGATGGTTGGATCCCAGGGTGGGATTACAACCTACCTTGGGCCTGGCATTTGGCAGATATAATTAGCAGCACAACTGAAAGCCCAGCCTGGAGATGTGGCAAGGGTTTGCATGCAGTGTCTGCCACAAAACGCAAGTGGTCCAGAATCAGCAGTGTCACAGTAAAGGGACGGGGGAGTCCCATGCACAGACACTACATCTGCACGGAAATTTAACAGACCAAGATCTAGAGCGAGGCACTGAGTATGAACCAGTTGTGCTGCCGCTCTGGGAGTACAGCGGTACTTTGGTTAAATACGCAATTACCATTTTTTGCGTATTTTCTATGGCAAAAGCTGAAAAGCAGTCATTTTTCTGAAGCCAGCATCACTGTGAATTGCGAGTAGCAGGACTGGTCCTACCCTGTGATCTTGTTGTCTGCTCTCTGCAGCCCGTGTACCATTTCCCGACCCAGCTGGGGATGATGCATCAGCTGAAAGAGCAGCTGGAGGAGAGGACTCGCATACTGCAGGCCGACATCAAGACGCAGCAAGAAGAGCTCCACGTCATCAAGGAGCAGCTCCAGTTAGTGCAGGACTCCAACCTGCAGGTACTCGCTGCCCCAGGGTTCCCAAACCCACAAACCGTTTGTTTTTCCTTTGAGCATGCAGATTGGTAACAAAATTGTCAGTGGCAAAAGCATTTAGAAGTGGGCTCTGGATAAATTGGTAGTTTGGTCTCAGATGTGGGAGTAGTGTCTCCCCAGAGATGAGTGGCATCAATATCTGCATAAGTATGAAATCGGTAATTTTCATGATTTAGAAAAAAACAATCCCAAGCTAATTCCCCCTGCACAAAAAGCTTGGCGGTTCAGTAGCTGGTTACTGCTGCTGGATCCCCAGTGCCATTCCTGCAAAACCCAACAAGCGTAGTGGAGCTGGAACGGTCGTGGCTCTGAATAAATATTTGGGCACAAGCTAACATTTGATTTTCTATTATTCATGGTTTGCTTTGCCCCTGGATTTAGAGATGTTGCTTGCTGCTGCAGTGTTATATATCTTATATAGAGAGAAAGAGACAGATATCTCTCTCTTTTATAGATAGATAGATAGATAGATAGATAGATAGATAGATAGATATACTATAGAGACAGCCTGGGAGCTGGAGACGGTGTCTCCCAGGCAGTATAATCACCGTATGAGCTGCGACAACTCATGTCTCTCTTATTTAAAGATGCTGATGCAGCAGCCGATTCCCGTTGTCTTTAACAACGTGCAGCACCCGAGCCCGAGGAGGCCACCGCCGCCGGGGACGCCCAGGCAGACCACAGCCAAGAAGTCACAACAGCAAGGCCTTATGGGGACGAAGCACTACTGCAGCACCCACCTGCCCTCACCACGCCAATTCCTCAGGGACCCCTGCGGCACAGCCGCCCAGGTCGCTGGCTGCTTCGTTGTCTTCACTGTCCCCTTTCATGGCTTTTAAACATTGGTCTGCTGTGTCCCCCTTCCCTGTGGTCCCACACGTCTCTGTGCTGGTTTTACTCCGTAGCTGGCATTGTGAAATTTATGTCGAGAGTCAGTCACGAATGATGGCATTTGACTGTCAGAAGTAAATGCCACGTAGCCTAAAAGCATTAAACCCTGGGGACCGCTGGAGCCGTCCCGGTGACTCTGACCAAAGAGGAACCGAGTGGGAGGTTTGGGCTCTCGTTGCTTCTGTTTGCGATTGCAACATGATGCTCATTCACGGCCAGTGAGAGTTGTGACTTCGTAACATGGAAAAGTAGGCATAATTTTAAAACATCATTGATTTTCTTCTGCCTGAGAAGTCTTGGAAGGCAGCTTTGAAAAACAAGTTTGTCGTCACTAGACCTAGATCAGCTATGTAGATGGTCACATGTCCGTGGGAAAGAATTGACGTGTCCAAAAGCAAAAAAGACTAAACTACCGCTTTAAAGGACAGATGAGATGCTTTCCTTGGAGACTTCGGATTTGCACACCTCCTCCCCTCTTAAGCCGGTCTCTTCTCCTTTGAGCCTTGCGTGCCCTTACCCTTGTACTCTGATTTCTCAAGAGACCATCTCCTCCTGCCGCTGAGGATCCCAGCACCTGCCATGCAGGGGCAATAAATGCAAATGGATTGGTTGTCCTGAATAGATATACTGTTCCTACTGCTGTGGTCAGAGAGAGTATCCTACTGTTCCTTCTCCTTTTCCCATCTGCATTCTGGAAGCAGTTTTTTAGCATTCTATTAGGAGCTTTAAAAACTTACGTATCTGTGTCTTCGTTTCAGGTACAGCAGCAGCAGCAGCAGCAGCAGCAGCAGCACCTAATGAGAGGAAACCAAGCCCAGCAAACGTGTCTGCCCGGGCAGACGAGCATTTCAGTGCCCCTGTACAACAGCCCTGTGGTGTTTTCGCAAACACGTCCCATTACAGTGGCGGCACAAATGCCGACTGATGGCAGCGAAAGGCAACCGCAGTCTGACTACAGCCAGGACAGGAGCCTCAGGTGTGAACGCAGCCCTGCTGGGACCGTCCTGATGGCAGTGACAGAAAACAGCAGCAACACCTGGGGGGCGGCGAGGGCAGGAGCGCCTGGGCTCGGGGCAGGGAGGTGGTCTCTGGGTGTCACAGCAGGGGCATAGGGATGTTCCCTCCTGCAGAGCTCTGGGTCAGTGGTGAGCCTGGTGTGTGTGCAAGCAAGGTGCTCTGCACACCATGCCATACCCTCAGGGCCCTCAGATCCTTTCCCCTCCGTATTTCCATAAATTCTCCATGTAGCGTAGTAACCTTTGGACATCTGCTGTTGTCAGAGGGAGTGAACAGGAAAAACACTTAGCAGGGACAGCGTTTCCCAAACCTGTGTCTGCTTGCTCCGGAGTGTCTATTCTCCAGCCAGGACAAGTGCCGCGGCAAAGCCATTTTTCTTTTATACGATGCTGGAAACGTTGTATAAAACATACACAACTGCCCCAAACTGTTTGACCACCTTTCAGGGAGGTGTCTGCAGACACTGCCTCCAGGATCCAGCCATTTTGAAATACTGTGTAAGAAAACAAGATAAACCCCAGAGGTCTCACCATCTATAAAACATAATTCTTACAGGAAACATTCGGCAAGTTTCAGCTCACCTCTGCGAGTGCATTAGGCAAGGTGATAATAAGCATCCTATTTCATCAGCTTTTTTCAGGGTGATGGTTTGCATGCTTTCAGGGAGGATTTGTTTCTAGAGACTGACAGTCAGGAGTTTGGACCTCTCCCTTCCCTGACTGTCCTCTGTTTTCCCTCCGCCGCAGGATGCTGTTGGATCAGTCCATCCAAGCTATGATGCCCGCCGCCAACGGCAGCAGCCAGCCCACGCAGAGCAGTGCCAGCAGGCCGCAGGGAAAGTGAGTCTTTGCTGGCCCTTGTTTCCTGCAGTGTTTCAGCACGATGGTGCTGAAAATTGCTTTGAAAAACTTGTACGTGATCACGCAAACACAAACTGTCTCAGTCTTAAAAGAAACAGAAGCTCAGCTGGTTAGGAGAAAAAAAGATAATAATATTTTTTAATTACAAAGAAATTTATGGTAACTAAAATGCTTTGAAAAAATATTTTGAAACCATTTTCTGGCTTTTGCAAAGCTTAAAATGCCTAATCAAGTCATGGAGGAGATGTACAGCCTTAAAAATCTTAATTGTCTGCAGTTCCAGTCCATGCTTGATGGGGAGGGGGATCTGGGCTCTGCCTTCACCAGGCTCTGCATGGTTTGGCAAACCCTGCTCCAGTCTGATTCCTGCAGCACGGGCTCCCCAGGGCCTACTCTGGTGGTGGGTCTGGGTTTGAGTTCTTACACCTTATTTTCCTCCTTGTGGCAGATTCGTTGCAGAGCAGCAGATCTTGCCTCCCCCAATACAGATGCAATCAATTACCTGTAGCACCATCCGACCTCCAGCCCCATCACCGGTTTTCTCCCCATCTCTGATGATCCCACACACCAGCTTCACATCCCACCAGGCAAACACAGCAGTTCATCTCCACCAGTGGCCACAGCAACAGGTTCAGCAGCACCGTCTCTACCTTCAGGTAATGGAGCTGGAATAGGTTTGTGAGGATGCACAGGGATGGCTTTGGAGTTGGGTTCGGTTTTTTGAAGAAACGGGGCTTACCTGGCTAATGAAACCTGGTCAGGACACTCGCACGTCCTCCATTCCCATTTTATCTGCACGTACCCAAGTGCTCAACCTTTCTAGGCTGGCTCTGCACCCGCTCAAGGACGTATTTTTTCCAGCGAACTCAGTTATTATGTAGTCCAGAAGAAACATCCAGTTCTTCAAACACAGCTTGTCATCCAGAGGATTCCCGCTGGTGGGAATCTTGCTGTAGACTTGAAACATGATAAGGGATAAGCGCTTTTGAAAACATGCCTCCTGCTGCTATGTCTCAGCATAGCAAGTATTTTTATCAGTGGCTGTCACTGCTTTCTTTTAATAAATGGGTGTTTCACAACACAAATCTCTGGAGAAGGTGATTTTGGTTTTTCAAAGCGCAGCTTCATCAGTGCACGCCAAACCAACAATGCTGCCAAGGAGAGGGGTTGTTGAATCTACTAATTAATTAGTGATACACTCTCCACAACTTGCCTGGTTGGCAGAGGTAAGTTATGGTCCTCCAGACAAAGCTGGTAGAAAACAAAGCGGGAGGAGTATGTTCAGCTCAAAGTAGCCATGCAGCAGGACTGGATTTAGAATAAGAAACGAATCGTTATTGTCAGCAAATGTGGACGTGAGCCATTCCCACTTTGGGTACGTGTGCTCATGGGCCACGCTGAGGTCCTGAGGACTGGCAATATGAACAGCAGAATGATGATACTGGGGGAGATAAATAGGCCCAGGGCTGCAGAAAACCAGGCTTTGGTGCCACAGTGCCTTTAACGGAGGGTGAGCCAGAAAGTCCAGGTCTTTAGGGTACCAGCCACGGGGTGGTACATGGACGAGGTTCCTCTACAGCCTCTTCTTTGGTGGCCTGAAGATCCTTCCCGTGGAAGATGGAAGTTGCATGTGCTGCAGGTTTTACCTTGCATCCAAGTAGTTCTTGAAGGCCTCCATTCCTGCCGGGCTCCCCATGGGGCTGGTAGGACAGATGGGTCCTGCTTCCCTTCCGTACTGTCCAGGCATTGTTAGTCATGGTGATAGCACCAGCATCCCAAGCCCACAACTCATGCCCTCGATGGGTAGAGGTTACCTTTAGGACTTGGCACTCGCACTCCTGGGTACGAGCCTCAGCATCAGTGCTGCAGCAAGAGAGGGAGCAGACCGGCGATAGGGCAGGTCTGACTTGTTGGGTTTGTGTCTCCCGACAGATGCAAGGTCCTGAGCCGGTGCCTGGGGCTCCAACGCAGCGCATTTTCCAGCCACCACACACCCCACAGCAGAACCCCCTGAGCTACTTCCTCCACCCGCAGCAGCAGAGCCGCCACACACAGGGCCAGGCCTGCAACCTGCCGGACCTGCCCGAGATGCAGCTGCCCTGAACGCCGGGTCCGGGAGGCAGGGACCACCTTGGCCACAGCTGCTCGGCGCCCCAGGCGCACATGGAGGCGAGAACGATGCTGTGAGAGCACGGGATGGGTGAGGTCGGGCCCCACGGGGAAGGTGGTAGCTGGAGGGACGGTCCCTGCCGGGGGCAGATGGCTCCAGGGACCCCTCATCGGTTGGGATTTCCACACAGCCAGTCCGTGACGCTGCTCCGGCAGCTGTACGTGCCCTTGCCCAGCACCCGTACAACTGGAAGGCGATGGCTTTCTGGCTGCAGGGAGGTTATTTATCAGGTCACCATGAAGATTGCTTTGCAACAGAGAAAACCCTTTTCCATTCAAGACTTCAATGCTGAAAGTCACTGTGAATTTAAGCCCAGCGTGTGGAGCACATACACAGACTGGTCCGCAGGATGCCGTTGGATTACCATGTACATAACTCGTTTCGCTGTAGTAGGTCCATTGTGGATTTTTTTTCCTTTTTTTTATACCTCAGTCCCGCAATTTTTTGTTTTCCAGGAGATTGGATAATGCTGCTAATTTACATAACACCACTTTTGCCTAAATTCTTACTGTTGTTATACCAGCTCACATCGCAGCTAGTAAGATACTTGTGTTTTATTTTGGTTAACAAGTGCAGATAAATTTATATGGTTTTTACTCCCTGTAGCCAAGTATTTTTCAGGTTACAGACAAAGAATCTTTACTTGTTCTTTTTTTTGGTTGTTTTGTTTCAAGTGATGTAGTTGTACATGTTTCTGTACATGAAAACAAACAAGCATAGAACAGCATATGACAGCAAACTTTGTGGTTTTGCTAGTTCATGTTTCAATTTGCCGAACCTGAAACGTATGCTCACGACGACACAAGCGATGTTACAAGCCCGTAGGGTCAGCAATAAATTGTATTTTTGTAAATTGTCACTTTTTAACTATATGTTTATATTTATGAATTGAAAAACCAGTTTATTCCTCAGTGGGTGTATAGTTAAGTGTCCCTACTGTTTGTGTCTTTCCAAAGGAAAAATGACAATGTACATTTTTGGAGTTAGTAGCTGAGTACTAACTTTGGGCGCTGTTGGAGCCCAAACGTAGGAGATGGGTTAGGCCATTACTATAAGCTTTGTAAGGCTTTATAAGTGAGTTAGGACCAGATCCATCTAGCAGCAAAGCTCCATCTGGCAGTCACAGCAAGTTTTAGGGACGGGTTAGTTCATAACCTCGTCCGAGTCAAAGCAAAGCGTGCTTTTTTTGCGGCAGGCGGGGGGGGGCTTTCGTCTGCTCTTTTCCTTGTGCAAGGCCCTTTCTTGGCGCTTCGCGCCACTGCAACAGCTGGACTCTGGTGCTTACTGATGGAGCAACCTTTGGCACGAGCAACCCCAAGCAGCCCTGTGTTTCAAGAAAAGGTGGGAAGTGGGAAAGTTAGCATGCAAAAAAAAAAAAAAGAGTTATAGCTAATGGTACATATATCTATAGCTAGAGATACCTAATGCTGTAGATACAGCTATATCTGTAGCTAGCTAGCTTGCTCACTTCCCCCCACCAGCCACACACGTTTTCTACACTGCAGCACTGGAAGGATTTCATTAGCTTTGGGGCCAGGTGTGAGCACGTGGGCTCAGCAGCACAGGGGCAGAAAAACCTGACTCTTTCAGCCTGATTGAAACAGATTGCAGCAGCCTGACTTCCCCAGAGAGCTCAGGAATGAAACAGGAACGTGACAGATCTGCCCCAGACATGGTTTTGGGTGCAGCCTTCCTGCTGCCTGGCAGAACGCAGTGTGGCTCACCGCCTGCCCCGGCCGTGCCCTAGCCCCATTGCACAAGGGGCTGTTTCCCTCTTGCTGGGTTTTTCCTGGGGAAAGGGCTGAGGTTTTGATGTGCCACATCATTGCCCGTGGTGGTGATGGGAGGACAGGCTGCCGGAGCACGGCGCACCCACAGCAGCCGGGAGCTTTGGTGAGGCTGGTGCAAGGCACTGGGCTGCTTTGCTGTTTTGGCCAGGGCAGGGGTGGGCACAGGAACAAAAGTTGTGCGAGCTCCTGGCTTTCCGCAGGGCCTCCTCCCTTGATAAAAGCATTGGCGCTGGCTGGCTTTGGCTGGGGCGTTTGAGCACGCACCTCCCAGGGACACCAGCGGTGACGGTGCAGGTTGCAGAGCAGCACAGGGGAGCTGCAGCCTCCCGACTGCAAGCAGGGTTTGGGGGAGTGCAGTAGGCTGTAGCACAGAGCCGAGGAGGTGCCCAGCAGCCCTTACCCTTGAGGTTACAATATCGGGGCTAGTGCCTTGCCAGTGCAGTCCCCAGCTGGGACCCAGCCCAGCCAGCACACACGGCCCTGGGCACCAGGGTAGCTGAGCAGCTGCTCTTGGGCACAGCCTAAAGTGCCCCCCGCCCCCTCCCGCCTCCCATTTCAGACCTCTACAAATAACCAGGGCTACAGCAGAGCCATGGCCCGGGGCCACCTCACTGCTGGCAGTGGGACGTGGAGCACCTGCCTTTGCGGTGCAGTCTGGAGCTGAGGTCGTAACAGCCTCAACCCTTGGCTTGCAGATCCCAAGTCCTGGGGAGAGCGCAAGGGGGATCTTGCCTGCCTGAGGTGGTTGATGTTACAGTGTCACGTGTGGGGCTGCAGCAAGGGCCATCACGGAGCCTTTGAGGTAGGAAATAATTTTATTTACCTTTTCTTTAAAGCACTATTACTTTTAGGGTCTCCCCCTCCCCATCTCAAGACAGTAGGGTTGCTCGTGAGGTTGGGCAGGAGGGGTTGCGGTATTTTTGGGGGGTTGTTCGTTTCTTTTTTTCCCCCCCTAACCTTGACACATAATCATAGCAGGGAGGCAAACGCGCATTTATGTTAGGGCTCCACTACCGTACACAATCTGTGACCCGGTGTGGCTGGCAGGAGGGAAAGGCAGTGTGTTTCCCTGTCTCGCCCATGAAATCTGCATCGCCACAACGCACCACCACAGCTGTTCTGCAGTGTCCCACCACCGTGCATGAGCCCAGACGTGGCAGGTGTCAAGCGAAAGTATCTCAGAGGTGGTGGTTGTTGGGGTCAGGGGCTTGGGGGGGGGGGGG
>VZSC01012822.1:20491-39214 GCA_013398225.1 Steatornis caripensis | reverse complement strand
CCTTTTCTTTAAAGCACTATTACTTTTAGGGTCTCCCCCTCCCCATCTCAAGACAGTAGGGTTGCTCGTGAGGTTGGGCAGGAGGGGTTGCGGTATTTTTGGGGGGTTGTTCGTTTCTTTTTTTCCCCCCCTAACCTTGACACATAATCATAGCAGGGAGGCAAACGCGCATTTATGTTAGGGCTCCACTACCGTACACAATCTGTGACCCGGTGTGGCTGGCAGGAGGGAAAGGCAGTGTGTTTCCCTGTCTCGCCCATGAAATCTGCATCGCCACAACGCACCACCACAGCTGTTCTGCAGTGTCCCACCACCGTGCATGAGCCCAGACGTGGCAGGTGTCAAGCGAANTGGGGGGTGGCACCACCGCCCCTGCTCGCAGCCTCTCAGCAAGGAGCACAGGAGGTTTGCAAGGATGTTTACATGTTAGATTGGCCTTGCTAAAACAAGAGACCTAAAATGCACTTTATCATGTGCCCCCCCACCCTTTTACTCGCAGCACATGCCCCAGCCGCTGGCCTGGCTGCTGGCGGGCGGTGGGTGGCTGCGTGGTCCCAGGCGCTGCCGCACGGGTAGAACCACGTTCTCCAGACATGCTCCAAAGGACAAAATCCCACAGTCCCTCTCCGGGGCTTGCTTGGTCCCTGCTCGGTCTGCCTCCAAGCTGTAGGAAGGCTGTCAGGGCCATGGGATTTTTGCCTTATATTATCACTCACTCTCAAAAAAATATATATTAATAAATAAAGCTCTTTATTCAGGTTAATTTGTATTTGTTTACCTCGGTGTTAGATATGACCTGTGTTTTTGGGACCCGTTTGGAATTGAGGATTGCTGGTGGGTTTGGTTCAGACACCCCCCTGGGTGCTCACGAGAAACACAAGCGTCACTTGTAGGTGACAAGCAGAGGGTAGGAACGGGACCCGTGGCGCCTGCATCACGGTTGGGCTTCAGGGTCGGTGTCGACCTATTAGTCATTAACCATCTGAGGCTTTCTAGTACACAAGCACCTCTATATTCTCTCTACACATATATATATATAGATATACAGATACATGTCTTTTTAATATACATATATATGTATTTACCTGTATATCTATATATAAATATAGACATAGGCCACACAATTCCAGACCTCTGAAAACACAGGCAGCTTTAATTAATAAAGTCTTGCACTTTTAGCATATTTGTACATATAAGCTAAAGCCTGGTGGGTATAATCGGGCTGGTTTGACAAACACAGTGAAAAGTTACTGTATATATTGTATATACTCCATGTAAAAAAAAAAAAAAGAAAAAATCTTCGAATTGCGTATAAATCTTGGTTTATTTTATATGATGTTGAATATAGATACATTTATAGATGTTACTATTCTTTAAAGTATTTTGTAATGGGAAAAAGGAAGTGTCTTATGAAGATGAACAGTAAAGATTTTATTCTTGTCTTCAATCTGTGTCCCTGCACAGCTCCATTGAATAGGAGCCCATGCATTTTGATGAGCTTTAAACTGATTGTACATAATATTTAAAAAAAAAAAAAGAAATAAAAGAATACTTGTAAGACCTCTTACACAGTATGTGCTGCTGTTATTCCCTGGCTGGTATGGGTCCATCAGGGATCAGAATCTGCTTCTTGCTCTCCAGGAGGCACACGAGCAGCAGCTGTCGCATATACATGTGTATGAACAGCTGAAGGGATGGTGCTCAGGACAGAGACTGGGATTTCCATGACCAGTGCCAGAAGCAACAGGGACAACATATAAATGAGAAAAACAGGGCATCAGGCAGTGTAGACATGTCTGCACACCGTAAATGTTTTGATTTGGATGCAAAATCAAGTAACGGTACTCCTGCCGGGCTAACTCACTTGCCATCTCGGCACTGAAGCAAGCTCAGGCTGTATGCAAGGCTGAACTAGGCCCAGGCTTCAAAATTTGGGCCTCCTCGTCATTCTTCCTCCGCTTCTGGGGAGGTTGGCATCCTAGCATGGTTTTTGGCTTAGTCTTTGTGTTGGAAAGCACCAACTAAACATGGCTTTAACAGGACAAATGCTCTTGAAGGAACTTCTGAAACAGTCCATAGTGAGAAATAATACTGCCTCAAACACTGAGGTTTTTTGGGTTTTTTTTCTGAAGTGAAACAAATCTTTATTTAACAACAACCCCATTTGTCTTACAGTACTTCTGCATACAATACATTGTATAAAAAGCCAACACAAACATGTGTTCCCTTCTTGGTAAAGTGACAAAGCTATAGCAAAAAAGACAAAATAGTCTGTTTTTCTGGAAACAAGCTGGAATATTTCTTTTCGACCAGGTAACAACTGCAATCACAATCAAGAACCTCGTATGGTACAAGTGGATGAGAAACTTCTAACAAAATCAACACACAGCTATTTGTTAGTCACTATGATAGCAAACTCTTCTAAAAATACATTCTCATCTAGCCATTAGAGTGATGAACAAGTGGCTCGTTTTAAGAACGGATGGAAACACAGAGTGCTTTTGCTGAATCGCATGGCAGTGACCATCTCCATGTCCTGGGAAATGCTACCGGTTGAATTACAAGCAGTTCTCCCCCATGGCAAAGGGGCTCATATTTTCATTCCTATTAGTTGAGCTATTCCTGCACCTTTTGTGTTCAAGCCCTGAACTTGGTGCACAGAGGTCAAGCAGCCAGCTCCTCGTGGTGGTCAGGGCTGCCACCACTCACCTGGAGCGCAGGGATCAGCGACGGGCTCCCCGAGCAGCACGTTCTGTAGTGCAAGACCGAAATAACACCGCAGCTTGGCCGGCCATCCCCCTGGATTACGTCTGACAAAAGGCATCTTACGTGCATAGCAACAATAACAGCCTAGCCACTAGAAAGGGCTCTGCAGTGCATGCCGGTAGCCACTCAGAATGTTTCGGGGTCAACCACCATGGCACAGCTGCCAAGTCACACTGGTGACACTGCAGCAAGTAGTGCAATTTTAAAACTGTATAAACAGCATCACTAGTTTTAGCAATCATCTCTAGCCTACCTCCAACTGTCTTATTTTGTCCTGAACGATGTATATTCATTTATTTCCTATGACTGAACCTAAAATAAAGACAGGTAACTTTATGAAAACTGTTACAGAAAAAAAAAGTAACGTAGCTATGTGAAATGACACATCAGTACTCGCTTAACCACGCTGCTTCCTGTTCGTGAATGAACTGCTCAAAGTTCAAAAACAGTTCTAAAAACTTCCAACTTCCAACTTGAATGGAAAGTCCCTGCCTTGGGAAGTAGCTGAGTAATGCGGGGTCAGACACTCTGCAACTGCCAGGCTCCTCGCTAGCACTTCTGCTTAATTCCCAGCTACATGTGGCAGCTGACCTCCTGCAACAGAAGCGTGCACACCCGCAGTGTCCTAACGCAACGTGATCTGAATCTGGGTTCACCTTTGCATCACCAAGAACTTCAGGTGGTCAAAAAAGTGTATCGCATGGGGATCTCTGTCCCTGACTAGGCAGGGCTTTAGAGTCAAGCATCAACCTTTGGGACTGAAGAGAAGGAAAGAGCTTCTGTTGCTCTAGCTCCCCCAGTCCCAACTAAGCCTGTATATATTTGTTAGCCGGCCTACCTCCACAACAGGAAAGGTAAGGAAAGGAGCCAGACACAGCTCCAGATTTACCCTGTCACAAGCAACGCACAAGTGTCCCTCAACGTTATGACACACTGTGGAAGCAGACCGGCAAACACCTCTGGGTCACGCTCCTTAGAAATAGCTGCCATTTGCTATGTCTAGATCACCCCAAAGCATCAGCCCGTGACCCACAGGCTCCAAAAGGAAGAACCTGCCAGTCAGGCAGCTGCTGGAGTGCTGCCAGCCTGCTCGAAGAGACCTCGCTCCACCCTCCGTCCCGCCGGGGCTGGACACCTGGCCGCTCCAACTAGCCTTGGGGGTATATTACAGGAACGATTTAAAGGCTTAACCTTTTCAGGAAAAAAAAAAATAAACAAATTGAACAGAAAATCCATACGGTTAATAAAAACTAGTGTTCCCCTACGTATCCTAACTTCTCACTTTAAATCAATTTTATATATATATGTTGGTAATCTCTTTATACACAGAGCTGCTGGCTGACAAGAGCTTCTACGTAACCGGTAACAGCTCTACAGCCTCTTGGACTGACAGTAACAGAAAATGGTACTTTGAAAAGGTGCTCAGTTTTACATAACCAAGTAATGTCACAAGGCCATTGTATGTTGCAGGTTCCTTCAGTACACTCTTCAGTACAGTTAAGATCTACTTAGATCTTAACATCTTAGCTCTCAACCAAAAAAAATACCGTTCATCTCTCTGTGCTACCTTGCCTAGCAAATAGTTCCTAGCTTTGACTACTTCTTGAAATGAACAATATCCATCATAAACCTACAAAAGCTTGTTGCATGGGCAGCTGCATCTGTTTTCATGGGGCTCCATTAATTTTGGCACGGCAATTTGCAGAAGAATTACTCACTGAGCAAAGCTTATCTGAGTACATCCTGGACTAGGACAACAGTATAATCTGCTTTGTATTTCTAAAACAACATTAGAAAAACAGTGAGTAAATACATTCTAAAAGTAACACGGTGTTGCCTTACTTTGCCTCAGAAACATATCCATATGAATGGATAAATTAGTTTTAATATTTTATGCATAAAAATACAAATCAGTATTACATTGTATCAAGTGTAATTACTTCATGAAGGCTTTTGAAAAAAGCTTCCTCATTTCTCATATATATGAATCAGGTTTTGGAGTTAGTGTTCATTCAATAAAACTTTATTTTACATTAATACCTGAGAGTATGGGGGAGAGCAGAAGAAATAATTCATAAATTCATTGCTCCTCATCGAAACTGTATTCTATCAAAGCAACATGGGAACTTTAACACCAGTTGCAATGATGGTATTTCACCAAGTGCTCGGAACACAAGTCAGAATTTCATTTTATTATTCATTCATGTTAGTATGGCAAGAAAAGCCTCAGTGAATGATACCACCCCCATCTGCTTCTTTACAGAAAACATGCACAGTATAAAAATAATGCTGCTCTGCAGAGAAAGGCTGTCACACAGGCTTTAGAAACAGCCATTTTTAACTAGTTTAGCTGAGAGTCCCAGTTTTGCTGTTCTTGTTAAAATACAAGCTCTTCTCTTTCTCTAAACCCATTCTAGCATCAGCTACCACAGGTTCAAAGTCAATTCACCAGCATTAACGCTGGCAGAGCATGCCTCCACAGGATCTTTACTGTATCATTTCTTGTACATTAAAAATTTCAAGTCAGATTCCAGAGGATTTTTCTGTTGCCATGAATTCCTGGCAGACCAAAGATATTACAGCAGCAGTAATCCAGAGAGCTACAGAAAAGAAAGAATAATTACTAGGTTGAGGTATGGACTCAGGGCAGGCAAAGGAGCAATTGCAATCTGTTCCTAGCAGTTCAATGGTCAGCATTCAGCTAACTATGAAGCAGCTAAAGATTGTCTGTTCTTACGCTTTCCAAATACAAGCAAAACTATACATTATGTCAACATGCTCCTAGGAAATCAACAATGGCTCCTCTTGCAAGATAAATGACAACGACCACGTGGTCAGACAGATTTAGCCACTGCTTTCTCCTCAGTTTCAACATGCTTTTGCATCCATGTGCAGCCTGGATGACCAAACAAGCTTCCATCCCTTCCACCTGTTTTGTAGGAGGATTGGTATGAAATGAGACAAGAGAATTCACATATAGGCTGAGCTAGAAGAGCAGGAAAACAGTTGTTTGTTGCAAAAACTGAGACATGGGCTGGGAGAACGCTGTCTGCAAACTGCCGACGAGGAGCTGGAATCTGCAAGAGTCCAGGACCATCGGTAACACCAAAGCAGAGGAACTGAGAGCAGGCCAACTTTCTTCTCTAGTCTCATGCCCTTGCGCCTACCATAGCCTCTATTCTTAGTCTTCACCCTGCTTTGATCCCAGTTCACATGCAAGTTTGGAAATAACTAATTAAACTAACCCGGAAGACAACCTGCAAGCTGTCAATACCCCTTTTAAGTGAAAATGGCTGAAAGTCATTGCTTTTATCACAGTAATAGAAAGGAACCTGGAGAGCACACACTGTAACAGCTGTCGTTCCGATAGCTTTGCAATAGGTTACATCCATTATTTCCAAGCAATCTTGCATATTTTAGTAACAATGTAAAGACAGTTTATTATTCAGTCCTTCTTTTGGAGTGAAACTTATGAACAATGCCAAGAAAGTGACTGTGCTTCAAACTATTTTTATTTACATTACATACTGGTAATCTGATATTTAAAGCTAACTCTTCAAACTCTAATCCTTATGTAAACACCAGACTCAATTTCCATAGTAACAACCTTCATTTGTAAGCGCTTTATGTGGTTAAATCGGAGTCAAAGGTAAAGAAAATTACATTCTAGTTCTTGCTTTAAGTTGTAAATTTTTAGCACTCTCTATTTTAACTTTTATATCATGAGGTTTCTCAAAAAATCTCACAAAGGCTGGCTCATTTAATAAGGATGCCAGAATCTGTTCAAAGGCAAAAGACCATTCATGGCTCCCTCTCAAACTCTGTGCTCTACTGCCTTCAGTTTGCTCAGTGCTGCTTTCCTCCGGCCCTTTTCTGGCGATTTCAGCAGGCCCCTCCATAACAGCAACTGGACTTTCGACTGGTGATGTGGGATTCTGCAGTCTTCTCCCAACTTCTTCCATTTTCAGCAGGAGACTGGTAACCACCGCTATAGCCCGATATAACAGCTCCTCCTCAGGATCCCCATGGAACAGATTGTACAGAGTTTTTGAGAACTGGATGAACTGAGACTACAGAGAGATACAGAGGAGACTATTCAGAGAACAGCAACACAACTGTCACGTTTCACTACACATCGTGATCTCAATCCAGTGCCTGCTGCTGCTAGGCACCTGGTACAACTGCTCTAATGGCAATATGGGCGTGGACCAAACCCGATAAACCCAAATAAAAGTGGGTCTGAAAGGCCCTCTCTTCATAAGCTTACAGTTACAGCAGTTTAAAAAAACCCAGAGTCTAATGATTAATGTGAAGGTCTGAAATTTAAGGGATCCTACAAATCCTTTAGAAAACAAGTAAGACTAAAGGCTTAAAACAACAGTCAAAACCAGACTTAAATAAGACTCAGACAGACAGTTTACCTGATTCATTCTTGGCAAATCCTTAATGTTTTCTTCTTTTTTAACAAGTTCATCTTGCCATTGCTTCAGATATGCCTGAATATCAACCTTCCCCTTCCCTACTTGACAAAAAGAAAGAAAGAAGAAAAAAAAAAAGAAGTTAACAAACAAGAACTAAGAGCTTCCCACGAGGGATGATAAGCAAAAGAACTAACATCCTCAGTGTCCTTCCTTCTCAGCAGAGTGGTGTGGCCAAGTACTAAACAGGATCAGAGTTTACATTACCCGCTGGTCCCCCAGGACTATACTTATAAAAGTGGATATAATGTTAGCACTACGCTCGAGACGACCTTACTCGGTATACTTTGTCACTACACACTTCCCCAGCTCTACTCCCCCAAAGGACACACGGTTACCAAATGCGTCTCCACGATTCTTTACCTTTTTCTGGGCTGCTCTTCAAAGAATCACTTTCAAGACTATCCCCAACACACGAAACTACAGTTTAGGAGGAGAAAAAGAAGAAAGAGTTATTTGTTTAAGAAAGGAGGACCAGTACTTCATTTCCTTTTATCAAAAATTCCTTCCTTAAGGAGCAAGACCATCACCGACCCCTACGTTCTCAACACAGATTAGGCCGAGAAGAAACCACATCGTAACACTAGTATACTTTCTATTAAAATAGAAGCCATCATGAGGCTGGAGATCACAAAAGAAACTGCAATCAGTTATATCAAGCAAATAATCTTCATAATGTTCACAGCTCATGTCTTGAACAGTGATGAGAACAGTACCCATGTGTTACAGATAAGGTACTTTTGGACAGTTTTTAAAAACCAAAAAGATCTATTTTCCAAAGAAGTAAAACCACACAGCTTTCCAAACAGAGTATATTATCAACTCCATAAACTACGACCCCATAAAACTTTCTTCAGCTTACTTGGTTTGAAATAGAAGCAAAGGATTTTGAAATGTTTGTTTATGTACCTCAAAACAATGATAAATTTGGATATTTTATTTCACGGGGTAGGAAATATAATCCCTTTATGCCTTGAATGCAAAAGTGAAATGGCCATCACTTCAACAACCACTGCAACAGGCTGCCTACTATGCTGAAAAATGCCGACCAAATATACTCTGTGATTTCCATGGAAACACCCGTGGCCTTTGAATTTCAATCATCAGCCTAGCAATCCACAAGTTCTGCACTACTTTATGAAAATGTAACTATCTACAGAAGATCTTCGCAGAGGATTCTTGTTAACAGTGACATAATTTACTGGATTTACTAGTTTTCAGAAGAGAGCTCCCCATTTTTCACCACGATGTTAACAGATTCCTTCTAATATTCTGCAGGCAAAGCCTCACAGTCTGGAGCTTACCACTGAGTTGGCTGAAGTGGATCAGTTCTTCTTCTGAAAGATCACCACCTTTGGGAGGGCTTAGAGATTCTACTTCAGTAAAAGCTGCAATGAATAAATGAATAAACTGGTTTTGGGGCTCCCAAGCATTACCAAAGCAGTGATAAAAAGCAAGAACTTTGTACAGACAGATGGTCCCTATGAAGAGAAATGGTGTTGGAGCAGATGAAGTCCTTCCCAAACTCTGGAAGAAACACACATCTGTATTACAGCTATCGGACCGTATTGTAGCCAGGATTGGTGACAACAGGTAGAAAAGTAAAGCAAAGAAAATAAACCATGCAAAGATGATAAAAGCCAGGAGCAGCCCCCCCTCATGCCACCGCCTCTCACTTACCTGGAGGGATGTGCAACTTAAAAAGAAGCTTGAGTTTGTCAGTGAAACTTCCATTATACATGGTATCTGTTAAGAGGAAAGAGGCGAGACAGTCTGTTCAACTGGATCAATCTTTAAAATATCCTCTTAACCTAAACAAATACAACTCAGAGAGGTTGGAACCGGACATGTGTCCTACCTTACATGGAGTATAATTAGAGATGAAGCTTAAGGAAGGCAGTATCACCTGCAGCTGAGCCTGGGGTTTGCCTACACTGAGGAAAGAACACTAATAATGTCTATGACTTACTAAAATGAAACCACAGCACCAATGATACACAGCACTAATGTCTTCTCAGCATTTTCCCTTAAATTTTTGTTTCCTGAACAATACCACTTTGAAAACAAGATGAAAGGAACAGCGCAGTAAGTCAAGAAAACTTTCAGTTCCCTAGAGGTATAAGGCATTGGTCCTCTTGCACGATCTGTGTATGAGATGGCTTAGTATGAGGAAGCATTTATCATCAACCAAACAGGCCAGGCAATGAGATGATACCATTTCCTAATTTTCTGATATTTTGATGGTAAAGCCATATTTAAATTTAATCTGAAATAGGAGATTATTCTCCAGGGGATTAATGTCTCAGAAGAGTTACTAGTTTGTAAAGCCTTGTGTTAGCTATTTCATGGTGAAACACAGACAAGAAAACAAGAGCACAGTTCCATAACCTAAAGCCTTTATCATTCGCCTAAATAGTGTAATTCCTGCTCTCAAGCTTATAAGTATACTTTGAGCATTTGGCTTGCCAGTTAAACAGTCTTTGCATTTAATGTCACATGGTAGAAACCAGACTATTTGACCCTAAGTTAAGAGGCTAGTCTCCTCAGGCTCTGTATATAGTGTATGCAAGGTCACACACCCCAGGACTACTCCCAAGATGGAGATCCCTTGTGAATGTGCTACATATATGTGTTGTTCTCATACCAAGAACGCAGGCAAATTGTTTGAAGTTTATAAGGCAATCAGAGCTCTCATCCATGAGTCTGAATGTCCACAATGCAAGTGAGTCGCTGTTTGCACAGTGTGACCAAGGGCTCAAGAGATGACAGAGAACCCTGAACTGCTGGCAATCAATCCGATACTGGTCAAGATATGGCAGACTGGCATCATGATGTTGCAAGACAGGACTATTTACGTTCCAATAACAGGAAAGAAAGTGCTCCTTCTGCAAAGGAAAGATAAAATGTTAGATTTTCCGAAACAACTCTCTCTGTGTGAAAGGTTTGGGAAGTTAACTATGATTTAAAGCTGACAAGTAAAACGTTATGTTGAATCTAGCTTTTACCACAATTTGTTAAAACTGTTTCACACCCATAACGTAGTCCACCATTAAGACAGATGTTTGCTAAGTGAGGAAAATGGCACATTACCTTGAATAATTCATAAAGCTCTTCAAGATCACTAGGACTGAATTTTACATCCTGGGACACAACACGTAGCTGAAACAAAATTAAAAGAAAATTAATTAATGAGTCCTCCCTCTTTGGAATAAGCCTGTAGAATAAAGTTATGGGAGATCTAGACTTACATTAAAAGACACTGTTTGAATATTCCAAGTTTTGGCATGTTACAATTAGGAGTAAGACTAAAACTTCTTTTTAAAAGCAATCAAAATATTATAGACTGCAAGAAATAATTTCTCTCAAAAAAAGGGAGCTTAAAGTTAGTCACATTACTTGCATACATGGACACTACACTATGAAAGCCAGGAGATAAAACTCTTTTTTTTTACAGTGATGTACAGCTTCCTTTATAATGGACAAATGCATTTTCAGCTCTCAACAGTGAAGTTGGATCCTCTTTTTTTAAATTTAAACAAAAAAAAATTGTTCACATCTTTTTAAAACAAAGTTAGCTACAAGACAAGGTTCCACCTTCACAATATGTATGTTTTGTAAAATGAAATACAACAGTTATCATCTTAGCACAGCCAACAGCATTTAGTATCAGTTGCTACAAGCCACACTTGCTACAGAAAGAAGCACTGTTTGTTTAACAGACGAGTATTATCATCAGTTATTGGAAATGAGCCACTGAAGAAAACAGGCAAACAGAGGAAGCACCTTGCAACCTCCACCTTCATTCAGGAGTCTGAACTTAAAGGATGATATTGGCAGCTGAAGAGCTCCCACAGCACGCACACATTGCCAGACATCCATGCACTCCTCGAACAAAAAGCAACCCTTGTTGAATGCAGAACAATAATCTTTTCAGTGACATTTGGGATTGCTTCCCAGAGTAAAAATGCAGGTGATTAATTGTTTTACTGTAGCGCTGTGAACATTTTACAGTGCTGTATTCCTCTAAGAGAAATGCATTAACAATTTA
This sequence comes from Steatornis caripensis, assembly GCA_013398225.1. Classification (NCBI taxonomy): domain Eukaryota; kingdom Metazoa; phylum Chordata; class Aves; order Caprimulgiformes; family Steatornithidae; genus Steatornis; species Steatornis caripensis. The sequence continues at coordinate 27,922 of VZSC01012822.1, read as the reverse complement.
ACAATAACAGACAGAAATATAGGTCAGGCTAGTCCAATCAGTGCCAAGTGTCAGAGAGATTCCAGCCTTTAGAAGCTGTCTGCGATGGTGTTACTTGTAACAAGACCAGAAGGTCATGCTGTGATTCACAGACTGAAAACGTCACAGGCCAAACCTCAGTTAACAGACACCCTGCAGACAAGAGGGATTTCAGCGTATAAAATTATATATTTGGCCCTGGAAAATGTTGCTCTTCACAGAATTTTCCAAAAGGGAATAAATTTTATCAGAGGGAAGTGTTTAGCTCTTCCAAGCCACTTACCACATTCTGCTTGGTGGTAGCTTCTAACATCTGGATCACATAAAGCCTGTTCCTGCAGCGCATGCTCTCAACATCCTCGTATCGAATATCACCATATCTCTAAGAAGAAAAGCATTGTTCCATGAAATCAACTGTTGTTAGACATATCTAAGCAGATATTTTTGTCTTTCTTGCCTCCAAGTACAATACAGATACGGACACAAAGGAAGATCCCAGAAACTCTGAGCAAAAAATCATTTATTAGAGCACTAACATTCTCTCTAAACAGTGTAACTTCCAAAAGGTGTTTCAAGGAGTGATGGAGAAAGAAGAATCTCGAAGAAACTAGTTCACTGTATGGGAAGACAAAGGAAGGGATTTTACCACGTCAGCTCTATATCCAAGTCTGCTATCACATGGTGACCACTACTGCAGGGTAGCAAAGTCTAAGATGTGTATGTTGTCAGGGCTTCAGGTTCACCCTAGTGAACTTTAGAAATTAGATGAAGTAATTTCTGAACCATTCCTAGCTACTCTGCAATTTCTGAAAGACAGGGAATGTGTCTGAGCATTGAAGTAGAATAAATACCTTTACCTTTAAAGGAAAGTGAGATAGTAGGCAAAAACTAGAAACAAATTCCCAGAGAAATCATGGAACAAATTATTAAACAATTAAAATCTAAATAGAAACAGATAAATCAAAACAGGCCAACATTCTTTATCACGATCACATCAAATCAATTTTGTTTCCTGCTATGAAGAAATCCAGTCTAGTGTGTAGAACTGAAACAGTGGATAGGATACATTTTTACTTCTGTAAGGTTTCTGACACTCTCAGCAACACATGCAACCAGGAAGACATGGCCTAACCACAGATCGCCACGCACCATGTGCACAACTGGTTCTAATAACAAACTCTGAGAACTCTTGAGCAACAAATGGCCAAACTAGGCAGGACTTTCCGAAGTGTTTCTGCAGTGTGTTTTGCTCTCGTTTTCAGGAATGCACTTTAAACAAGTTACAAAAAACTGCAACACAGTCATGAAGAGTCTGAGCACAGAAGCTTTAAGGAAAGGTTAGAGGAACTGGTTGTGTTGAATCTAGAAAAAGAAAAGATCAGAGTTGAAAGGGCAAGTGATGAACAACAGCAACCTAATAGCAACAAGGAATTGCAGAGAAAACTGCAATTGACTGTCCTCAACAGTGCTTCATGAGCATCCTAGGGGAACTATACTGGATATTTTCTGACAAGGGCAGAAAAACCCTACAATAGGCTACAGTTTTTGCAGATTCTCTTTTGTTGAAGAGTTCTAACAATATTAGAAATTTTTCAAGGATGATCTGGGTGTGTGCTAGACAGGGAGCTGAACTGGATGACCTGTAGAGTTCTCTTCCAGAACTGTATTTCTGTGTTCCTGTGAAGACCACTACCAGCATACTTCTGGCTTGGAACAAAGAGGAAGCAGAGAGAAATTGCATCTCTGAATCATAACTCATTCACTGGTCTGGCTTTTGGGCACTGGTATTGTGCAATGGCCTCAGTAAGAATATAAACAAGATGTATAATCTAACTCTGAGTTAGTGTGATATGATAAAATGTTACAGGTTCTTCCATTCACTCGTTAAAAATGACTTGTTCATACCTGATTAGACTGACAAAGAATGAGTCTTGCATTTGTGTCTGACTCATAAAGGCATGAAACCAAACATCATTTAAAAATTCAACTCCGTATCTTTTCACTTAATCTCATTTATCTTGTGAATACCCGTGCAAAACAATAGTATCACAAAAAACATCTCTGTTCACTTGTTCATGACTTGTAACCAGACCTATCCACAGAATGACAACTCTCCATTGCAGCAATCTTGCAATTCCGTAATCTGTTTTATTGTATTTCCACACTGATATGAAAATAAAACCCTTCACTGGAACGGCACTGTGTTGAAATTAACTGTCTGGTCAAAATGGGAAGTAGGAAACTGACTCTCACTTGGTATCAGCAGTACTCAAACAACGGATTGTGCCACTTACCAGCACTGAAGAAATTCAGTTTCAACAGAAGATAAAAATTTCCATCCAAAAAGTGGGGGCTATGAGAGAGAAACAGGGATACAAGCCTAGGAACAGGGCCACCAACTTGGCAGTGGGAGATTCAGGTACAAGGATCTGCCCAAATCAACGTTCAAAAGCCATACCCAAATCAGAGGCTTTTGCTTTGGTCCAGTCACCTGCCTGCAAAGGCAGGGGAAAAAGAAAAGGAGTTTCTTTGGCTTTGTCTTTCAGTAATGATTCCATCTCTGTGAAAGCTTCATCTAACACTTCAGAATGCCATATACAGCACTTCATTATTTACCACCTCTGTTCTTTATTCTGCAGGTATTCATCCTCACTATGAGATCTCACCACGACAAGCCTCATAATAGTTTGCAACTCTTCTTACAAGAATCTTAAAGCGTTTTACAACCATGATTCTTCATTATAACATTCATGTGAAACAATACCCATAGCAGAAGCCCAGACTTGTTGTATGATGAGCCCAAAACACTTCAAGAGAACTCGAGATTTCTGATTCTTGTCTTTGTTCACCCCACTAAAGGCAACACCCTCTTCTCAGTAAAAGTAAAAAGAGACCGTTCCTAAATTATACAAATTACAGTTAGTTAATCTTTTCTGAATCAAGGCCAGGACATTTTTCCAGAAGAGGTGTATTGTGGATCTTTCACTAGAAACGTATGACTGAGAATCAGAATTACTTTTTTTTTTAAAGGATCATATAGACAAAAGAAAGCAGCTAATAGAAAAAAACAGAATGTGAACAAATCTTATATCTCAGCTTGTCCTTCACTTCAGGTGGGCTAAGCAGAAACCTATCTAACGAATGGATTAATACCCTGATACAAATCATGCCAAGGAAGGAAAAACTTCATGAAAACCTGAGGACAAAAGGAGAAGGAGAAGTTAGATCTATTTCCTCCCTGATGCAGAGCTGCAAAGCTAGACACTGCAGAAATCAAACTTGCAAATTGAAAGAAAGTGCTAAAAGATCATAGCTGGTCTTCCTCACCCAACAGACGCCTATAATGAACAACTCAAGAACAGAGCTTCCTGCATGGGTTGTTACATCAAATGTTGCCACTGTCTGCAATGTGCAGTATTCAGTCTCAAATTAGTAAATGCAAGGGCCTTTTCTGTTGTACTTTTGTCATTTTGTTGACATACTAATAAACAGAATAAGGGACGGCAATACATGACCTATGATGAACTTCGGGAATTCCACTCGGCATAGCCTAGCAAGCACATCCCAGGCAGTTAAAAAACCAGAACAATATAAAAACAAACCTATCTCATAACCTATAAGGTTTTCAGTGATGCTCAACAAAATACAGAGCCTAATTTCTACCAACCTAGGCAGATTTTCTACTCGAGTTCGTACAATGCAGCTGCACTATTTTTAAGGTAGCCCATACAATGTAAACGCTGCATGGGATGCGAAAACATACCCACAAGAACACATACTTCATTTGACTCTCGGATCAAATCAGTAATGTCCACTTTTGGATGGTCACTCTTTGTATCGCTGAGGTTGGAGCCCTGCTGCACAGCTGGTGGCAAAGGACTGTCTTTGTTAGTGACACTGTCAAAAAATCTGCACAAAGCAAACACAGGAGAAATCAGCAGGAACCAGTTTATTGCAACAAAGGGATAACATCAGCATCTACTGAAGAAAAAGTGCGCAGAGAATGGGAAATAGCAAAGAGTATCAGCATGAGTAGCACAAATATGGTGTAACAGTAACAAAGATACACAAGCATGGAAAAAGGCTACCCAGAGAAGGTTGTAGAGCTTCTAGCCTTGGGAGCTTCTAAGACCCAGTTAGGCAATAACATGGCTGATGCGATCTAGCGCTAGCCATAATCCTCTTTTCAGTGGGAAGTTAGCCTACAGACTTGCCAAGGTCCCTTCCACTCGTCATTCCCATGGTTCTCTAATCTATCTAGCAAGGCTGTACTACATAAGCGGCAGAGAGGAAAAGAGGCTTGTCCTGAACTGTGACCAAGGCAATCTTAATTCCCTCAAGTGCATAAGCCAAGACATGCCCGATCTGCACCTATTCATCACACATAACGAGCCTAAACAGATCCATTATGGAGGCTGGCCGGTTCCTTTGCCAGCCTCGAGGAGCACCCATCTACAGACTGATGGCTTCCTTTTTCTTGAAGAGAGGTAAACTACTGTAATATTTTTTTAAATATATCAGCATGCTGCAGGCTGGATTAACTGGGCAACAAAGTGTTACAACCAGATAAAATGTTGAAAGCAAGAGTTCAAAAGGAGTTTGTAATAATCACCAAAATCTTGGGTGTCAAGTAGAAACAGAAGTTTGTTTGGTTCAAGTGAAAATTAAAATTTCACCACACATGGACTGTAAATTTTAATATATTTGAACTGGGTGAATGTGCTCTTACTGTTAAGGTTTTTTAAGTATTAAATACTTAAATGAGTACAGCTAGGTTTTACAATAAATACCAGGCTACATGGTCTCTTATAATAAAAATCACATTTTCCTCATTAATTCTGTAGCTGCTACCCTATTAAAACATACAACATTTAAAAGTCTCACTATAAGGAAATTCTTATTGTCAGTTCTTAACAGTCATAACTTGGTCAATCCTATAGCAGTCATTTTGCTTTTTTAATACTGCATGATACACAATCACAGCAGCGACAACAGAATTTAGGTAGATAGTGAAGCAAAAACTTTTCAAGTTTTGCTTGCAATACATCAGTTTAAAATGCACTTTATGTTGCATATTTGAATTTATTCTTCAAATGCTAATATAAAACAAACGTCTGGTCATGACTGTCCTCATTGCTTTTTTTTTTGGTCTTATTTCTATTTTAAGCCATTAGCAGCAGAGGATCTACTAGCCTAAACTACAAGAACTGAGCTGTAGAGTACGTTGTCAGTAAGTTGATGCCTGAACTGTTTGGAGGAGTGTTAGTGCGCTCTAGATTACATCATCACTAAGGAAAGCCACCTTCTATGAATTATATAAACTTCAGGCAAAAACCACATTGCTTTAAGATACACAAAATGGCAACAAAGAAGAACTTTCAGAAGAACTTTAACAGAGGATGGGATTTTCAGAGGATCCAGCCCACACACATAACAGTTACACTGATACCTGTTGAGAACAGTGACTGCTTCTGCATCATCCTTACACGTCAGCAACTTGTCCATGTTGTATTCCAGCACTGCGAGACCCAGCTGCAAGATTGCCTTTATTCCATCATAGAAGAAACAGTCCACCACACTGACTGCACTTTCAATAGGCAGCACACTGATAAAAAGGGTAAGGAACCAGGAGAGAGAGACCGAGGAGAAAAAAGTCATGTCCGTCATGTGGTCTGTCAACTGAGGCAGATGAACCCTGATGAGCTCCTCAAACACTGCCTGATCTACCAAGGCACCTGCAGGGAAAGGATAACAAAACCACCACCCAAATCTTAATACAGAGAAGCATACTTTTCTCAGAGCACTGGCCAGAAATAAAGCCCCTGTCCTAATGCAACTCTGTTGTAAAAGCAAACACAGGCCTAACTGCATGGAACCATTGGCTTCGCTCCCTATGCTGGAAGGTATGCACTCTATGTATGGGTCCAGAGCCTTGCCCCATCCTGTAAGGTGTGTTAGCACTTTGGTGGGCACTTGGCTCCTTCCAGAGATTCTCCTGACAGCCGGTCCTCCCCCTCTGCAATTAGAGAGAAACTTCACATCCAATTTTCTTCTAGCATATATACCTGCATGTACTGCATATGAGATCAAAGACTAAGCCTGGATCTGAAGTAACTCTTTTTCCTTTATTTAAGCTGACTAAATTTCAAATAAATAGCATGAATTGCAGTTATGATTCCAAAAGCACAGTATAATTGTCTAATTGACTACTTCCTGTTATACCCAGAGTAATTACAATATCTGAAAACCATATCCACTCCTGCTTAAGGAGGAGTCTTGGGACGTTCTCTGTAACTTCAATGTTCTGCTTCACAATACTGAACCAAATGCAACAGCTTCTCTCCACTGTTCAGCCTTCAGCTCGTTCCTTACATTTGTTCTTAATGAATGATCAGTTACATGCAATTCTAGATAGATAAAAAGACAGACAGATGTTACCAATGATTCGACGATTGAAATAATCGGGTAGCATCCTTTCACACACAGCAACCAAGAGCCAGAATGCTTCCTCCTCTTTAGCGTACAGCAGAAGTACTGATGTCAAAATATTCATTGCCTGTAACATTTAAACAGGAAAGGAAGCATTAACGAGGAAAGATCATGAAAACACAACTGCATCATTGTTAAAACTGGTATTTCTGAAAGCACTTCACAGTACGTTTTTAGAGCGCTAGGATAACCTACAGCCGTATCCACTAAAAGACATTTACCTCTGTACTATTAAATACAGAGCATAGTATTTAAACGACATACATAAAAACATTTTACGTGCTAAAAGTCTAGTAAGAATGCAAAGGCATATATGAAGTGGACAGGACAGCATTTATCAACAAATTCAAGTACAATGCAAAAACTCATATTACACAGTGGGATGAAATAAGCAAAGTAAGCGAACCACTGAGCAAGAAACCATTACGTATTTATGTGATTGATTTTATGAGATGCCACTATACTGTCATCACGAGCTAATATTTAGACAATCAACACTATGAGTCTCAAAACTGCTGTACCTGACAATATCCAATTTGAGGATTCCTGTATGCATAAGCTGTAAGAACTCTCCTGAGTGCAGAAATTCCCGTGTCACTTTGAAAAGCAGGATGCTCAGGTAAGGAGCGACGTAAATCTCGTTCAATTTCATCAGTAGCTAAAGTGCACGTTCCTAAGGACTTTTCCACCAACCCACTGTAATAACCAGGGTTGGATGCCATATCATTTACAGCACCTGCCAATACATTGTATTGCACAGTATTAGAGGACAGCAGTAAAGTGTCTACATGAGCGTCAGCAAGTTGTACAAAAATTTTTGGTGACTCCTGAGGTACCTCATCAATCTCCAGATGTTACTGCAGCAATGTATCAGAGTAATTCTACAGAAATGAATGGAATTACTCTGAAATTAAAACAGAAAAG
>VZSC01012822.1:0-20353 GCA_013398225.1 Steatornis caripensis | reverse complement strand
AAAACAGAAAAGTGATATAAAATAAGGCTTGGGGGAAATCTAAGTAACTTTGCACTATAAAGCTGATTTTGACTTACTTTTTGGTTTCACTGGAGAGGGAAAACAACAAAAAAGCTTCCTTTCGCCTACAATTTTGCCGAAGTTTTCTGGCAAACGCGATACCTTTCCATTTGTAGAGTTGGCAACAGATTAGAAAAACTAGGCAAAGGACTCGTATTTACCTAATTAATTCCATAACTTTTACGTCAACACCTTCCAAGACAGAGATATTGGTCTGGTAACAGAAGCACAAATGCCTGTGTAAATGCTCAAAGAACACTAGCAAAGATAAATCCGTGTTCACGTGTCCTTAAAAGAAACTACCATACAGGAGGCTGAAAGAAGAGTATGAAATGCATCTGTTATGATAAACAGATCCTCTGGAACAGCAGAAAGCTCTGCCCAGGGGAACACAGTGAGTACAGCTAGCAGATAAGGTCCTGGGTGGCTCCTCAAAATCTGCAGCTCATTTTCTTAATCTGATACAGGCTTGCTGTATGACCTTAATCACGTCAGCGGCTGCTGCTTTTCCAAGTGTTTCAGTGAATGGGAAGAGAAAGCACACAGAGGTGTTGTAAAGCAGTGTCTTAATTCCCTGGGCCTCCATTTCCTCAAGTTAAGTGCTCTAACACAGTAGTGTTCTACAGAAGAAAGCCACAAAAGAACATTCAGAGCTTTGGCAAGAGAACCCATATGTGTAAGAAAGTCTAAAATCCCTGTGCATCTCACTCTTTAAACCAAGAGACAGTGTATAGCAAAAAGCTGCCGATAACTGGGGCCAAATTCTCTGCCAGGAAAACATTGGGGTGTGTGTGTCTGGTAATGCTGTCCTCTCAGAAAGCTTACATCAAAACAATTGAAACACAGTCCCAGAAACATCCTTTTCTTTTTAGCAAGTAAAGAGGCTTTGCTGAAACTTATTGTCCCCTGGAACAGCACATACTCTTATCGTTATTTTTCAGTTGAGTTTGTTGTAAAAGAAGCAGACACAGGTTTAGTTTGAATCAATGCAAAACAAAATAATAGACAAAACTGTCCTGTTCATCATTTTGAAGTGTCTTTCTTCAGAAAGATTTGGATAAATTGCCAGAGGTAAGAGCATTTTTTGTCAGACCATGTTCAGTCGGGAACTAGAACATTCATACAGTGAAGTCCACAAAAGAATCGATTATATTTGCTATGCAATACCTGAGAAGAGTAGCCAGAGCTCTCCTCTTAACGCCTCTGGGATCCCTCTTACAACTAGGTCTCGAGTCTTCTTTGTTCGAAACATACTGACACCATGTCCACGTTCGACAAAGAGTATCTTCCAGGACTGTTCTTTCATTTTTTCTTTCAACTATTAAAAGCAAAAGACAACAAGCATTATATATACTGGAAGATTTTCCTCATGTTTCAGAGAAAAGAACCAAATTATGCTCTCAGTTATATTCATCTAAACTGGAAACGACAGCATTGGCATCCATACTGACATGTGAAATGAACGCTGACACAAATCAAAGCAAAATCTAACNTCTGGGATCCCTCTTACAACTAGGTCTCGAGTCTTCTTTGTTCGAAACATACTGACACCATGTCCACGTTCGACAAAGAGTATCTTCCAGGACTGTTCTTTCATTTTTTCTTTCAACTATTAAAAGCAAAAGACAACAAGCATTATATATACTGGAAGATTTTCCTCATGTTTCAGAGAAAAGAACCAAATTATGCTCTCAGTTATATTCATCTAAACTGGAAACGACAGCATTTGCATCCATACTGACATGTGAAATGAACGCTGACGCAAATCAAAGCAAAATCTAATGTGTGCATAGTGTAAGTTCGGCATACAATGCAATCTCCTACATGACCTACTATTCTTTAAAGTATATTATTACAAGAATGTCTACACCAGATCAGATAAAAGGTAAATCTAAGCCAGTATCCCATCTGACAGAAACCAACAGCAAGTGCCACAGGACAGTAAGGTCAAGCAAACACCTGCAAAATCTTCCTCCATCATGCAGCAAACAAGCAGTGCAGGCACCTGCTCAGCAGAGGCAATCTCGCTGAATTTAACAACATGCAGCAGATTTTTTCCTGCAAATTGCTTTCTGACCCCAGACAAACTTGCCACTTCGTAACTTTAATTGTAACCCCTTGTTGCTGTATTAAGACAGCAAACAATCACTCCCTTTCACCTTTTTCAAGCCACTCTTCAGTTCAACTTTTTCCTTACTTCCCACTTGAGCATGATTCCAACCTATAAACAACAATAACTGTATGCAAGCTGGATTTTCACTTTAAATGAAGTCACCGCCATCCATCCATTATGTTTTATTGTTCACTATTCTGCTAAACTTATTTAAAAAAAAAAAATTCCATAGGTAGACAGCCCTATTTGTTACTTCTAGACTGAACCATTTGCAACTTTGATACCACATCAGAAAAAATTAAATTATTATCAAAGGCTCACAAAGTACTAGGGTCTTAAAGGGAGTCAATGAACAGCGACAAAGCAGTAAGACAGCTAAGCAGTGCAAGGTGCAACTGTGCAGCTGTCATAATCTTCCTGAGGCATTCCAGAAGTGCATTGCCAGCATAATAGATAAGAAAATTCGGTGTTTTATAGAATTCCTATGGCAAAAAAAAAATAGAGGTACATTAAAATTTCCTCTTGTAAGATTCTTTTTCAGCTATTTTCATGTAAATACCTACGTATGTTTGTATGATACATACATACAAACAAATCTGCTTACTGTAACTTGGGTCAATTTTAAAACATCCCATTTTTGTTGCTGCTTTGTGATAAACAACGTACCATTTTCTTGGTAAAGGGTAAATCAACAGAAGAAGAAAAAAAGATGAAATTGAATGAAAGCAGTGGAAAAAACAACCAGGAAAAACAGGGTGAAGGTTCAGGTTCAGATTGCTTACATTTGGTGGGAGGTTTCTCTCTGCTAATTTGAGAGCTCTAACAAACTTTGAGAAAAAGTATTTGGCCATGATGGCACACTGAGCAAGTGATTATTTGCAAAGTCAACTCACTGTCACAGACACCTACTTAATTACTCTGATAAATAAAACATACTTTAATTCCAACATGTCTATGAACTGTGCTTTGCTAGCAGGAATAAAAAATGTCCTAACTCTTGTTACAGATGAAATAATATCTCACAGAAACTCAACAGGCAGAACAAGTTGCTTCCTTTTTTCGATTCATCATGCTTTGTTGCATTATATTAGTTGACAGATTTGGAACAGAATAGTACAAATGGTGGAAAACACACAGAGGGATCGCATGACATCAGTGTCGTCATTTTCCCCCAGTTTGTCAATCTTTCCTCAGTTTATTTACATGAGCTCCAAATAGCACTAGGAGAGAATCAATGATCAGGAAAATTTGCAGGAGAATGAAGTCTAGCTGGATTAATGAGGGAACTCATAGCTGAAAACACTTATGTCCATATAGGTTTTATATTTAATCAAAAATTTAATCAGCCAGACAGAACGTTGTTACAAACTAGCAATTTCTGTCAACCTAGAAGACAACAGTGTCTGATTCTGAACTTCAGTAGGACCAGCCATGTAAGTAAAACCTGCTTCACAAAATGACAACTAGCAAAAATTCCCTATTCAGACAAAACTGAAGTTACAGGCATTTGACCTGCAGAGTAGGAAGAGGCAGAGATAGTAGAAACAGTGAAATAGATCCTTTGTAAAGTACAAGACTACTAATAAACTATTATTATGCACCTAAAACACAATTCAATTTCCCTAAAGCAAAGTGATTTATGATCGAGTACTCCAGCTCATGCAAGTCACCAGGGCTGAGACAGGGCGAACATTGCCACTACATTTTCTGTGCACACAGCAGTAAGATTTAACATTGTTAAAGCAATTAAAGGTGCTGAAAGGAAAAGTAGATTTTGTCTGCTTTTGTTCAACATACTATAAAAAGCAGAACTTAAAAATGTGGATTCCCTTTTCTCCTGCCCAAAGGGTGTTTATTTTCTGATATTTCCAACATCAAAAATTCCATATATTAATTTACCCAGTTCTGCTGAAAGACTTAATTTTAAAATAAAAACTTTCTATCTTCTTGCACACACTATCGAGAAGCAAAAATAAGATGTTCTACTGCAAAAACAATTAAAGAAACATTCTCCAGAGCATAACTTAGACAGAAGTGCAAAAGAATGAAGCAAGGAAGAAATTAAGTCAATTTCTTGATAACATTCTCCTTGCTCCCGAAGATTTTGTAGTGACTTTGTATCTTGACGATTCAGATAGATATGAAACATGTTCACTACCACAAAATAAAGAGCCAACTCTTCCCAGAGGCGTGGAAGAGCAGGAGGAATCAGCTCCATGAAGATAAGGCACATCATTATTAAACAAGATGAGCAGAAAATTGAATGAAGCCATGAAGAAGCACCCTGGGGACTCGAAATAAAGAAAACGGAGATGAAAGAAGATTGGCAAAGCCTCAGAGGAAATAAGCAGCCTTGCTGGAATACATTTTGAATATACTCCAGTCCTTTCCAATTAGATTCCAAAAACTGTTGGCCATTTAATCGCTTACCATTTTAGAGTCTAGATTCTCGGCATCCTGAGGATGATAGACAGTCATTAGGGCTTCTGTACTGACAGTTTTGCTGTTATCTCTCTGACCCATCTTTGATGGTCCTGCATCAAAATCCTTTGGACTGTCAGAGGCAGAACTAGCTGCAACCTTGAAAAAAAATTTAACAGTGACAGTTATAAATGCAAAACAACCCTTCAAGAAGCAGCACTGATACTAGAAACCGTTTTGCTTCTCTACCATCATTGTTTATTATAGTAAGTTGCAGGTAACAGATACAGACTTCCAAAATACACAAAAACCAGCAATCCCTGCTCTGCACAGCTGGGCTTTCAGGAGGCTGCACTTGGGAAAAAAATCCATCTCTATGGCCAAAAACTTAATTATGAAAGGAAAAATATATTTGTAATACGAACGGTAATACATAAGGAGGCCTGGCCATACATCACCACTGAAGTCAAAAGAAAAACATTCATTTAAACGGAGCCATATACTGAACTATACAGAAACGCTGAGAGCGTTTAAAAACCAGCATTAGAACCTGGATTGTTTTTCCAAATCTAATGGAAAACAAAGTAAAAGAACCCAAAATAGAATGCATTCACGGTAGCACCATTGTTTAACATTCTCTTTCATATAAGCACAGAATTATTTATTTCTCCACATCTTAAAATCAGAGGTACACGACTTGGCATGGTATGTCAAAATAACGCAGATATAACCCCAAATAAGGTAATCTAAAAGGGAACGCCCCTGAGCAGTAGACCTTACCACTCAGGTCTCCCAGGGCTGTGCTGTACCCTTATCAGCTGAGCAGTTCTGCTGATATCAAACTATCTTGCTTTTACTACTCATTTTTGCCTTTTAACTCTTAAGAATCAAAATCTCAAGGTAGAGATTTTGCTGACACACTGATTATTTTCTACCAAAATGCATTCATTTCTGTACTTTTCCACTCTTACAACTGTCACTTTAGAGGCTACTCCAGCTGATTCTATTTAATATTTTTTCAGGGGAAAATATTCAGGGAACAGATACAGCAACTACAATGAGTAATGCTTGTTAGGGATGTTTTGAAATTGCTTTTTCTCATGCATGAAACTACATATACAGATTTCTTCATCTAGAAGCCACCTTACAATCATTCCATTGACTTCCTGAGTCAAACAGTCAGCTGGCAAAAACCAACACAGCTACACATAATTTTACATCAGACTGGTGGACTTCTGTTTTAATGTGAAGGGTCTGAAAGCAATTGATGGAAACATGAATTTTTAAAAAGAAAAAAAAAGAAGACTTAGACAACTTGAAATCTAGAGGTACAGCAGACATTGTTACCCATCTTGTGTCTAGATTCAGGCTTAAATATAAATATATTCCATTACACAGCAGAACACTGACAATGATACGTAAACTCCTACTAAGGCTACACAGTCTTATCCCTAGGAACAGGTACTAAGAAATTACAATTAGCAGAGCAGTTACCTCTGTATTTATGATGTGTTGTGGACTTAAAGTTGCATTGCATTTCGTTCTGAGCTTTGCCGCAAGCTGTTCGAAATCTCTAATCTCTGTAAAACGAAAAGCTGTTTTTCCTTTGGTACTAATGCTGACTCCTCTGTTGGCTGGATCTGCCTTATCCACCCCTGTAACCTACAGAAGCAAGGATACATAAATGAGGCATGAAATTTTACCGGCTTACTTCTAAAAGAGAAAACCTGTTAAAAATACATGTTTACATGAAACAGTAGTATGAAGCACCACACAAGCACAATTAATAACGCAAGTAACAAACTCACTGCTGTTAAAGCTCAGTGGTCTGGAGCTAGTTTAGCACAAGGCAATAAACATCATGCAATAGATTTTTGACAGAGTACTACAAATCTTTGAAAAGGTTTTCCCAGCTATGACTGCTGAGTTTATTTGAAAATTTTGCATCCTCCTACCTGCTGAAGCTGTTACTTTTTTTTTTACCATCCAAAAGCAGTTAAAACATGGCTTTTGCAAGTAATCAAACGAAACAAATTTCACGAGAATGAATTTCCTCTGAAAATACCCTTTCAAAGACATCTATCGTAACACATGACAGCTGGAGCTGATTTTAATTGCCATGATGGAACGGTTACGGATTAGAGCAGTTAATACACTTTAATAATGCAAATACAAGGGAGACAATCATGAGTAGCTAGACTGCCATTGCTGATGCTTCTACATCGTTATAGGGAAAGAATGAAAGACCACTGAAATAGAAGAACTCTGCAGTAGTGTATAACAAATAGTGAGGGCCTGACAATCCACAAAAACAAATTCAGTCACCTCCTTTAACACAACCTCTTCTTGCTTTTCATAGGTTATGGAAGTCTCTATTGTTTGCAGAACTACTTATAGATGATCAAATAAATTGCTTCATCAGAGCAGGGAACACCAAGTGTATTGCTGAAATGAGCTCAGCTCACTCCCCCATGTCAGGTGTCTTAAGTCAGGCAGTATGCACACAGACTATGCAGAGCAATTACAGAGCAATTACAGAACCTGGTTAATTTTTAGGCTATTTTAAAATATGTCTGGAAGATGATGAGTTTTTAACACTGGAAAAGTGAAATGTGGCAATGTCCCAGATCACATGAATTCAAGAGAGGGATGGAGAAGGAGGGTTTTTTTCCAGAAGTTATTCCACAGTCTAGCTATAGTACTCTATAGAAATATGAATGCTGTGTCCTTTACAATATGGTCCTTAATCAGTCTGTTGAGACTATCACCTGTAATGGCACTGACACTTCTTCACTGACGACTGTGAATGGATTTTCCTATAGACTTCTGAAAAGACAGCTCTGCTCAACTGCTGCAAAAGGAATTGCACTACTGAGCTAACAAAGAAAAGAAGTAGAGCGTTTACTAATCTTCAGGATCCTCTACCCTCTCCAATTCTTTACTTTTTATCTTGAGAACCTCTCATTAACTCAACTTCAAGAATTAAGCATAAGCTTTTTCATTTAAACAAAAAAGTATTAAAAAATTTGGATTCTGTACCCAGCTACAGAAATCAGAGTAAACAGAAAGGGGAAGAAGGATACAGAGAACAAAGCTGAAACACGAAAGCAGTTCTATAAACTTACAAACCAAATTCCTACATGCAGTATCCAAGGCAGGGGGAAATGTATGACATCATGTAAAGTAGGCAGATTCTAATGAAAATCTGTTAAACTGGCATTAAATTACACAAGTGCAAAACTTCTGGTATAACTGGCTCAGACTTGTAGTTTGCATTACCTCTCTTAATGGAATGATTACACTGCACAGGCTGCCATCCTGGCTAGCAAAGCAGATGTAGTTTTCTGAAATGCACATTTTCCCATGGGTGTTGTAATGACTGAAAGGAACCCATAAGAAGCACTCATGAACTTCCTTCAAAGTCTCTTCTTTGGGTAGCCTGAAGAATGCACTAAACTGCTCACTGTGGGCTCGGCTCTCTAGGCCTCTAGATTCAAAACAAAACAAAATACAGGGTGGGAGAGAGAAAAGAAAAAGTAAGTAAGTTTAAAATGTCTTCGCAAATACAAAACTTAAAAATACCTTGGGAAAACACAGTAAAACATCATGTTCTCCCATAATCCATGGGGTTGATGCAGAGGGTTCAATGTTTCACTTGAAGAGGCAACAAAGGGCAGGACCACACCTAACTATATACACCCACTTCACAAAATACTTAAATACTTCACTGAACAGGAATATATTCAAGCACGTTCTTACCCAGTAAAGCACTCTGCTGAATCAGGGCCTACAGGAAGTGCAGAAAAACATACTAATGGTCTAACCTGCTCTGTTTCTCCACCCATCAGAACAGTCCAGTTAAACCTAAAATGAGTTTTGGCTTGACAGAGCATTAATTAGCTAGAAATGTAGCATATGTTGTAAACATCTGTCCTGGGCTAATTTTTCACAGGTAACTGCAGCCAGAAACAATGTTTTGGCTGTAGAGCAATGTCCCTCTCCATGATTGCTACCAAACTGAGGTATCAATTACCCAGGAAATACAACCTAACCCAGGTTTCATTCTCAGTATACTATGAAACTAAATAACTATCTTTCCCTTTAAATCATAGCTGCATGGAGCTTTAAGTAGGGACAATTATTAGAAAAATGCTTTATCATAATTTCTGATTTGCAGATAGGTAAGATTTTCCAACATATGTGAATTTAAATTACCTAACAACAGACTTCCTTTTCCTGGTTACTTTTCACAGTACACAGCTGTGGTCTACAGGTCAAAAATCAAAAAAACCATTTGAGTGAGAATTTATACAGCTCTCAAATTTTAATGAGACTCTTGTCTCAGCACACTAACACCAGCTTTGCTGACATTTACATATCTCCTTGAGACAAGGATGCTCTTCTCCCTTTGCCTAAACAGGTACTGGGCCCAGAGCAGACAGACTCTAATTAATATATTACCTCTTGGTGATCTGCAGGGGGTCATGAAGGACTAGGTCATTTTCAAATGTCTCCTTGTCAAAAAGTCTCCGAACAGCATAGTTTGCCAGCTGCTCCATGAGAAGGAAAGTTTCACTAATGTGCAAAAACATGGAAAAATAGTGATCTTCTCCACGGGAGCACACATGAATGCTCTCTGTCAGAATCACATTGGAAGTCTTCTCAAGTTTTGATATTTCATCCCAGGAGATAACAAGTTTTACTGAAAATACAAATATAAGCAGATATGAGTAACTTCTCCTTAGCTGCTACCCTCATATTAAAAAAAGAAAAGTAATAGTCAACAGCACTAATAAAATGGAATTAAGCAATACAGTTAAATAACACACTTAGAAAGGGCTACAAACTCACAAGCACAAAAAACCACTCTCTTCGCAATTCCTATAAAATAATTCCATTAGAAAGAATTTTATAGAAGGAAAAACATTAAAGACACACCATGTATGAAAATACAAGCTTGCATCACCTATTTTTCACTCTCATGTGAAACTGCAAATTGCAAACAAACACCATCATATAAGCTACCCCACTTTAACATCTTACCAATAGGGGTTCTGATCATGTATTGGTATTTAGAGGAACCGTGCCCATTAGCTATGTCATTACCCACTATAAATGAAAATTAGCTTAGAAAGGATCTTATTTTCTTTGTGCTTTCTACTCTTCATATAAACACAGTCACAGCTTACACTATTAGAGGCATTTGTTTGGGCATTTCAAATTAATGTTACATAGGAAAAAAAAGATATGTGCAATTATCACCAGTGCATAGTGCACCCACATGAAAAACTAAGTCTCTGTGTGTGAAGAAATAACTGTAATGCTCACAGACTGAATTAATATACAGCACAAACTAAAGACAACAGACAACTTTTAGTTACAGTCAACTGCAACAGGTCTGCCTTTTCTTTGAAGCTTACAGAGGAAGAAAACTAACAGACGCTGTGTAGTAAGTTACACATACGTATTCATATCCATAAAGTATTTTATGTTTGCAGGCTTTTCTATTCTGTGTTGACATTGGTCCACATGGCAAAATCACTCCCTTAAGACACAGGAAGAACTCTTCCAAATCTGAAAGATAAACAGTAAAATGTGAAGGGAGTAGGCTTAGTATTGAGTCTTACTTACTTTCTGCTCCCAGCAAAAATGAGTAAAAGCTAAGGAAGTTGGTACTAAGATAAAGCCATCCTTGACAGGGCACTCTGCCCTTCCAATAACTGCATGAGTAATAGGTAACCAACTTCTCCTGCTCTGGTAAGCCGAAACACTTTTCAAACTTCATCAGACCCTCACGAAACTTCTCAGGATCATCTTCTTTTACAAAAGAGCCTTTTCCCTCTTCAGCAATCAAACCCTGAAACAAAAGAACCAGTTACTTTACATATGCATCCACATGGGTGGGTGTCATACATGCACCTGCATACACACAGTGCAGCATCCTCCTAACAGTACAGTAGTTTTAGAACAGGAAGAATAGTATAGGATCAAAACACAGGTTGCAAATCAAACGTGCAATTTCCGACTCATCCACCTAGTTTCCCACACAACTTAGGCAAGACAAACATTCCCAGCTCTCGTCTTCTGAAATAGATATATTTTCCCCACTTAATCACAAGAATTCCTGGCCTAAATATTTAGCACATATAAAGTGAACTGTTGCACCTTCACAAAAATCTACCATGTGATTCCCAGGCACTACTAAAATTATTGTGAAATAATTTATCAACAGTTTTAGACCACTATCTAAAGGCATCTGGTGTATCATTTACCAACAAGAGTTTATATCAAACCACCTTACTTAACTGTGGGGCAGATAAACAGGAACACTGGAGTGTGTTGAGATTAACAGCCACATACTACCCAATCAGAAGTATGTAGCATTACGGTGCTGTCTTTTGATACTCTGAAGAGGACATACTATTTGTGTACATTTAGAGGGAAAAAATACTTAGCCTTTCCCAATTATGTCACGTGCCTCTTACTTACTCTTATCTTTCCCTGGACAAAGCTCGTAATATCTTCATTTGAATCAAATACTGATAAAGTCTTCATAACATTGTGTTCTAACCATTCCCAGTGTTCTGTTATTTCTTCTCTGCTGGATCCTGATTGAAAGAGAAAGTCAATATTACTTTAAGTTAGAAGAGACTTTAATCATTTCAATAAAAACATTAATCAAGGGAATACTTAGCAAGTTCCCATTCACAGAGCAATTTAGATACATAAGTCCAAATCACAAGTCTCAAATTTATTTTCCAACTCTTGTGTACACTAAAAACTTATTTGGTGTACATTAAAAATGGCACTGATGTGTTTTTATCTTTCAAGCCCTTTATGCAGCTATACTTCTAGCCTTTATATCCAGAAGCATCTCGGCTTTGTCAACATTGTGTGGCTCACTACTGAAGCCCAACTTGGACGGACAGTTCCTTCAGCTCAGCAGTACCTCCCCAAAACAGATGGCAGAGCATCGATAGAACACTCCCAGTCTAACAGTCTAGAAGGTGGGAAACGTGAGATCAAATGCATGAGAAGAAAATGAAATCTGGGCCTTTGATATCCTTGGCTGTGATCACTGGGCCACCCCATTTTCCAGAGAAGAACTCCAAGACTTAGACCTGCTGTGCAAAATCCCTTCTAACAAGTGTAACGATGTAAAGTACACATCACGTAACCTGGAAGGTAGCAAAGATTTCTCTTCGGATACATGAAACAACCATTTATGCTGCTTACAACAATCAATCAATCAATCACTACTTACTGGCACTCATTATAGGTCATGGTTTTATCTCATTCTCTATCGAGTCACATTTTACCTCTATTCCTAACCATGCTAAAGCTTAGGCAGCCATCGTTCAGGAAACAATGTTGTCCTACCTACAACAAAGCTCTGCTTATGCTGTAATTCCAAACAACGAATTGTTTTCACGCAGTTGCAGGCTTCTACAAGAGGTCAGAAGAACAGCTGCACCCCATATGGAAAACATATGCCAGAACTAACTCCTGATGCAGGAAAAAAGGCTCAGTGATTCATACAAGCTGAACAATCCTTGAGACAACGTTTGGCACCACCAGAATTAGTATTTTTTTTCTTCTGGACCCTCTGGGACTCAAACACACGAGAACAAGGATTATTTTCTTTCCTTTCATTACATATGTGCAAGAGGAGAAGCAACTTAAGAAACCTAGTATGGATAATCATAAGGAATGCACAACCATAGAGCCAAGATACAATTCAATGTTCAAAAAATATAAATACTGCATTTTTAAAAACCTTAGAGAGAAGCCAACCTTGTTACTTTATTTGCGCTGCTTTTTAATCTAGGTTTCAGAGAGCTATCGCCTACTATATGGTTTACTTTAAATACAAATGAACTCTCTTACCCACTAGCTACTTTTATAATCTGAGAAATGTGGTAGGCCAACTTCAAAATGCTTATGATAATTCATCTTATTCTTTTCACATACTCAATTACTAATTACGCAACTGGTAATAGGTAATAAGCGAGATGATACAAGTGAAACAACAGTAGAGGTCCAGCAAATTCAATACTGAGTCAGGTCTTTAAAGACAGGTGGCTCCCCATCAGATGGTGGGAGACAGGGAGAGGGAAAGAATTTACACAGGTTTGAATAAAGGGATTCCAGAATATAAATTAATTGGCAGTTTCGTCCTCCACAGGAATGCTCACAAATAAAATCAGTCAGTGTAATCACATACTATCAACACCCCTAAGCAAGAACACACCTTCAGCAATTTCTTTTTTCTCAATTGACTTTGTAAAGACTAATTAAACAACTGTCAATGGACTCCACAGAATTAGTTAAAAGTTGCCTTGGGAATGAATAGAAATTGTTCTAAATATGGTTAAATAGCTAGACTGCACTACACTGGGTGGATTTGCAACAACACATTAAAAAATTATACGAAGAGTAATTAACATAGCAATTACATCGTAAACTAATTATTTTTCCCAGGCTACCCATGTAGACCAATTATTTGAGTCACAGTGTGAATCAGAGGCACAGATGTGACATCACAGTAAAGATGAAACTTTTAAATAAATATTTACATGATTTAGGAGCACCGTTTCAGATCCTTAACACGGTATAGCAGGAACAAAATGTAGTCTTCGATTTCTTCACTCCACAGAAGGAAAAATCCATTTTCTAACACAAAGTACAACTACATTAGGTAGCCTTTTGTTGTATACTTACACAGCACAGAATTGATATACATTCAGTCCTAAGGTGAATATTACCCTTCATATTTTGCCAAGGGCTGACCTGATGGCATTAGAATTCCCCAGAGTATATTTCCAACATACTTACCAAAGCACCTTTTTGATAGCCTGTCACCATCAGTTCTGAATTCTTCAGAAGTAGTTCTAAAATTGTATTTACTGCTACTACACAAACTGTTCAAATTCTATCAACTTTGTAAGGCTGCCCTTTAAAAGTGACCTATAATGAATTACATGAAATTGTTACTCGACAGTTCTCAGACTGACTACTGCCCTTCAGAGAAGTCCTTGCAGAACGTGAATAGGAGCAGATTAGCATTACAGCATAAAACATGTAAACTATTAACTAAACATCTGTCCTGGTTTTGGCCAGGACAGAACCAATTTTCTTTTTGGAACTTTACTTTTTAGTTAAGTCTCTTCTGAGAAGCTGTACTCTCTGAAATTAACTGCATGTTTTTCCAGACAGTAGCTGCTTCTAGCAGTGATAAGGCTCGGTGTTTATAGTTAGTGCTGGAACATCAGGAACAATGGTATGCAGTAAGGCTCTTGCTTATAGTTATCCCTATGGAGACCAAGGTCGATGCTCGCTTCTGCTGACTTTCTTATGCGCCGGAACTGAAAGAGCAGAGAAGTGGTCACACCTGTGACCCTGCGGTGGGGAGGAGCGGGTCGGACAGATGACCCAAACCCAACCAAAGGGAGTATTCCATCCCATACGTGTCATACTCGGTATCAAGCTGAGGGATCACGAGGTCTCGCTTTCTTCTTCTATGGCCGGTGTCTGAGGAGGACTCTGCCCGATTCTTCTGCCTTTGATCCTGATCGATGCATTCCTAAATCCAGCTCCTGCCTACTGGTGAGTACAGTCCAGGACGTTCTCGGTGCGTACCCCACAGTGTCCGGGTGACACATTCGTCATCAGTGGGGGGGAGCTCCATATTGGTTTTGTGTATATTTGTATATATTTCATTATTATTTTTCCTATTATTATAATACATTATTATTGTAGTTAGATTAAAGCTGTTTTAACTTTTCCAATCCATAAGGTTCTTTCCCTTTTCTCTTTCCCTCCTCTTTGGGGAGGGAGGGGGTTAACAAAGGGTGTCTGTCATTTGTTTAATAGCCAGCCCAGCTGTAAACCGTGACAACATCTAAAAGAACAAATAAGTATTTCGAAAGTAGCTAACTGTATAGAAAAGACAGCAAGAGGCACAATTTTTCATTTAAGGTGAAGCAATGAAGATTCATAATAAAGTGGTAACACCAAAATCCAATGTAACAACAGCATAGCACTTACTACTGGAATTACTCATGCATCTAAGTGTTTGCAGAATGGCAGACTTCCTGCAAAGCTCATCTTTTGCCACATGCAACTAAAAGGAAGGCCTAGAGCCTGGAGAAGTCTAGACAGAATCTTGTTTCTTTAAAGAATACTACTAATCTAAAAAAATTAAAGCATGGAATAATGAACTAAAATATATGGTTCTTTTTCACTGTAATTATAGGTGTTTGCACAGTTTTCAATAAGCCTAAGAAATAGATTAATTCCACAACAGTGACTTTTTAGCATTAGACCACATGACAATATTAATTAATTTCAATATAAAGTCAAGACCATGCCTCAGAAAAAAAATCCATGATGCATGTAGAGAATAAGAGTCTTCTCAACTTTTGGAATTGGGATCTTTTTGGACACACAGTAGTTAAGCAGCCTGTATAAGGGAATTTAGACTTTATTTTCAGGAGGAGCTGCAAAACGTAAATAAAAAAAAAAAAAAACAAACCCACAATAAATAAATCCATGCACGCTATGAAAAATCATGCTCTAGGAAAAAAATCACATACTCCACTCTCAAGATCAATTTTATTTCCTATTGCCTACTGATTAATAACGCAACACGAGAAAGAGAAAGAACTTCTTACGCTACAAGAGCAACAGATATGAGGAAGAATTCAGTTCTGACCATGACTGGGAATCTGCCTCCTTTTAACAAGCAAAGCTAAAGTAGGAAAAAGCATTAGGACAAGCAACTGCTGTTATTCCTACCTAAAGCATACTTAGCACTCCCAAGGGTCACCTTATCCCTATCATCCTGAACTGTGCCAAGTTACACTTGCAGCTTACAGAAGAAAGGACTGTGCCTCTGTTATTCTAAGACAGCACCAAGGCTTCAGTACCTGATGGACTGCTGCAGAAAGCAGGCCATCAGAATTGTAATATGAAGAGTCCATAGATATAGTCTGAAAAACTGGAACCACACACTGCTGTCAATCACAGGTTTGCAAATGATTTAAAACCATTTAGAGGTCACAGGAATGAATAATGATGTGAGAAGATTAACCCGAAAATGGATCCCAAACTCCATACCCTCATTCTTCACTTTATAAACTCAGTTAGCTTCTACATCATAGTACATACCGCATGCAATGGACCAGTAGACTTGAGAGTCTGGTGTCTGATGCAGGATGCGAAATGGAGCAACTTTCGATGTAGAATCCAACACCGCATCTAATGTTCCCACGAGAAGACCTGTTGCGTTTAAGAAAATGTATACAGCATAGTGAAACTAAGGTTTTGAAATATACACTCACTTCCGCTTCCTTTCTTGGTGAACAGGAATGCTACCCAAGTACGGACTAATGAACTCTGAGAAAACAAGAAGCATAAATGAGTAAAGCAAAAAGTGCTCCCAGAGAAACCACTCTGGGAGGTGATGATATTGTGATCCAGTAAAAGCCATTATAAACACAAAATGAGGGTGAAGAAGTTTTTTGAGATGATCTCCTTGGAAGCAACAGATATGTAGTCTGGTAAACCAGAGGACAACCTGAAGAGTAACACAGTAGTTCCCAGCCTTCAATGAACACAAGCAGTAATTGAACTATCCCTTAATTAGCCATTTACTTTTGTTCTGTTTTCCAGTCACAGGAAACAGCTGTTAGGAGACTGTAATTCCATCATGTCTGATTTTTATGAAAATCCCACCATTTTTACACGAGAACACCATATCGTACTTTCTGTACATACAAAAGTTTTGCTGCTCATACCACACTACAGCTATAAAATGCCTGCCTTTCTTCATAAATGGTCTGTCAGATGACTCCTACATATGGAACACCAATATTTCATCCTACCACTACATGCTTAAGAATATTACATAAAGTGCATTATTCCCATACACACAGGATATGTGTATATGTGTATAGGCCATGTATCCTTGCCACTAAATATTGAATTAGCTCCTATTGAACAGAGTTCAGATCAAAATATGCTAATTTCATTAATGCACAAGTAAAACTTTTTCTTCTTGTTACAACAGAAACAAAAATATAAGCAACAGTATCTTATGCTTCCTTCCTGTATTTCCTATGCTTGCCATCCTTCTAGCATGGCCACATAAATGGAAAGTTCAACTAATGCAAAGCTACCAAAGCAATCACACAGAGCTTTTATTCTCCTACAGAAGAACTGCAAAATAAGAGATGAGATTACCCCCCAAAAATATGAGAGATGCAGTTACCCAAAGACATGTTCCACAAACCTGCTGAGATTATGGATGCAGGGCATTCCCAAAAAAATGCTATTAGGGTAGAGAGCTTGTATGCAAAGTTAATATATCCCTTGTAGCACCTCTAAGTACTTCCACGTTTAATGGAAAAGGATCTTTTGATTCAGGTTTTTAGTATTCCATACAAGCATTAGATTTAGATCATTTCCAATACATCCCTCAAAAGTTATTTCAGAATTTTGAGGTTGGCTTCTGGTATTTTTTGTTCCGCTTTCTTTCCATTAACCCCCTCTCAAATTCTGAAACATAACAATCGTGAGAGAATACAAGAAAGCAAAGTAAGACAAAACTGAGAAGTCTAGACAATCACCCTCAGAACATGGTTTTCCTAAGGACACACTTCCTGCACAGAGCCTGTGTGACTCCCTTACTGTGGCTATACAAGTTCCAGAACGCTTTTGCTTCTCTGCAAAAAACTTCAGTGAGTAATAATGAAAAACACAAAAAAATCCCCACGGATCAGTACATTACATCAATCAAAACTACTATCTTCTCTTGTCTGCAATTCATAGATTGTAAGTTACTCTTGGAAAGTAATTTTTTTTGTAGTTTCTATCTGAAGTCAGACATTGAATATTTATAACTGTTTAAAGAGCTTTGGCTTACTGAATGAGTCATAACGCTGAGCTGATCGCAAAGTTGGCTTTGCTTCAGCAAATGTTTTATTTCATTCACAATTCTCCTAATACCATTTTCTGTTATGATATACAAGGACACTAGTCACCATTTGATGCAACTGCTCAGCTTGAAAGAACTATTTCAACAGTGCACTAGAAAGCAGCACTCCTCAAAATGCCGTAAACAGCTTCCATCTGCTTGGAAGGCCGTTAGATTTTAGACACAATAAACTGCATCAAGTTAGTATCAGTCACCTCAACAGTCCCACTAGTCAATACCGCTTTGTCCACAAACGTGATATGACTACAGGCCTGCACTTAAGTCAATAAATACTCGGTACATTATGAACTAACTCCACAGCTATGGCCACTGGCGTAAGCCTCATCTTCTAACCCTAGTCGTGAAAGTACTCTATGAGCTGTGAATTTTTTCAATACTGTATTATCAGTCAGGGTTTCCATAACTACAAGTTCTTGGGTACTTCTCAGCACGCACTCCCTTTTATTGCTACTTCCCAATGGGAAATCAAGATCCACGTTCAACCAGGCAAGTAACACCACTGCTGAGCGGTTTGCTGACACTCTGCTAACTCCATTCACACAAGACTACTGAAGAATAATTCACTTACAGGGTTGCAGAGATTTAAAATTCACCTGAATAATGACAAGGATATTAATGGTAAAATAAAGGAATAGGTAACGAAAGAATGAGTAACTACTCAGCCCAGACACTAGCATGATCTCCATAAGGGAGCGAAGGGGAAAAAGCAGCTCAGGCCATACTTGCCAATCCCTTGCTAAAGAAATCCAATACACGTTGCTCTCCAACAACCAGTTTTAGGGACAACCTACAGCAGGTCATCTACTCTCACCTCTGCTCAAAGCTGGACCCCACAGATTGTACTGGGAATTCCACCTAAATCACCTTCTTGCCTCACTCGAGGAATGGCTTCAGCTGTAGATATGGAAGGTGAGGCATGTTTACACCGAGAAAGGGCTCTGCATTTAGAAAACATTTTCCGTTTCATAGCTAATTGAGTAAAACTACTAGGAAACACCCTAAATACGTAAATAAATAGCATAAAATACCCTAGAAAATAAAATAAAGAGCAAGAAATGTAGAATAGCTTTGAAATAAGGATGTGTATTTCCCAGAAGTCTCTAAAACACTTGGTTAACAAAATATCAACATTAGCTGCACAGACATGCACCAAAACGTACCAACAATGAATTCTGCTCTCAGTTGTACCAATTTACAGCAATAAAGCCAATGTTACATGAAAATAACTGCCCAGCATTTTGCCATTTGAGGGCAACACGACTTTGTTCTTCTATATTTATTTCATCAAGTACAAGAGTTTACTAATATTTGTGTGCTTTTTTTGTCCTTTTCAACCCACAATCTCAAAGATTTTTTTTTTCTGGAATAGCTGTCAGTTACATCTTTCTTACTGCTGACAGTCTTCTTTATTTTAAGTATTTATTTCATACCCAGTAACCTGACTGCTTCCTATCCTTTGTGGGACTAGTGTCATGCAAACAGAATAATCTAAGTTCCATTTTACCGATGAAGAATCAGAAGCAAAGAAAACATGCTGGGGTTTTTTTTAAAAGAACACTATCATTCTGATGCAAAGTTAGCACAAACCTGTTCTCTCCTCTAATGCGTAACGGTACCTTTGAGATCAATGCTTAATTACATTAAAACTGGATCAGACAGTCTCCCGATTTGCTACATTAGAATCGTTAAGGGACATAAAATATTTGTAAGACTGTAAGAGTTCCTTACAAACAGAAGTGTTCTATTAGCACAACACTGGCCCAATACAACAATTGGCCCCATTACACTAAGGATTTTGAAAAGTCGACACTTTGATGTACAATTGAGTTCTCGCTCTTAGTTTGTTTACATCATCATAAAAAGGAGCTGTTTGTTTGAAAATTCTGTAAAAGCTTTATCCAAGTGGCAACAACTGCAGAGAGTGATGTCCTGCAGCTACAGTCAGCTTTGTTTCAGCAATAACTGTTCACTCCTACAATCTAAAGAATTCAAAGGCTAATCAGAGCAGAGCCAAAGGGAAAAAAATACTGTAAAACAAGTAAGTCTGTGATAGATAGCTGCGGTGGGTTGACCCTGGCTGGACGCCAGGTGCCCACCAAGCCTCTCTGTCACTCCCCTCCTCAGCTGGACTGGGAGAAAAGAGACGACAAGAGGCTTGCGGGCCGAGATAAGGACAGGGAGATCACTCAGAAATTACCGTCGCGGGCAAAACAAACCTGACTTGGGGAAATTAATTCTAATTTACTACCAATCAAATCAGAGTTGAGTAACGAGAAATAAACCCAAATCTTAAAACATCTTTCCCCCACCCCTCCCTTCCTCCCAGGCTCAACTTCACTCCCAGTTTTCTCTGCCTCCTCCCCTCGCCCAGCAGCACAGGGGGACAGAGTATGGGGGCTGTGGTCAGTTCATCCCACGCTGTCTTTGCCACTCCTTCCTCCTCAGGGCCTCGAGGGCTCCTCACACTCTGCCCCTGCTCTGGCGTGGGGTCCCTCCCACGGCAGACAGTCCTCCATGAACTTCTCCAGTATCCCTCCTTCCCACGGGCTGCAGTTCTTCACAAACTGCTCCAGTGTGGGTGCCCCGCGGGGTCACGAGCCCAGACAGCAAACCTGCTGCAGCGTGGGCTCCTCTCTCCACGGGGCCACAGGTCCTGCCCGGAGCCTGCTCCAGCACGGGCTTCCCACAGGGTCACAGCCTCCTTCAAGTACATCTGCCTGCTCTGGTGTGGGGCCCTCCCCGGGCTGCAGGTGGATTCTGCT
>VZSC01012820.1:8368-29133 GCA_013398225.1 Steatornis caripensis | reverse complement strand
TTCCTCCCCTCCATCTCCTCCCCCTGCACCGTCACATGCGCACACACGTGCGCGCGCACACGCGTGTACAGCCCTGGGCGCACATGCTTGCGTGCCCGTGCCCCTGGGCACGTGCANACCCCCCCGGCCCGCTGCCAGCGCTGGGGACTGGGATGTCACGAGCAGCCGGCAGGATAAGGCTGGAGCCTTCGGCCCGCAGCGAGCGCCCCGCTTCCTCCCCTCCATCTCCCATGGCAGCTGCTCCAGGCCAGGACCCTCTGTCCCGCTCTGGATGCTCCCATCCAGCCCTGATCAGCCCCGTACTCGGGGTGGGCGCCTGGCCGGAGCCGGGTGCAGGAGCCGGCCAGTGTAGGTGCGCGCACAGCCCTTGGGTCGCGCGCGTACGCGCACACGCGTGCATGCGCAGCACTGGGGCGTGCACACACACGCGACGGCGTGCACAGCACTGGGGCTTGCACACGTGTAAGCGCACGCTCGCCCCTGGGCGCTTGTGCCCGTGCACACTCACAGAGCGCGCACGCACACACACGCAGGACTGGCACACACGTGTGCATGCACACTCACTTCTGGGCACGGCTACCCATGTTCACATGCAGCACACACACGCACACACAGCCCGCGGCTTGCACACAGGCATATGTGCACGCTCACCCCGGGCACGTACACAGACACACGTGACACCACTTGTGCGTGCACGCACAGACCCCACACCTGCATGCACACCCGTGCGCATGTGCACACACAAACACACTACACGTGTGCATGCGCCCCGATGCGCACACATGCGTGAACTCCTACACGCGCGCACACGCATGCACACGCGTGTAACCACGCAGCTGTGCGTGCACACCCACACCCCTACGTTCCACACACACCGCGTTACCCACTCGTATTTGCCCGCAAGCCGCACGCACACACGCACCCGTTCCGTGCGCAGGTGTGCACCCACGGTCCCAGGCGCGTTCACACACACGCCCACGCTCGCCCCGGCGCATCGGCGACGCTGACGCGCGGCGCTGCTGCCGCTTTGTGCCTTCCTCCTGCTGCGCGCCTCGGGAAGCCTGCGTGGGTTCGCCAGCCTTGCCCCGGCAGCACGTGCTCGGGGCCAGCGCGCGAAGCTCCCCGAACCCTGCCGTGTGCGGCCAAAGCGCCCTTGAGATGGTTCTGCCACGCACGGGGTCGCAGGCGATTCGGGACGGGGGTGTTGTCGCCGTGCCCGGGGCGCAGGGTGCAGCGTTCGTGGGTGTTGGGAGCAATGGCGGGGAGGGGGTCTGGGGTGTGAGCGTGTGTGTGAGCAGGGCAGGAGCGGAGGCGTCGGGGCGAGAGGACGGTGAGAGGCCCCAGGGCGTCCCTGCGGATTCCGGCTCCGTGGCTGCTTCTCCTGTTGCTGGTGCCGGGCGGGCACCGAGGGGTGTGAACGGAGCCATGTGCACGCACGGGCGTGGACGGACCCGTGTGTGCGGGGACAGAGCCCTTTGCGTGGGTAGGTCCGTGTGCGTGGCTGGATCCGTGTGTGCATGGAGGGATCCACGTGTGCACAACCAGATCCATTGGCACGGGCGTGCACGGACAGATCTGCGTGCACACGTGTGCGTGCGTGGATCCACGTGTTCACGGGTAGATCCATGTGTGCGTGGACAGATCTGTTTGCACGGGTGTGCATGAACACAAGTGTGCGCACACGTGTGCACGGATGGATCCACGTGTGCATGGGTGGATCCACGTGTGTATGGGTGGATCCTTGTGTGCACAATCAGATCCATTTGCATGGGTGTGCATGGGCACATTTGTGTGCACACGTGTGCATGGATGGATCCACGTGTGCATGGGTGGATCCACCTGTGTGTGGACAGATCCATTTGCATGGGTGTGCATGAACACGACTGTGTGCACACGTGTGCACGCATGGATCCACGCATGCATGGGTGGATCCGTGTGTGCACAACCAGATCCATTTGCACAGGTGTGCATGGGCACAAGCGTGCACACATGCGTGCGTGGATGGATCCACGTGCGCAGGGGTGGATCCACGTGCGCGTGGCCAGATCCGCACGCGCACAAGCAGGTCCATTTGCACGGGCATGCACGAAGGGATCCATGGGGGCACGGATGGATCCGTGTGCAAGGGGCTCTGCGGAGAGCCCCGCCTGCGCACAGAGAAGCCGCCGGCGTCGAGGCGCTGGGCACGCAGCAAGCCCCGTCCTCTGCTTCGGGGATTTTCCTGTTTGCTGCCGTTTGCGTGCGGGCCGCTGTAAACAGTCGGTTGCCACGACGTGAGCTGTTGCCTTGCGAAGGGTTCGTCACCCCAACAGAAGCAGAAAGCGAAATGCTCCAGCAACACGACTGGATGCACGCGGCAGCCCCGGGCTGCGGCTGTGACAAGGGTACGGTGACAACGGGGCCGCGCGTCGGTGACAGCCACCACATCCGAGCGTTGAGGAAGCAGCGGTATTGGCTCCCCGGGGCCGGAAACTCCGACGGGGTTTCAGAAGCTGCTGAGGGTTTTTCTTGGAGCTGAGATAACCCCGAGGGAGCGGAGGGCCGGGATGAGGGACCCGGAGGAGGAACAATGGGGATTTAGGGCTGGGGAAGAGCTGGGCGCCATGCGGAGATGGGGACGGCAGTGACGGCCCTGAAACGGCATCGAATCCGCACCGGGTCATGGGTGCCACGTGTCCTTGTCACCCGTGGGTGGCCGTCAGCGACTGCGCGCAGCTAGACGTCGATGCTGAGGATAATGGGGACAGGGGAGGAAGGCCGTTGGGGTTAAAAACGGGCCGTACTCCCCAAATAACCCCCGTTCTGCCCCCAAATGCCAAGAGGTTCTCTGCTTTTTCCCCAATGAGCTGTCCTCAGCAGCACCCGGCAGCGGGAAGGCGCCAGGGTGGGCACCCAAGGGACCCAGGCGGGCGATGCGAGCCCCGGGGGGTGACTCACGGGGACCCCGTGCCAGCGCGTGA
This sequence comes from Steatornis caripensis, assembly GCA_013398225.1. NCBI lineage: Eukaryota > Metazoa > Chordata > Aves > Caprimulgiformes > Steatornithidae > Steatornis > Steatornis caripensis. Next base: position 26,173 of record VZSC01012820.1, on the reverse strand, counting down.
GGCCCTTTTACACCGGCTGAGGACCACGCTCCTCCTTATCCCCGGCACACTCACACCCCCCCCGCCTCCTCCTCCCTTTAAGCGACCGGGAAGTGTCACATCCCTGAGTCATGGGACAAGTGAGCACGGGCCGGGGGCCGCAGGGCCGGAGGGACCGAGGGCTTCGAGCGAGAGCAGCAGCTGCTGCTTTTTTTTCACTTTTTTCTTTTTTTGGCAGGGAAGTGGCTTTCGCCGCTCCTCCCCTCCCAACCTGGCGAAATCCCTGAGTCATGGGGCACAAACAGAGATGACATCGAGAGCGGCCGCGGGTGAGAGCGGGGGCAGCACCCCCCGTGCCCGCACCGCAGCCGGCAAAATTTGGGGAGGCAAAATTTGGGGTAGGGGGCACCTGGCTGTCCCTCTCCCAAAGCGGGAGCAGCGGTGCTGGCGCCGCTCTGGCACTGCTGCTGCCCCCATCTCTGAACCCTGAGGCTGTCACCGAGCGGGGGGAAAGGCAGGATGAGGCCGTGGGGGCTCGTGGGCATCCCGGGGGGCCACGTCTGCCGGTCCCTAGCGCAAGGGGATGCAGGACGCTCCCAGCGCTGAGGGGCCCGGACGCCGGCACCATCCCGCTTGCGACCACGTCTCCTCCGTGTCTGAGGCTAGAGCACCCTGGACCTTGACCCTCGCGCTCGGGGAGCCGGGGGCACTCTGGTCGGGCAGCGCCAGCACCAGCAATTCCCCCTCTTCCCATCCTGCCGGGAGCAGGAGCACGTGCCGAGCAGCTGCCCCATTTCGGGAGGGTCAGCAAGCGCCAAAGAGGGGGTAAAAGCTGCAGCGGGTCTGAAGCCCCGCCGGCTGCGCCAGGGGACCAGCCCCGGGCTGCGAACGGTCTCTGCGGAGAAAGTTATTTCCAGCAAGAAAGTGCTGTGATTTCTCAATCAGTTCCTTCCCCGGTGATTCACCGCGGGGCCGGAATGCTCTCCCCGCAGCCAGTGGACCAGGCTCTCCGGGCGCCGCGGCGAGGCCAGGACCACGGGACCACCCCCCCCCCAGCACGATCCGGACTGGAGCGGTGTGTGCCCAGGCTGGAAATCCCCGTGGGAAGGTCCCGAGCCGGTTCCTCGAGGAGCGGAGGAATGCAGGTGGCAGGCACTTCCAACCCCCCCGGCCCGCTGCCAGCGCTGGGGACTGGGATGTCACGAGCAGCCGGCAGGATAAGGCTGGAGCCTTCGGCCCGCAGCGAGCGCCCCGCTTCCTCCCCTCCATCTCCCATGGCAGCTGCTCCAGGCCAGGACCCTCTGTCCCGCTCTGGATGCTCCCATCCAGCCCTGATCAGCCCCGTACTCGGGGTGGGCGCCTGGCTGGAGCCGGGTGCAGGAGCCGGCCAGGCTGGGAGCGAGAAAACCGCAGGGCCAGGCTCTGTCCGGCGCCCGTGGAGCAAGTCCCTTCCTGACGTTATCGTAACCCAGGGTCCCGCCGTCCTCGACCGCAGAGGCCCTCGGGGGACCCCCCGGCACGCGCTGGGGGGGGGTCCCTGGGCAGGAATAAAGCTCAGCCCCTTGGCTCGGGGAGGGGTCGCCCATGCCAGGGCTGTGTGCCAGGCAGTGACGGGGGACAGAGGACAGGTTAAGGCCCCGAATGGGTCACCGGCGGGTCCACAGCCCTCGCGGCTGGGGCTGAGTCATGCCAGGCTCCAGCTCCGCTCCTCCCTCCGCAGAGGAATGTGGCCGGAGCTGGAGCCAAGCGCCTTCCCGGGCGGCTGCCGCTGGCACCCACCGAGGCTGGGGGGGACGAGGGGGGACAGGAGGTGCCACCGGCAGCCCCTCGGCTGCAGCGGTTTGAGGCTGCCCACCCCGCAGCATCTCCATGCTCCCACGCTCCAGAGGGCTGCACCCATGGGTGCCCAGAGCTCCCCAGAGCCCCGAGTACACCCTGAACCAGGGTGCTGGGGGGGGGTTGTCACAGCCCCCAGTGAGCCCCATCCCCTGCTCAGCCCCACACAGGGAGGGCCCATGAGCATCACCCAGTGCTCACGGCATGGTACCGTGTGGGTGCAGCCCCGGCACCCTCCAGCTCAGCCCGGCTGGAGCCAAATGGGTGCCGACCCACGGTGAGGGTCCGGGGGCTGCGCCCGGAGCAGCTGGGCACAGGTGGGGGCAGGCGGCCGAGCGGCGGCGGGGGGAGCGCGGCTCTGCGCCAGGACCGGGGGCAGGATGGGCAAAGGGCTTGAGAGCACTCCAGGGAAGCCTGGCTTCGGCGCCGCGGCGGGGGGGGGACTGGCGGCACCCGTCCCGGGAGGGCTGGGGGTCCCTGGCTGTCGCCGGGGCTGGGCACAAGCTCCTGCCAAACCCTCGCCGGGATGCAACGGCCCTCGGGCTGCTGTGATGGATGGAGACAGCGTCACCGCCGACCTCGGCGCGTGGCCACGTGGCTCAATCCCCCCTTTGCCCCCCAAATCGGGCGTCTGTGCCCCAGGCGGGTCCGGCCCCGGGCCGACGGGGTGGCGTCCCTGTGCCACCCATGGGCGCAGGGCTGGGGGGGCTGTTTCGAGCCGCTGACCCCGAGCGATGGAGATCCTGCCGGGGCGTCGTGGGGAGGGTCCGGAGCCGCCCCGCATGGGAACAGAGGAGCCGTTTGTCCTCCCGGCCGGGGCTGGTTGTTTATCCGCAGNCCAAATCGGGCGTCTGTGCCCCAGGCGGGTCCGGCCCCGGGCCGACGGGGTGGCGTCCCTGTGCCACCCATGGGCGCAGGGCTGGGGGGGCTGTTTCGAGCCGCTGACCCCGAGCGATGGAGATCCTGCCGGGGCGTCGTGGGGAGGGTCCGGAGCCGCCCCGCATGGGAACAGAGGAGCCGTTTGTCCTCCCGGCTGGGGCTGGTTGTTTATCCGCAGCCGGAGCTGTTTACATCAGTGACTGGCCCCGAGCTCCGCCACGGACACACACACGCAGGGCCCCTCTCCGGCTGCGCCCCCGGGTCCCCAGGTGCCGCCAGGGAAGGAGGGGGAGAGGGGATGGATCGGGGCGTGCGAGAGCCCTGGCAAGGGCTGAGTCACGGCCTCATCCTGCTCCACACCCAGCGGCCATCTCCCCCACGCAAGACCCGTCCCTGGGAGCTGCGGAGCCCCTTTCCCTGCTTGCATCCATCCTTGAAATCAAGGGGGACCCGCAGCTCCACGGGACATCCCCGCCAGCCAAAGTGACACCCTTGGGGGACAAGGACAGGTCCCCCGGCACTGCAGAGGGCAGCGGGGCTCAGCACCCATCCTCTCCCTCGCTGCGGGTGGAGGGACGGAGGCAGACTGAGATGAGCGCCTGTGGAGTAGCCGGATGGACGGAGGGCTGGACAGACCCACCGAGCGCCTGCAGCGTGCAAAGCCCCATACTTTTATTGCCGGACACCAGCCCCGATCCCCGCGGGGCGGCTGGGGGCTGCCCTGTCCACGAGCGGGGCTCAGCACCAGGCAGAGACTCGCACCCGGCGGGGACACGAAGGGCCCTGCTTGCCGGGGAAGGAGCCCTCGCCTCCCAAAAGGAAGCGGCTCGTGCCAGGAATTCGAGGCATTACTCAGCTCGGCAGCCACGGATCAGCTGTTTGGCTGCGCAGAGCCTGTTTTTCATTAGCAGCGGAGGTTTTAGCGTCGTAAAACTTCCTCCTCCCTCCTGCCTGCGGGATGGCCTCTGAGGGCCCGAGCCTCACCTGGGGGCACAGGATGCCGACCGACAGCGGGTCGAGGGAAGCCAGCGGCGGTTTAGCCCAAATGAGCCTTGGCCATGAGAGCTCCTCGTGGCTCTGTGCCCGGATCCGGCCCTTTTCCGCCACGGGGATGCGTTTCAGGCGGCCGTTCGGAAGGATCACGGTGCTGGGAGAGCGGCCGGTGCCCGGCGTGCTGATGCCGCGGCACATGCGTGCTGCGAGCCCGGCTGCGCTGGCGGGGGCCGAGGGGTTCCCTTGGGGCTGAAAAGCGGAGGTTTGGACCCGCTGCAGTGGTGGGTCGGGGTGAAGGTGGCCCTAACGGGGGTGAAGAGGAGTTTGAGGGTGTTGCAACAAGTTCTCCAGCCTCGCAGTTCTTCAGCCAAACTCTGCGCTTGGGAAGGGTCTGGAATCCACTCGGGTTTATTAAAAGCATCCTTTGGGCTCTGGGAAACCAAATGAATGCATCCCGAACACCGACTCCAGCCCCCTGCTTCCGGACAGCCTGGGTCTGGCATCACGAGAAGGGACACGGCAGGACCGAGCGCAACCGGCACCTCTCGGTGGAAGGCCACCAGCCGGCTCCTGCTGCTCCCAGCCCAACACCAGTGCTAAATCCAGCCTTTCCCGTCTCCCTCGCAGCTCCTGCCTCCATCCTGGGGGCCTCGGCTTCCCTCCCAGGGGACACTTCCCATCCTGACGACTTCACCCTTTTCCCCATCGGCTCTCCCGCACCCATCGCAACGTCCATCCCCATCCGAGCGCGGAGGCGAGCGGCCCCCGGCGACGGAGCGAACCGGCTCCAGCTGTTTGCGCGTGGTTGGAGACTCCGATTTTGATGCATTTGCTCCTTTTTCCGAGAAAACTAACGGTCCTTCCAGCAGGTGAACTGTTTCCCTGCTCAGCCGGGGAGCAAACGCCACCGTCTCCGGGAAGCGTCGGCCGTGCCACGAATGCAAGGGAAGGGTTTGAGCAGAGCTGGAAAGCGGGGTGCTCACGCAGGCACGCGGCAAAGCCGGTCAAAAATAGGGTCCCACACAGTTTGGGGGAGGGGGGGGGTTGAGGCTCGTGCTTAGAGGAGGGGAAGCTGCAGCGTAGCCCGGATCGTGCTCCCGGCCGATAGCGCTGCGTGTGCCCGCCTGCCGGGTCGTGCACCTACGCCAAGAGCATTGTATCATCCCCGGGACAGCACAAACAACCTTCAGCCGCCACCAGAAAAACACAGGCTGATGCATCTTGGCGTGTGCTGCTGCGCCTCCACCCATCCTCCCACCCGGCAGCCCTCCGGCCTGCCGGACCGCCGGCAAAAACGGCCCCACAGTCCCCTCGACACCCCGTGGAGCAACGCGCTGTCGCAACGAGGTGGGCAGAAACGATACCCGGTGAGGCCGAAAAGCACGAAACCGTGACAGGGAACCTGCAAGGGTGCTTGTGGCCCCAGAGAGCGGGCGATGCTCGGGGGTCCCTGAGTTCGGGCCATCTTCCACGTGGAGGATGCAGGATGGCGGCTAGGATGCTGAGTACCCCCATGGAGAGAGTCGGCGGCCCCCAGCGTGATTCCTCCCGCGCCAAGCAATGGGATCAACCAAGGAACCCTGAAGATCTTGGAAAGGCTTAAATTTAGGGGCTGAGATGAGCCAGGCAGGTCCCAGCTCAACAAGGAGACGCGGGTGTGAGCCGGGGCCCATCCGCCCCCAAACTCGCTCCCAGCCACGGGGCCTGGGCTCCCCGCTGCCGGCNCCCCCAGCGTGATTCCTCCCGCGCCAAGCAATGGGATCAACCAAGGAACCCTGAAGATCTTGGAAAGGCTTAAATTTAGGGGCTGAGATGAGCCAGGCAGGTCCCAGCTCAACAAGGAGACGCGGGTGTGAGCCGGGGCCCATCCGCCCCCAAACTCGCTCCCAGCCACGGGGCCGGGGCTCCCCGCTGCCGGCGATGCCACGGGGCCACCTCCTGCCGCTCCCCTCCCCCCGCAGCGCTCGGAAGTCAGTATGATCCAGCAGAATTTCATCCTGCAGCCGTCGCATCTGGAGGCTGGTGCGGTCTGCTCGTAGCCGTGCTTCATTTCCAAGCAACCACAAGAGTTTTCCATCCTCTTTTGATTAGCGTGCGGTTCCCACCCCGGAGCCCTCCGCCAGTTTGCCCCGAGCGGGACCGGCAGCCCCGCGTTCAGCCAAGGACCTTGGCCGTGACGGCCCCAGGGGTCCCCAAACATGCCCTGATCTGTTAAAATTCATGGTGACCCCTCCCCGGTATGGCTGTGCCATCAGCTGGGGACAGAGCCCAGCTCCCGGTGGCGCTGCCGGCGAGGGTGGTGGCACGGGCGATGGGGACCTGCCTCCTGCCGGCAAGCGATCCCGCTTCCCGAAAACAACCCCAGGACTGGAATCGGCAGCTGATCAAAGGGGAGCCGTGCCACGTCCTCCTGAGCCAAGGGCTGGACGGCCAAGCCAGGGACCGTGCCGGGCTCTTACGCCCGGTCAAAATACCAGGGCTTTGCTCAGCCCCATGCTGGCAGCACCGCTCCACAGCGCAATGACCGTCCCCAAGGCTGGGGGAGCCCCTGGGTGCCCCTATCACCCCTCCCTGGGGAGCACCCAGCTGCGGAGGGGGTACGGTTCCCCCATCCACGCTCCCCGATGGGTGGGATAAACCCCTCCGGGAGCTCCTGGCTCTCAGGTCCCCGCCACGCAGCAGGTCCCTGCTGCCAGCCCCGGGTCCCCAAACCCGCCCCGGGTCCCCAAACCCTCCCCGGCCCTGCTGATGGCGCTGCAGCGGCGGCGGCTCAGCCACATCTGGGGGCAATTTCGCATTCAAAGCCACGTTCGCATGTGGGACGCAGCAGCCACTCTGGCAATCCCTGTGGGACAGAAGGAAACGGCCCGAGGGCTGGCTCAGGATACGGGCGCTTGACCGGGAGGAAAGCAGAGCTGGAGGAGCAGAGGCAGGAGAGCCCCCGCCACCGCCGCCGCTCGCCCAGACCCCGCCAAGAACAGTCTCGCCGCGGCCCTGGGGATGGGATTACGCCGAGCTGGAAGCACATCCTGCTGTGAGCCCAGGCGCTCCATGACTTCACCACCACGTGCCTCCGATGAGGAAGGAAAAGAGGAAACTTATCTTTTTCTCTTTTTTTTTTTAAGAATAACCTTTGCCCGAGCGTTTCCTGGGGGAGAGAGTGTGACCCACAGCCAGCACCACTCACCCTTTCCACGACAGCGAGCATCACCCCAGGGTGACGGCGAACACTCCCAGCCCAGGCACTGCTCCCGCTCCGCTCCCGCATCCCCAGGCCACGGGGACGGATACGGGGACGTCACTCCCGGCCATGCTGGAGCTGCGCTTCACCTCCCCAAACCCACCTCTGCCTTCTCCCAGGGGCGCAGCCACCCATCGGGGCCCTGGACACGGTTGTCACCGTGCACCTATGGGTGCTGCATTCCGCCCCCCGCCATTGCACATCCCCGATGCACGCAGAGCCGAGTTCGAGCGGCTTCGCAACGCAGCAGCCGGCGTTGGGAAACGAGGCCAGGGGAAGTTTCGCCCGGGCTAATAAACCCATCGAAACCGTTTGTGGTTTCCGCATGGGTCGCATCCTCCCTCTCCCATTCCCGCGGTGATGGCCCCCAGGGCTCGGCTCGGGGAGGGCAGAGCAGCAGAATCCCCATCCCACCCCACGGCTCATGCTGGAGCCGTGCCGCCGATGGGTACGGGAAAGGAAAAGCTGATTAAAAAGAAGGAAAATGTTAATTCCTCCTGGCGAGAGCGGCACAGCGCTGGGACAGAGCCCACCTCCCTCCCCAGGGATGGCAAAATCACACCTGGCCGCAGCAGGGACCCGGGCAGGATTCGACACGGGGACCCCTCGGTCACCCCGAGCCGGTGGCAACACTGCGGAAAAGCAGGACGTGAGGTGGGATCAGCTCCCTGGGAAAAGCCCAAACCGCCCTGAGCTGCACATTCCCCCTGCCCAGCGCCAGGTCTCTTGGCTGGGCAGCCCCGGGGAGTTTTGGCTTCGCTTCAGCCCTTCCCCTCGCGGGTGAGGCTCAATGTCACCGTGAGGCACCTGACCCCAACAGCAGCACGTTCGTGTGGCTCGAAATCCCTTTTTTTGGGGGGTGGGGGTACAGCAAGGGACCTGAGCAGCACGGGGGGGTCCTTCTCCACGCCCCAGCCCTCGCCCTGGGGGATCTCCCTTTGCCCCAACCCCCCCAGGCTGAACATCCCGGGGCGCCGACGGAGCCTGCCAACCCCTTCCCGAAACACCCCGCGTGCCACTGCCGCAGCAGCCGCGCGGTGACGCCGGGCGATCACGGGGAGGGAGGGAGCACGTGCCCCATCCCCACCTCAGGGCCCCCCCCGGTGCCACCGCGCTGCCTTCGTCCCAGTCCCCACACCCACCTCCAGACCCCAGCCCGGGTGCTGAGAGGACAAACGAGGCTCCAAGCGCCTCTGCCCCGAGCAGCACCCGCAGCCCCCCCCAGGCGGGAGGACACCCCCGCTATTTTGGTGGGGGGAGGCACCAGCAGCAGGACCCCCACCAGACTGCGGGTTTAAGAAGAAATAAAGCTTCGTCGCTACATACAAGGGTGCAAACGAGCTGCCGGCTCCCCTTTGTCCGGTGCTTGGCACCGGGAGTAAGCAGCACCTGAGGTGCTGTTGAAACAGAGAGAAAAGGGATTGGGATTGGGATTGGGATTGGGATTGGGATTAAAGCCCAACAGCCTCCCTCCACCCTTCCAAAACCCCTTTGCTGAGCCAGGGAGGCAAATTTATCCTCCCCAATGTCAGGGCCAACGCTTGGCAGCTGGTTCCTGTCAGCTCCCAGGGCTCACCTGGCACAGGGCGGCCGTGCAGGATGCGGCCGAGGATCAGCCGAGCATCAGCCAAGCAGGTTTTTTCCGCTTGGAAAGGGAAAAGTGGGGCTGGGTTTGCTGCAGGGCTGAGCACGGGGGTTTTCCTGGCCGAAGCACAGGAGTGCCGTGGGGGGATGAACTCAGCCTCCCCGGCAGCACCGTGCCTTCCACCGCCTTCCCGTGGGCTGGGTGATGGGGCCGCGCACGCGGCAGAACCACCGCTGTCACGGGGCAGGATACGTCCCCTGGAGGGACTGGGGTGGGCGTGACTTGGGGGTGTCCAGGCGGATGCTTCATGTGCCGGAGTCACAACCCAGCCCTCCCACACCCCCAGGATGCTGCTCCGGGGCTGCTTTCCCCCTCCGTCCTCACACATTCCGGGCCCCTGAGTCACGCTTGGCCGGTGCAGGGGCCAAGGGACCTGCCCCCCCACGAGGGGACACCCGTCAACGCCACTCCACGGGGGGAAAGCATTGGGCACCCTCGTTAATGGGGGACCCTCATTAATGGGGGACCCTTATTAATGGGGGACCCTCACTTCTGGGGTGGCCTTGTCTCCGGGGCACCCTCGTTAATGGGGCACTCTTGTCTCCGGGGCACCCTCGCCTCCACGGCATCCTTAGCAATGGGGCACCCACGTTAATAGGGCACCAACATATCTGGGACGCCCTTGTTAATGGGGCACTCGCCATCTCAGCGCACCCTTAGTAATGGGGCAGCCACATTGATGGGGGAACCTCACCTCTGGGGTGTCCTCGTCTCCAAGAAACCCTGATTAACGGAGCACCCTCGCCTCTGGGAGACCCTTAGTAGTGGGGCACCCACATTAAGAGGGCACTAGCATCTCGGGGACACCCTCGCCTCGAGGGCACCCTCATCTCAGGGGCAGCAGCACCTCTGGGGCACCCTCATTAACAGGGCACCCTCATTAACAGGACACCCTCATTAACAGGACACCCTCCCTGCAGGGCACCCCCGCAGAGCTTCCCCCCTCCACTCCCACCCACGGAAGGGTGCAAGCCCTATTCCGGCAGCCCCGTGGGTGCTGCATCCCCGCGGAGCATCCCCTGGGCATCAGGGCCGGGCGCCGCGAAGGCAGCGGGCGCGCGCAGGGGCTGGGGAGCACCCATGGCCTCCATCGCCTTCGCTGCACCGTGCGAGCGGCTCCGGGCCCGGCTTTGTGCTTGCACAGCCGGAAACCAGCTGTGGTTTGGAAAAAAAGAGGAAAATTTGAGTTTTCCTCCTCCGTAGGAATGAGACGGGGGGAAGGAGAAGTGGCTGTGGGTCCCGGGCGGCCCCGGGGAGCCGCTGCTTTACTTTCCTCCCTGCGTATTTGGGGGAGGATTTTATTTAGCCGATGTAAATGATATTTGGGGCACTTTTTATTCCAGTTTCCTCCCGGCAACGGGCCGAGATGAGTCAGAAATCCAAAATAAAAATTAAAAAAAAATTAAACATAAAGGGAAGCAAAGGCAAAACTCCCACTCCTCTTGTAAATAATAACGGTGCAGCTTGCGCCGGAGCTGCGGACCGGCCGGGACCAGCGTAGGCACCCCGAGCGCTGGGTGGTGTCGCGGGCCAGATCCTGCAGGATTTTGGGGTGCTGGCATCCCCCGCTCAAGGCCAGGTGATGCTGGGACGCGTTCCCTGCTCCGTGCCCCTGCAGCCGACGTGTCAGGTGCCGAGCATCACTCCTCAGGCGGACAAACCCTGCGCCGACCTTCAGCACCGAGCAGGATTTTGGCAGGGTCATGAACTTGGGCTGGCAAGGAACGGGCCCTTGCCGGGAGCAGGGGAGGAGATTTAACCCCTCCAGCCACCTCCATCCACTGTGCCCATCCCGCGGCGCTGGCCGGGGACTGGAGGCGCCGCCAGCATCCCGCCATCCAGCGCAATGCAACCGGCTGCTTTCCATGCCCCGAAATTTTGGGGTGGTCCGCGCGGGCATTTGGAACCAGCCAGCGTGGTTTGGCCAGACGCGCTGCCCGGCGCTGCCACGGCGCTTCTCGTCCTCGCCGCGGCCGCAAATCCCCGCCGTCCCCTCTGAGGGGTTTTGCCAAATATGACCCCAAAGCGGCGGTGGGGACTGGGCGGCTGCGGACCCCCCCGGTGCCTCCTCCACGGCTGGTTCCTGTGCCGGCAGCTGGGCAGCGCCACTTGCCAGCTTTTAATTAACGAACGTTATCGAAACGCCTTCTGGTTTGAGCGGTGCTGGCCCCGTGGGTCTTGCGGCACCGTCGAGCAACGCTGTTTACAGCCGAAAAGCCCCCGCAACGGCCTTCGGTGCTGGGTTTTGGCAGGAGCAACGGGCTTACTCAGGCTGGAAAGGAGCCGGCTCTTCCCGGGAGCGGAGATTTAACCCCTCTGGCGAGCCAGGCTCCATGTCAAACGCACCTTCCCGAGCCCCTTTCTCTTGGCGCGGGGTCACCCTTGGGTGCTGGTGGGTGCGGAGCTCAGTGCTGTGCGCCCCGGGAGGTCCCCCGGGACCTGCAATCCCCATTTCTGCCGTTCCGAGAAGCAGCCGCCTCCCGCCTGCCGGGGCCGGGTGTATCTCGGTCCTCCCCGGAGCGACAAGATGCCGCTTGAAAATTAAAACCAAAAGGGGGAAAGTTATAAATAACCCAAACGAATAGCCAAAAAACCACGCGCTGCAAGGCCGGCGAGGAGGACGGTGCCCTGCGGAGCATCCCGTCTGGGGTCCGAGCCGCCACGGAGCAAGGCTTTCCCTCCCCTCTGTCCCAGAGCGCCCACGGCCCCGGGTCTTTGCAGGCTGCGCTCTTCGTGCCTGGGTTTGCACCGCCCTGGAAGCTAGAAGCATGCTGCTTTGTTATTTCATTTATTTCATTTAAACGCAAGCTGGCATTTTTAAGCGGTGGCCTGATTTTGGTGCCTGGAGCCAGAAGGTCCCTTTTTACGGGCTGGGGGGGTCTACGAGGCTGAACCGCCCCAGGCTCAGCCCTTCTCCGTGGCCTCCTCTGACGGCCGTGATCAGCATCCAGCCCTCACCTGGAGGGAGCCGAACCCCAGCTCCTCCATTGACACCTCCATGTGCCAGACCCTGAGGCGACTCAGAGACACTCAGCTCCCTCCTGTCCCGTAGACGAGCCTTGGCCAAGGCGTCTCCAACCAGACCAGCGAAGACCGGGGAGGTCTAAACCTGCAGGCACCAGCTCGGGCCCACCGCATCCCTCCAGGACCACCTACATCCCGCACGAGCAAGGGCACAATGCGCTCTGTGACCCCAAGAAGCTGCTGGAGGCATCTCGGGAGGCATCGGCCATCTCCCAGCTTCACGGACCGTGGCCTTCAGCCTTTGCCTGTCCCTTAGAAGCTGCTTTGGAGGCTGAAGTAAGCACTGGGAGATGCTCGGATGGCAAAAACCAGGGACAGGAGATGCAGAGCCCCTTGCAGCTCCGGTTCACAGCCCCGCTGGCTTCTCCAGCCCTTGCTGACGAAGGATCCGGGGACTTGTGGGGATGAGTTATTTTCGAAACCATTGGTGAATCACCTGGGTTTGCTGTTCCCTTATCTCTGCCACGTCCATCGCTGGTACGGCCAGGGGAAAAAAGCACCGGCTCTCGGCTGGATTCACGCTGAAGATGCTGCCTGGGGCTTGCAGATAGGAAGAGACCGAAGACGTGCCAAAAAAAAGAGCGAGCGTGTCTCCAGGCCTTCAGAGATTCGGATACTTTTCTCCAAAAGTTTATGTAGAGCAATTTTTGATCAACGCCTGGCCGGCCGGCACACGGTCTTGGCTGCTGGTGTCATCCCCGCACGCGTACCTCCTGGTGTCCGGCAGAAGCTGCACTGGATTAGGACAGGCGAGTCAATGGTTCCTCCTCCCCGGCCAGCTTCCCGTGGGAGTCAAACAATAGGGAAGGTCAAACATTTTCCATTCTGAGTATTTATTGATGGAACGACGTTTTCTGGCAGGCAACAGTTGCCTTTCGGGGGAAAAAGCCAGCCCTTTGTGTCCCAGTAAGCCCCGACTGTGTCGGTCTGGAAGCGGTGCTGGGGGACACGGACTCCAGTCCCGTGTGTCCGGTGGGATCAGGGACTGTGGGCAAGGGTGGGTGATGCCACCTGATGGCAGGAGCCGTTGGGATTTTGCATAAAACGCCTGTAGTCCTGCTCCAGTTCCCCCCTTTCCAGCTCTGCACCCTTTTGCAACCACCTCCTACCCAGCTCCCACCACCGAGGGTAGGAAGGACCCAACACACCGACATCGAGGACACGTCCGACGAAGTGCGAGGAGGAACCCACCCCACCCGACGCCGCGGGAATCTCCTGCCTTGGGTTTTCTCCACCCACCTCACGCCACGTCTCCCACCACCCCGCTCAGACGGCATCTGGTCGCACTTTCACAATTTCCTCCGGAGCTTCTCCATCCAGCAAGGCACGGCGAACCCGTGCTCGGCGGCACGCTCCTTGCCTGCCCCGTCACGGTGGCGCCCAAATCAATCCCACCGCCCACGAGGTCTCTCCGAGCGTTGACTCAGCAGCACATCACCCCGGGAAGGGAACCGCTCGTCACAACCCACCGCGGCGGCGCCCGCTCGCAGGCTTTTTTGGCTGCGCCTTCCTCACCCCGACCAGCTCAGCGTCATGTGCCGCCTTATTCACCGCCTTCCTCGCCCTCCCTGGAAAGGTGCTGGTGAAAATGTGCTTTCCCTGGAAACGCCGCCGGCTGTGCCGCTTGACCCCCGTCCTCCTCCTCGTCGCGGCCCCGGNGCCCAGCTGCCCCGTCCCCCCTCCCCAGACTGCATCAGGGCCAGCCCAGAGAAGCCAAAAGGCTCAAAAATGAACCCAACCCCCCCTCGCTGTGCTGGGGGAGGGGGGCCGCGTGTCACCCCCGTCCCACAGACTCAACCCCCGCCAGGGCCGACGACACCGCGGCCACCCGACGTCCCCCAGCTGCGGGGGCCAGAGCTCCCCCCAACGCTCCCGGGGGTGCCGAGGGACGGATCCCGCACAGGGGACCCTGTGGGATGGAGCAGGGCCGGACACCCGGGCGCAGGGGTGACCCCAGCACCCCGAGCGTGGGAAACACCAAAAAGCACCTCCAGCGCCTCCAGGGGTTTGCAGCAGCTCGGCCACCCCCGAAACGGGCTATAACCTGCTCGTTTGCGTGCCCACGTCACCTCTAATTAAACCCATGTGTTGCCAGTGCCGTTTCGGTCCCCACCACCTCTGGAAATCCCCGCGGCTGTGGCCGGGCTGTGCTGCCGGGATGAGAGACGGTGGGGAGCAAAGCAGGATGGGTCCCGCGCGCACAGGGGTGGCCACGGGGCCGCTGGTTTTCCCTCTTCACCCCAAGACCCAGATGCTTTTTCAAGCGTGTGGCCAAAGCCACGAGGCTGGTGGCTTCTCTGGAGGTAAAAAGGCTTCTTACATGGCCATGTGCCCCCTCCTGGGGCTCCTGCCCTGTCCGCGGGCCGGGATGATGGCTCAGGATTTGGGGGGACCCGAGCGATCCTTGCCTTCCATCCCCGCAGCTCCCTCACTGCTCTTTTCCATTTCAGCCTCTTCAAAGCCGAAACACTTCAAGGTCCAAAGGTCTCCGGTCTCCAGCCGGATCCCTGCGGCTGAGCCAGGAGCTGCCGGCCGTGGGCATCCCCGGCTGAGCTGGGCACGGGCGCCTGCCACCCTTGTAGCCCCCAGTGCATCATCCGCTCGCCAGCATCTTCTCCATCACCCTGCAGAAATGAGAGAAGGGGAAAAAAAATCAGGAGCAGGATAAAAAGCAAAGGAGGCGGCTTGGATCTGCGGTGCTACTTCTGAAAAGCCTTCAGGGCTGTTGCTGGAAGGATTTTGGAAAGCCGATGGGCTAGAAAAGCCCCGGAGATTTCCTCCTGTTCCTCCGAAGTGATGGGATTCAGTGGCATGCTGGTAAAACCGGGATAACCTGGGCCAGGATGCCCTACGGCGGTGGAGCTCCTGGCACCAGGCTCGGGGCTGGGATCCCAAGGATGTTCCCAGGGAAGCGAGGGGGCTGGCAGTGGTGCTGAGCTGGGGCCTCCGAGGATGGTGAAGGGGGAGCCCCCTTGGCAAAGGGACCCAGCAGGGTGACAGGGACCCCGTGGTGGCTCTTGGTGCTGGACTGGCTCTGTAACGCCCTCCTGCAGTGGCCGTGCCATCCTGCCCAAGCCCCTTGCCAGAATGCGACCCAGGCCCGGCCCCTGCAGGAGCATCCCCCAAGCACTGCCGTGGCCAAGCACCCACCTGGGACCCCGTGGTGGGGGGCAGAAGGACTCGTGAATTTGGGCATCACCAAGAGGGACATCTCGACCCCGCGGCTGTGCCGTGCCGTTCCTCCAGCCCAGGCAGACAGGATCTGACATCGTTTCCCAGCCCCCAAGGGGTTAAACTGTCCCCATGCATCCCCAAAATGACGGGGAGCCGCTGGTCCCCAGCAATTAGGTGGCAGGTCCGGGTACACCGCAGTCCGCCCCGGTGACGTGGGGCCAGATCCCGGCTGGCCGGTGGTTTGCGCTGCTGGCCGGCACCCAGCAGCCGGAGCCACAGCCGCTTTCCGGCACAGCGGCCCCGGTGGCACCTGGCTGGGAGCGATGTGTCACCCGTAATTCCAGGAACCAGTGGCCCGGCGGGTCCCCCTCAGCCTGGGTACCCCCAAATCTGCACCAAGCCCACGTCGTCCCTGGGGTAGGGCCTGATCCTGCACCCCCAGTGGGGACAAGGCTGGTGGCTGATGGCCGCTGCGGGTGTCGGGCTGTGTCCCCAGCGCTGTCCCCTTGGCGGCTGGGGCTGTCCCCCCACCCAGCAGCTTTGCAGGGCAGAAAAGGGGGTGCAGGATTGGGCCACTTTCCTCCCCACAACAGCTGTGTTTCGGCGCCAGCTCGCTGACGCAGCACATTTTGACGCCGGAGGTTTCTAAACCCTGAAATGGCAAAAGGCTTCGGCGTCACCCGGGGCTGGAGGGGTGGGAGAAGCCTCCGAGCCCCTTCCCGGCTCTTCCCGAGGGGGTCGGTGGCCCCTGGGGACTTCCCGAGCCCGGGCAAGGGCGAGGAGGGGGCACGGGCTGGGACTGCGCAGGGAGGCGTCGCCTCTGGCCGAGAATCGAGGGGGGAAAATAATATTAAAATGAGGGGTGGACGTGGATGGGCCACGGTCCTCTGCGTGCCGTGGTTGCTGCTGGGAGGGGATCAAGCCCAGCCCGCACCCACGGGTGCCACAAAGAGCTGGGGAAGGAGCCCGATTCCTCCAGCCTGATGTAGCCCCCGCACCATGGCCAAGCCCGGAGAAGCGGCGGAATAGGGATGGGGAAACTGAGGCACTGCGGAGCTTGTGGCAGGGCTGGGGCATGGGGTACCAGGGTGCCCTTGGTTCACCCTTGGGACGTGGCTTGGGGTGGCTGCAGACACCCCGGGGTGCAAAATTTGGGGCTGTGCGGGTGCTGCCGGTGGCCCTGGTTAACGAGCGCTCAATGGGGTTTCTTGTCCTCATCACAGGGACTTCGCTTCCTCCTCGCGCTCGTCACGCCTTCGCCTTCGAGGCCACGCCGGGTGCTGGGGACCGTCGCCAGGAAGGACCCAGGGGTCCGGGAGCCCTGGGCGGTGCAAGGAGCCAGCAGAGCTGGGAATGCTGTGGCACCCCAGTTCCCTGTCCCCGTGGCTCCCGGTAAGGGGTGCTGGGTGGGCTGGCTCCCCGCAGGGTGCTGGGGAGGGGTGCTGTGGTGGCTCAGCACCGGCTGGTGGGTGGCACTGGGTGAACTGGGGAGCAGCACAGGGACAAGAACCCTCCAGCCAGCAGCACCCACAATCCTAAATGGATCCCAAATGCCATTTAAATCCCTTCCAGAGCAGGATGGGACCCTTGAGGGGGAGCTTAGGGGAAGCATTTTGGCTCATATCCCAAGAGAGCCCCCCTTTGCTCCCGAAACCTCCCCCCACGCAGGGTGCCTGGTCACCAAGGTGGGGGGATGGGACAGGGGGATCACGTCGGGGACCCCTCCCTTCCACAGCCGTGCGGGTGCTGGGGGTGCTGGCCTGGGGGGGGCTGTAACCCCAAACCTCCCGCGGGGCCCGCGATGCCACAGAGCAGGCGGCTGCTTGCGTCTCCCCCGCCCCCGACAAGAGGCACCCGGACGTCCCCAGCGCCTGGGACCGTGGCAGGGGCAGCAGCGGGGCCAGGGCTGGCGCAGGGCACATCTGGGACCCGGCACATCTGGGGCGCTAGATAGGGAGGGGCTGCACATCTGGGGACGTCGCACATCTGGGGACGGGGTGACCTGGGGACGTGCTGCCCCCTGGTGGCCGAAGGTGAGGACTGCACCACAGCCCTCCCTAAAATGGGGAAACTGAGGCACGACCCTTACACCCCTCGGCGCTCCCCGGGGGCCATTCCCAGGCTCCCGCCCAACCTTTGATCCCTCGGCCCTGCTCGTACCCGTCCACCGAGGGCCCCCCCACCCCCAAAGCGGTGCCAGCGCCTGCTGCGTGCGCTGCTCTGGGGCGCAGGATGCCGGGGTCCCGCTGCAGCAGGGCCGGTTTGGCCCAAAAACCTGGAAACAAAATGAAGACGGGCGGGGTCAGTCGGGATGTGACAGCCTGTGGGGCTGGGGGGGGCACGGAGGGGACCCCGCGCAGCCAGCGGTGCCCTTGGGGACATGGCAGCCACAGCCCAGCTGCCCCGTCCCCCCTCCCCAGACTGCATCAGGGCCAGCCCAGAGAAGCCAAAAGGCTCAAAAATGAACCCAACCCCCCCTCGCTGTGCTGGGGGAGGGGGGCCGCGTGTCACCCCCGTCCCACAGACTCAACCCCCGCCAGGGCCGACGACACCGCGGCCACCCGACGTCCCCCAGCTGCGGGGGCCAGAGCTCCCCCCAACGCTCCCGGGGGTGCCGAGGGACGGATCCCGCACAGGGGACCCTGCGGGATGGAGCAGGGCCGGACACCCGGGCGCAGGGGTGACCCCATGGTGCTGGGGATGGTGACCCTGCTGCCACCGGCCTTAACCCAAGTCATGGACCCGCGTGCAGGATCTGGCCCCCTCCCTGGTACAATCATCCCGGGAGGGTGTTTCCAGGCGAGCCTGGGGTGACCTGGCGGGCACGGGCACGGGCACGGGCACAGAGGTTTGTGGGAGAGAGGGTTGGGTGCTGCCATGCGGGACGTCACCAGCGCTCAGCCCCGGGGTGGGTGGGGGGGCCAGGCTGGCCTTGGGGTGGGGGGCACCCTGCCCACGCCGGGCTGTGGCCCCACCTGGGTGCTCCCGAGGCCGGGAAGCCCTGCTGCAGGGTGAGCGGGGTGGTGGCAGCTGT
>VZSC01012819.1:0-13587 GCA_013398225.1 Steatornis caripensis | reverse complement strand
TTCCCTGCTCGTGGGAAAGGTATAGATCAGGTGGGTGTGCCAGAGACCTGTGTGGGTTTCTGTGTGTAGCTGCGTGTGCAACAGCATCTAGGTGGCAGTGACAACCCAGGCTGCACGTGCAAATCTGGGTACGTGCACGGCTGCTTGCTTGAGCGCGTGCCCGCACGCCTGCCTGTGGGCTGGCAGACGCCGCAGAAAACAGGGTCTGGAGCAGATGATTCTGTGCTGAGTAACATNCTGTGTGTAGCTGCGTGTGCAACAGCATCTAGGTGGCAGTGACAACCCAGGCTGCACGTGCAAATCTGGGTACGTGCACGGCTGCTTGCTTGAGCGCGTGCCCGCACGCCTGCCTGTGGGCTGGCAGACGCCGCAGAAAACAGGGTCTGGAGCAGATGATTCTGTGCTGAGTAACATAGTAGTGGGAAAACTTGACGGAGGGAGCATGACACCAGCAGCTATTTGTTCAATCAATGATTTACCAGATGTGTACACTGTACTAAAGGCTTGTAAACATACTTTAATGGCCAGCTGTAAATCCAGGCAGTAGCAGTGCCAGCTTCATCTCCATCGGACGTGTTTTAGGAACAGCAGTGTAAGGGCTCTGAATCACTTTGTTATAGGCTCTGTCAGCTCTGCAATTGTGCGTGTAAATCAAAGAACCAATGTCCTTAGGTCAAAATTATTTGAATGTCAGGAAAGGTTTTATGACCAGCAGCTTTTCCTTTCCTGGGTTCCCCTTCAGTTTCTTGTCTTCCACAAACGGCATCTCCAGAACATCGGGTTTCCTTCCTAGTGCCCCAAGTGCCTGGCTGTGTTTTCACCAACTATGTTGGAAGTCTCTTTTGTTAATCACTGAAGCAAAGCATCATTAGCGAGAAGTGCAGAGCGTACACAAAGAGGAACTTGCCAAATTACTAATAAGCAGAAACTCCATCCATCTTAATGAGACAGAGCTAAGAAAATAGCAACCTAGAATACACACAATGGAGCCTTTCCACGCTGTTTATTCACGTTAGGAAGTGGTTCAGAACTCCATCTCTGGTGCTGCTTGGAGATTGTCACGTAGTTTCCAAACCACGGGCTGCTCCTGCTCTTGAAAATCATTAAGAATGAGAAAGATAAATAAATAAGTGGATGGATGGCTCAAAAAATTATTACAGGGAAGATAACTATCTGGCCTCCAAAAAAATGAACTACCACCACCACAACTAAATACTGGTTCCAGGCTCGCTTCACTGCTGGACAAGTCAAGTTTGCACTGGGCAGCAGATGAAGAGAGTTCACTGCTCACGGCAGGGCTGGAAATTGTCCCTGCAGATTGGGGAAGAGCTGCTGCATGGAGCCGGTCGCACGGAGCCGGTCGCGCAGTGCCAGTCAGGTAGCGCCTGGCACGGGCACTCGGCACTTGGCATTCTTGCGGTGCCACCACGCCGGCAGCTCCGGGCTCGTGCCCTGGACACCTGTGCCAGAGCCATCTGCACTCCATTACGCAGCACAGAGGAGGGCTGGGAAGAAGAAGAGATGGGCTTTCGTTTGGGGAGAGTCAGGGAAAGATTACAAACCCATTTACTCTCTGAGTTTTGTTATGGTGGGTCCCAAGAAGAACTCCAGAAACCCCAGCCGACAGCCTGACTTTCCTTCAAGGCCGAGAGACCCAGGAAGCTCTCAGATCCCCTGGATAATTCATGTACTCGCCCGGTGACCGATGCAGGTCCCTGTTAAGGAGCCTGTGGTTCCCTTGGGGTTTGGTCTGCCAGGTCTGCAGGACCAACGGAAGAGCCGTGACGGGCTGGTCCCTCTGTGGTTCCTGCTGATGTCAAAGGTTTCAAGCGCTGGAGAGGACCCCTCGACGCACAGCACTGCAGAGAGCTGCTGCCCAACCGCCCGTGCACCACACACCTTGGCAATCTCGGCTGATTTCAGGGTGTGGAAGGTTGGTTCCTTGGACAGGGGACTGCCACAGAGCGAGAAGCATGAGATGTTTCCTCCTGGCGGGCAGGTCTCCAGCTCCCTTCCTTTCGGGTCCTCACCGAAGCAGCCATGGGTCCCTGTGAGCTCAGTCACCACGGGGCTGCTCCTGGGCTGAGGCCCCCATCGCACCAGCCCGGCGGTGTGATTTATAGCTCGCCGGTGACTTGCAGCACTTCCCCAGGTTACTCTGGCAACACAGAAGGGGTTTGCAACCACGCCGAGGTGCCTGCACACCTGTGCTCCCCAGCCACATTTTTCTTTTGTTGGGTAAGAAATGACTTGCCGCGCATTTCACGCAAGCAGCTCAGCTGCTGGCTATTTTATTGAACACCAGTTCTTGCTGTATGTTATTCAGATGAACTTTATATATGCTACAGACCCTGCTACAGCCTGCACCTGGTCCAGGGCAAAGCTGAGCCTCATAGAGAAGAATGTGCTGTAATGCAGCAAGTTATTACAGGATAAGTATTTATAAGCCCCTGTAAATATTTGCCATCAGTTCCCTCCTGGGACTAGGGGCAGACGGTCAGTTGCAGCAGCGCTGAAGGCATTAGCCGTTGTAGTTCTTTATATGTTATCTCAGCTAGTAAACCCTTTGTTGATTGTGTTTAGTTATAGCATTTAATGGTGCTAATTTCACACTAACGGGAGACATCGACTGGAATTGTTGTGTGCCTTGATCCTGGCCCCGCCGCGGGCTGACTCTTAGCGTAAGCATCCTCTGCAGCCCAGGCGGTGCCGGGCACCCGGCCGGGGTGGCAGAGTGGGTCACCACAGCTGCAAAACCTCCCCGCGCAGATTCCCGTGTCAGGAGGCCAGGGAGCGTTCCTGGCTGCATCGGTGTTATTGGAACCTCGGAGCTATGCACTGAGAAAACCAGAAAACAAACACGGCAAAACTAACATCCTCCTCAGCAGGCTGACCCCGGCAGGGGCTATCAGCTCTCAGCTGGCCGAGGGGGTGTCTAATCTAAAGCAAATATTCCCTGGGGGGTGTCCAGGAGCTGTCCTGCTGCAGGAGGTGGTGTGGGAACCACACGCTGCCGCAGGGGTGGCACCGTGGGCTCCCCGCGTGGGGACGTGGTGGGTGGGCTGCCTCTGCCAGCTCTTCCCATCCCCTCCTTGGTGGGTGCACAGGCAAGGAGGGGCAGCGCGAGCCCTGGCATGGAGCAGCTGTTGGTGGTTTTCATTTTGCCCCTCTTGGGGCAGGGACAGTGGATGCCTGTGGCCAGCCGGTCGCAGCTCCCCCATTGCTGCTGCCTCTGTTGGGGCTGAGATGAGGCTAGCGCAGCGGTGGGAAAACAGGGAAGAAATGCCAGGGCAGGCAAGGCCATGACTCCTCCATGCCCTCAAACGCAGCAGTAAAACAATGGGCCCTGGGCAATAGCACTTGCTGGATTGTTGGATGGGAGTATTTGGGGGCTCCACTTTGCTGCTCATGCACGAAAGCCAGTCATTTGGCAAAAATCAGCTCAGTTAGCAGCCATTGTTCGTAAAGAGCCCGGGGCTGAATGGGCTCAGGGCTAATATATTCTATTATCCCACGCCTGCCTGTTTCCCCGGGGTGGCATGGAGGGAAATGCACATTCCAGTGCCGGACAGCCGGGGCAGAGCATGCCCTGCCAGCCTCGCGGCGCTGCCCGGTGGGCAACGCGGCCAGAGAGGCCACAAAGGGGTGAGAGGGCACCCCTGCAAACAGACGAGACGGGTGTCAACAGCATGGGGGCATGTCAGCCTCGAGCCGTCCCTTCCACGCTGAGTGCCCGCTGTGGGTCGATGTGGAGGAGAGTGGCCAAAGCGAGCGGAGGAAGCTGCAGCGGGGGCAGAGCGTGTGCTCCCGGCGGCTGCGGGGATCAACGGTGGAGGCAGAAACAAGCACGGTTAATTGGGCTGGGCTTTTCAACGGGCAGGGGAAGACTGGGGATAGCTGAAATGGTGCGTGTTGCAAAGCATCTCATTACTCAGTAAGAATATGTTAGCCCCTGTGGGAGAGGCAGCAATAAATGGCTATAAAGCAAAGTTAAACGATGACATTAGAGACTATGCAGAGATTTAAAGAAGCAGTGGGCTATGTAATTATGAACGGAAATGGCTGCACAGGCTTCACTCGGAAAAGTTAATGCCCAATTTGGAAGGGGTTTGTTGGAAGAGCAGCCCTTCTTGAGCAGCTGCTATTTAAGAGGCCTTATACTGTGTATTAAGCAATTCAGTGGTCTCGATCAGAGCAGTTGTCTATTTTCTTTTTTTTTCCCTTCCTTTTTTTTTTAAAAAATAAAAAATGGTTTTCTGGGCAATTCTGTTTCAGTTCACCATTCGCTCTTGGATTCCCATAGAGGCGCTGCTGCTGTGAACGTGGGTATCAGGTAAAGAGGAGAAGGGAGCCAGCAAAGACCTTCCCTGGGCTGAGTTCAGGAACGGTCTGTGCTTTGAGCGTGGATGGGTTTAGCAGCCACGGCATGCCGCCTTGTAGCTTTTTGGATCAAGAGCGCTGAACTGTGGCAGGCAGCTCTTCAAGCTCAGTGACCACTGTACCGTGTGGCAGGGTTGCGGCCAGCGCAGTAATCAGCGTGGGATGCTCCACATGTCTGGAGTGACCACGACAGGTCGCTGACCTTGCTCCATGTGGTATTTGCTGAGCCGGGGATAACCAGAATCCCGACCGTAGTTTTATCGCAGTGTTGCTGCTGTTGCCTTTGGAAAGCTCCCCGAACTTCAAACAAGAGTTTCCGAAGTCCCTGTCTTGCCTGCCTATGCTAGCTATGATGCTTCTATCACACTGCTCAGCCTGGAATAGGAAGATTACAGCACTGCTGAGTAAAACATGCCCATTGCTGCTCTGAAAATGGAGACGCCCCGAGACTTTCTTGTGATCTTGCAATGGAAAAATGGAGTTACTTGCACAATTTGGTTGTGAGTGCCCCAGATGTTCCGAACCAGAGGCTCGTACCTGAGGATGTAACACTTGGGTTCAAATAAAGATTCTTGAGAGAAATTCAGCCCAACAGCCCTCGAGCAGATCAGTGCCCTGTTCCGTGCACCACCACGCTGCTGGGTCGCTGCGGTATTTTCTACATTCTCAAAATTAGATGTTTCAGTGTTTCTAAACTGATTTTGGTAAAAGCAAATTCTAGGATGTCAGGATTTCCCAAGGGACGAGAAGTGCATTCTGCAGCTGTTTCTTGGTGCAAACAGTGATCAAAGCTTTGCTACGGTTTCCTCTGCCCAAGCAGCAGGAGAGGGCCTGCTCCATCCAATTGCCTCTTTCATTCAGTTCCCGGCACCTTATGGCAAAGATTTCTCTTGTTTACTGCTGAATTCTCCACTTCATTAGTGGTGCTAACAGGCTTCCCTCTTCTGTTGGCCCTCAGGTGAAAGTGGCTCTTTCACGCTTCCAGGCTGCAGAGCCTCTTCCATTTACCTCTCAATGAGGTGTAGTTCCTGTATTAAATAGCACGAGCTGTCTAAGCAAAAGGCAGCGGCAGTAACCGGAGCTTTGTATGAGTCTGCAGGAAGGAGCTCAGGAGAGCTCCCTTGGATGTGGATGCGTGGGCACAGAGCCGGGCTGAGCTGCTCGATGGCCAGATCTTCTGCCTGGCTTGTGCCGAGGGACACCGTGCTCTGCCGACGGAGCAGCCGTAGGACTGCATGCCTGCGCTGGCACCTGGGTACACTCACAGCCACTGACCTCAACACGTACGGCTCCTGGCTTTGGAGGGCAGTGAGTGTTTGCAGGCCCTCAGGAGCACGGCAGCCTGTGCCTGCCTGCTGCAGGGAACGGGGCTGGCCTGCGCTCCTGTCCTGTCTCCCCAGCAGAGCCGTGACATGCCAAGCATCTTCTGCTTGTCCCCGAGGAGGACGTGCAGCTGCGACTGCGAGCTGTCAGGCTTGCAGTGGCCTAGCTCCTGCTCCGAGAAGTCGCTGGGAGCAGTCCCCCTAGAGAGCTCTGGACCCGTGACAGGCAGCGCTGCTGGTCCGCTTTACACGTGCCCTTCTCTTGCAAGGGGTGGTGAGCTACGGGCACTGCTGCTGGGGGAACAGGGGACGCTGCTGTTGCATGGCTTCTCCATCCCTGGCAGGACGGGAGGCAGGTTTCCCAGGCACGATACGTCTTTAAGAAACAGANGGCGTGCGGCGGGGCCAGCGAGTACGACTACGTGAGCTACCAGTCCGACCTGGGCCCCTACCCGGGCGGGCGCTTCTACGCCAAGCCCCACCAGTGCGTGCCCATCCCCGCCGACCTGCGGCTCTGCCACAGCGTGGGCTACGACAAGATGGTGCTGCCCAACCTGCTGGACCACGAGACCATGGCCGAGGTGAAGCACCAGGCGAGCAGCTGGGTGCCGCTGCTCAATAAGAACTGCCACATGGGCACCCAGGTCTTCCTCTGCTCCCTCTTTGCGNTCCCGGCACCTTATGGCAAAGATTTCTCTTGTTTACTGCTGAATTCTCCACTTCATTAGTGGTGCTAACAGGCTTCCCTCTTCTGTTGGCCCTCAGGTGAAAGTGGCTCTTTCACGCTTCCAGGCTGCAGAGCCTCTTCCATTTACCTCTCAATGAGGTGTAGTTCCTGTATTAAATAGCACGAGCTGTCTAAGCAAAAGGCAGCGGCAGTAACCGGAGCTTTGTATGAGTCTGCAGGAAGGAGCTCAGGAGAGCTCCCTTGGATGTGGATGCGTGGGCACAGAGCCGGGCTGAGCTGCTCGATGGCCAGATCTTCTGCCTGGCTTGTGCCGAGGGACACCGTGCTCTGCCGACGGAGCAGCCGTAGGACTGCATGCCTGCGCTGGCACCTGGGTACACTCACAGCCACTGACCTCAACACGTACGGCTCCTGGCTTTGGAGGGCAGTGAGTGTTTGCAGGCCCTCAGGAGCACGGCAGCCTGTGCCTGCCTGCTGCAGGGAACGGGGCTGGCCTGCGCTCCTGTCCTGTCTCCCCAGCAGAGCCGTGACATGCCAAGCATCTTCTGCTTGTCCCCGAGGAGGACGTGCAGCTGCGACTGCGAGCTGTCAGGCTTGCAGTGGCCTAGCTCCTGCTCCGAGAAGTCGCTGGGAGCAGTCCCCCTAGAGAGCTCTGGACCCGTGACAGGCAGCGCTGCTGGTCCGCTTTACACGTGCCCTTCTCTTGCAAGGGGTGGTGAGCTACGGGCACTGCTGCTGGGGGAACAGGGGACGCTGCTGTTGCATGGCTTCTCCATCCCTGGCAGGACGGGAGGCAGGTTTCCCAGGCACGATACGTCTTTAAGAAACAGACCTACTCTTTCTCCTGGTTGGTTTGGTTTGTTTTTTTCAAATACCGTCGTTTTCCTTGGAATTTGTCCACAGGGAACTGAGGTCTGCACGGTCCAGTCCAGGTTCTCAGCAACATCCGCAACCTTGGAACACGCGCCCAGGAGCGCCTGGGCCTCCCAGAGCTGCGGTGCCGGGCGGCAGCGGGCTCCCTGGCACGGCCTCGCCGGGTCGGGCCGCCCTCGGGGGGAGCAGCCCNTGAAGCACCAGGCGAGCAGCTGGGTGCCGCTGCTCAATAAGAACTGCCACATGGGCACCCAGGTCTTCCTCTGCTCCCTCTTTGCGCCCGTCTGCCTGGACCGGCCGGTCTACCCGTGCCGCTGGCTCTGCGAGGCCGTGCGCGACTCCTGCGAGCCCGTCATGCAGTTCTTTGGCTTCTTCTGGCCCGAGATGCTCAAGTGTGACCAGTTTCCCCAGGACGATGTCTGCATTGCCATGACGGCTCCCAATGCCACCGAGGTCTCCAGGCCCAAAGGTAAGGCATGACCAGTGCTCCAGTCCTGCTCCTGGTGCTTTTCCCTGGGCCGATGGGGCAGGGCTTAGCGCAGGAGGGGCCGTGTGGGGCTGAAGGGGGTCTTGGGGCAGGAGGAGGCTCACCTGAGCTCTGCTTCTCGGCAGCAGTCCTCCTCCAGCCTCAGAGGGCTCCGTGAGCGCTCCTGTCCCCAGGAAGGCAGGATGCCCTGCCAGCTCCTTGGCTCTGTCCTGGAGCCAAGCCTGGGGGCAGGTGGTGCCGGGGCACAGCGAGTGCGTGGCCGCTCTGATCCCTGCGCAGGCACTGGGGTCAAGCTCCGAACCCCAACGGACCAGGGCTCCGACCCTCCATCCTCCAGGTGCTGCACTGCCCTGGCAGCAGTTTCTCTGCGAAGCCTGGCTCCTGCGGGGCCGTTCTTGGCAGCGGTAGGACACGTGGTCCCCCATGGCAGAAAGTGCTGCGTGACTGGAGTAAATCGTGACAGTAATCCTGACGGGGTACCTCATTCCCGAGCAGTCCTGGGGTCAGATGCTGGGCGGCCGGTGGCTGCGTGTACAGTGGAAATCCCTCCCTGCCCTCTCAGGTGGCCTGTGTGCTGGTGAGGGGGCAGGAGGGTTAGCAAGAAGCGACTGGGGAGAGTAGGTGTGATTCTTGTGTGTTTTCATTATGTTTGGCAGGTATGTCTGGTGCCAGACTGTCTTGGTTGTGCGAGTTACAAAGAGTCTGGCTTGTTGCTGAGAAGTTTTAAAGTAAATAAATATCCTGGTGTTGCTTCAGCATTCTGCATCGGAGCACTTTGAAAGGCTGGCAGGAGGGATATTTGTAGAGGGAGAAAGCAGAGACTGTAAGAGTGCAAGAGCTTTGCTGAAAAGGATGGGTGCTCCCGATTTCACCGGGGATAGTCCAGGCACTCAGGGACGGGGAGCTGCGCGTGGCGCTGAGCGATTGCCATGGCTTCTGCGCCGTGTCCGGAGCTCATCTGGAGGGAAGGTCGCCCTTCGCAGCGGCTGCTGGCGTGCAGTTACCTTTACAGACAAAGGCGTTGCGCGGTGCTCGGTGGGGAGCCCTCGCCCAGCCTGCCGCGGGCTGTGCGGTGTTATGCTGCTCATTCCAGCAGGACTCAGACTTCAGGGAGCCCTTCAGTTATGGGGCAGGAAAGGAGCGCGTGCTGCGGCGGAGGGGTGACACCCTGGGGGTGTCCCTGGGACCCATTGTCGGGGCACACGGAAGGAAGGAGAGAGCCATGGCTTGAGGGGCTGGGGCAGGCGGTGCTGGGGGCAGGCAGGCAGGGACGCGCGCCTGAGCCCACCACCCGCCGAAGCTGCACAGGGAAACTCTGTCATGTCTCGGCAGTGGCATCCAGAGGCAGGCGGCTTGTGAAGCGTGTACCTGCGCCGGGGGCAAGGTTTGGTGGCTCTGGCTCCCAGGGACCCAGCCTCTCCCTGTGCGGCGCCGACAGCAGCACAGCCACGCTGGCTTCCTTGCTGTGGCTTGAGTTTACTGATGTGATTGCTGGAGGACGCTCTTTGTTTTCCAGGAAGGCTCTAAAATCATCTGCCCCGTGTGAACCTAGACTCTCGGTCAAGACCACAGTTGTGTCCCATGTTGCGGTTACAAAGGTTGCTTTTACTCCCCGGGGACTGGCAGCCAAGCGTGCTCCTGGGGCAGCTGGCTCTGAGCTGCTTGCTGTGGAGCTGCCCCTTCCCAGGTGTGAAATGGACTTTGAGCTGTTTGCAAGTCGTTAATTTTAGAGACTTTAGTGGCCCAAGATCTGGGAACAGTCTTCTAGGTGAGCAGCATTTGCTAAGTTTTCCCTTGTGTAGTTTAACAACTAACTTTCTGATCAGCTTTCACACCTGTCTTGACAGCAGTGTTGCGGCGGGACATTTCCCCTGTCTTCTGATGCTGCAAACGTGCCCATCAGCACAGTATTTGGGCACCGTGCTGTTCACAAGCGTCGGGTAAAGTGGCTTTATTACAAGGAATTACATCGGCTCAGGTCTGAGTCCTTTGTGGGTCTATTGCTGGTCCTGTTTGGTGTGCAGAAAGTAAGCCTTTAAAATGGTCGCGCAAATGTGAACTCTTTTCAGTGTTCATCGGAAAGTATCCGCAGCCGTCTTCGTGTCCCCTGGCTCAGGCCAAGCTCCCTGTGCCCATCGCACCAGCTGGGGCACTTCTCTGTGAGGGGATGAGCAATCTTGCTAGAAAACGCTTCTTCAAGGTGAGAAGGCTGGGTCTCCTGGTGATGTGCTGGGCTGCCCTTAGGTGTGCCAGCTTTCATGGCGTTAACACTGATTTGCGGCAGAGGGATCTGGTGTGCGTTCTTCTACGAGTAACCGTCGGTTCCCGGAGCTCCATGCGCCGCATACACCATGTGCAGGGATGCTCTTGCCCCAAACAGCTTAGAGTGAACAGAGCAAACTTAAAGTTAATTGCTACCGCTGCTGTAATGTAAACCAACACAGCCGGGTCTCCCGCGCTGGTGCTCCTGCTCCCGCACTCTGCAGAAGATCCGCGCGTGGCCTGCAGTGACGGCAGGGGCCGGACCCGGCGAGGCGCGCCACGCTTTGTCTGCTTGCTGCTGGTGCTACCGTGTTGTGTGGATGAGGGGTGTGTCCGGGTGAGCGTGCTTGTACCGCTGGGGTTCAGCCCTCGTCCCTGTGCGTGCCAGCTCCTTCCCGCTGCCCGGGGCTCTGCTGCCGGAGACCCTGTCCGCAGTTCGTGTGCATTTTCTGTGAGCGCCAGCTCCTGCA
Source organism: Steatornis caripensis (assembly GCA_013398225.1). Lineage (NCBI taxonomy): Eukaryota > Metazoa > Chordata > Aves > Caprimulgiformes > Steatornithidae > Steatornis > Steatornis caripensis. The sequence continues at coordinate 3,105 of VZSC01012819.1, read as the reverse complement.
GCCCCTTCGGTCTTGGGCACTGGGGTGTGTTTCCTGTTGATTCTAAGAGGGTCCAGAACCCAGCAGTGTCCCCCCTTTTCTCTGGACCCTAATAAGAACGAGCCCTTTCAGTATTTTTCCCCATTAACACCTTGAAATTGGAATTTGTTTCTGCCTCTCAAAGAGCTGACCTGCTGAATTCCTTTCTCCTTAAGCACGAGGCGGTAAAGCCTGCAGGCCCACAGGATGCATCAGGGGAGTTCCAGATTAATATAGCATTACACATTCCTTCTCCTGCCCCTGGAGTAAGCTGGCTCTAAAGCCAGGCATTGGAAAATGGTCAGCAGGGAAAAAGTGAGCTGGAGGCAGGAGAAAGTTGTGCTTGGAGCAGCACTGTCAACTGCAGAAGATGGGCCCCGGCCAATGTTGCGGGCGCTGCGGGGTGCCGGCCGGCCGGGTGCATGCTGGCGTGGCTGCCTCTGGGCCGCTGCGGCGGGGACTGCCTGAGATGGGAGGACCCGAATCGTGGCTGGGCTTCTTGTTGGCTCCTTCAGGGATCGCACGGGAAGGGGAAGGTCCTGGGCAGCGCTGTGGGCTGGAAGGCGTTGGCCATGGTGCCTTGGGAGGAAGTGCGAGGGCTGGCAGTGTCGGGATAGCTGTGGCTCCGTGGAACAGCAGTTTCCCTGGGGTGCAGAGCTGTGTGGGAGCTGGTGGGCCCCTGGCATTCATGTTCCTGACCTTGGCGTGATGGGCTGTCCCATGGGAAGAGGAGAATCTCCCTTCCCTTTGGCACGGGACAGTGTCCCCTGGCAGTGCTGCAGGCACATCCGTGCTGTGATGGCGCTGCGGGCGGCAGGGCTGCAGGATGGTCCCCGCACGCGGAGCTGCCCGGCGCACAGCTGGGGTGAGCACCGCGAGCCTGCCAGGGGTGCGGCAGCCCGGCAGCGGGGTACATGCGCAGGTGAGGCTGCTGCTTGGACGGCTGGCAGCACCCGCCCCGCTCGGGGCATCAGCACTTGCAGGTGTCTTCATCCTCGGCAGGATGCGCTGCAGTGTGGCTGGCCGACGTGCGCTGTGTCGCCGGTGGGGAGGGAAACGGATGCGTTGCCCCGTGGAAGGGGCTGCCCGGTGCGGCTGCAGTGGCTCCAGCCCAGGCACGATGGCTGCTGGCTCTGGGCCCTCGCTGTAGCAAGGTGGGTGTCCCTGCCGTCCTGGGTGTGCCGGAGCATTCCCAGGGGTTGCCGTAGCACAGCTAAAACAAAGCCTGTGTTTTCAGCAGGGAACCGTGAGTCTTATTTTCCGGTTTTTTGTTCTTTTTTTTTCTTCTTTGGTTGCCTAGAAGGCTCATCGGGTGGACGCAGAGGTGGCTTTCACGTTGTTTGTCTGGCCCGCGTCGGCTCAGCCAGTCTCCTAGCGTGCGCTTTGGCTGCTGAGGCACATCCAAGCGCCTTGCACGCTGGAATGTGTGGAGATGAGCCAGTGCATGGCAGGTACTCCCTCTCGTTCCTGGGGGTGGTCCCCAGCCCAGTAACTGACTCTTGGCACTGCTGCAGAGACAGACCGCTGGGGCCGTCACCCTCCCGCCAGCATCCCCTTTCCCTCATCACGAGCTCATTAAATGTGCAGCCTGGGTGGAAATACTCTGCTGCTGATTTTATAAATAAAGTGTCGGGGACGTCATCGTGTCCCCGAAGGCTGGCTTCTGCCCGTGTCGCTCTTAAGTTAGCACAGTAAAAGTGGCAATTGCACGTGAGGATTTTGGAAGAGGAAGTTACCCTGGTGACGGGTGGCTCTCACAGGTGCCAAGGTACCAGGAGTGGGAACGTTGAGTCGGCTGTTGGCTGCTGTGAAGGTTGCGACTTGCGCATCAGGGCGATTGGAAGGCCAGTTGCTTTGCATGTGTGATTAATAAAGACACGGTGCATGACCCCAGGAATTAGCGTTTGGCACAGAACACGTGTAGGGGGGGCGAGAGGGGAAGAACAAGCCACAGAAAACAAATGTCTCGCCTGAAACTCCGTGGGGCATCTGTGACTGAGGAGATTCGGCTCTGTGGTTGGCACGGCTCGCGCCCTGGCCTCCCTTCGCCGGCCGTTCTGGCTCTGCACCCAGCTCTTGCTCTCTGTTTTTTCTGTCCAGCAACGCTGCGGGTTTTGCTGGCTTGGCTGAGGGCTGGAAGAGGGCGAGTGCTCCGTCTGCACGCGGGGACCGGCAGATGTTTCGCTGCAGCGCCGTCCCCAAGAATAACTCCCTTGTGTGGGAAAGAGCCCTGCGTTCTGCTGGACCGGGAACAGAAGCAGCATCTCCCAGCTCAATACATTCATCCGCCAGTAGCACAGATCTGCGTCTGTGCTGCTGGGTGGTCTCTGCTCCGGCTGGAGACGGGAACCTGGAAACAGATTTTGATTCTCTGGGTGAAGTGAGCTTTCCTCCCAGGACAGATCCCGATGAAATGTCCTGGGCTGGCGTTTCCCAAGAGGAGGATGTTGGCCGCTGCCAGTGGCTGGCGAGCAGAGCTGTCTCTCCTTCGCTGGAGCCGTGAGGCTGCCCCGCAGACCTGCAGGATGTAGCTGGGCCAAAAACAAAAAAGAGAAGACGTCCACTCTTGGGGTCCTGCTGGAAGGGCTTCTGGGGCGGGGGCGGTGCACATGAAAGGTGTGCGGGTCCATCGCCAACCAGTGCTGCTTGGAGGGAAGGAGGGAGGCCAGGGGCTTGCCATGCAATGCCTAGGCAGCCTGTGGAGTGGTCCCCAGCACGAGGGGAGCCTGTGCTGAGCTGGGCTGAGCCAGTCCTGACTCCCCTGCCCGCCTCTGGGGTGGCTCCTGGCCAGGGCAGCCTCTTGGCACTTGAGCTGTCGCTGGGCATCGTCCTCCTGGGTGTGGGCACTGCGTGTCCGCCTTGGCACGCCATGGAGAGGGAATGTCAGCGGGCTGCGGGCCATGCCCCGTGGCGAGCGGCTCCCCTCAGCTGAGTGCCTGGCCCTGAAAACCCCTCTCCTTGCCAGCGCTGTCCTCCTGCTCTTGGCAGCTGCTGGCCCTTGCCTGTGCCTGGCCTTGGGGCCGCTGGCAGCTTGGCAGCAGGGCTGGCAGGAGGCTGCCTGTGGCCAGCGTGGCCTTGTGAGCGGGT
>VZSC01012818.1:67352-85533 GCA_013398225.1 Steatornis caripensis | reverse complement strand
CCCCTACCATTCTATGATTCTATGATTCTATACTCTCATCGTCTTTTGTCCTATGTTGATACTGCATATTCTGTGCAAGAAAAATGTCATTTTTCTTCCATAACCTCTTTAGCATTTAGATTTAAAATAATTATTTAGGTAAAAACCACATTAATTTGTCGTCATTTGGAAATATTCTGTAATCTACCATTATTCAAATTCTTCTGCAGACATTTTCTGAGCTTTAATCCTTTTTGTAAAGTAAGGCATGGGATATTTGTGGATTAACATGGCATTCATCTGGGATGACTTGAGTAATACGTTTTCACATGCTCTCACTACTTATTGCAACAGTTGTAGAAAATTAAATTATTTATATAGATCTTTATAACTTTTAAAAAATGAATGACTGGATGAAGAGAGGTTATATTTGCAAACCTGTCTGAAATAGTTTTGTCTGTTTCAATGGTAAAATATAATTAGAATTGTCTGGTATGANTCCATAACCTCTTTAGCATTTAGATTTAAAATAATTATTTAGGTAAAAACCACATTAATTTGTCGTCATTTGGAAATATTCTGTAATCTACCATTATTCAAATTCTTCTGCAGACATTTTCTGAGCTTTAATCCTTTTTGTAAAGTAAGGCATGGGATATTTGTGGATTAACATGGCATTCATCTGGGATGACTTGAGTAATACGTTTTCACATGCTCTCACTACTTATTGCAACAGTTGTAGAAAATTAAATTATTTATATAGATCTTTATAACTTTTAAAAAATGAATGACTGGATGAAGAGAGGTTATATTTGCAAACCTGTCTGAAATAGTTTTGTCTGTTTCAATGGTAAAATATAATTAGAATTGTCTGGTATGATTAAAATATGATGTACTTGCAGGTTGGCAAATCCTCACAACACTATTTAAGTAATTATGCACAGTTATTGCTAGTAGTACTAGTCACTCAGTAGTGTGTATGATTTAAAGAAAAGATATTTGTGGCTGATTTTGCATGTTTGCTGCTAAGACTTAGAAAAGAGCTTCCAGACAGAAATTTTACAGTTTTATTTTATGGAAATGATTCATTGGTACACCTGGTGTTGGAACTATGCCTCAAGTCATCACATCTAGCCATGAGATAAAAGAAATGGGTATAATTTTTTGGTAAAAAATCAAGTATTTCAATGTAGAGACCCAGAGCCTGCTTACATTTTAAAATGTGGAAATCTGGGTGATACAGGGTGAAGCATCTTCTCAGGAAGGGCAATTACTGGTCACAACATGGTCAGAACTTGAACACTTAAAGTCTAAAATTTAGAATAAAATTCGAATCTGCTTATAAACAAACCTCCTCCAAAAATAAGAAAAAGCTTTTTATGTTAAAATCTCCAATTTTGAAGAAGAGTTGATCTGAAGTGGAGGACAACCAGATTCTGCAAATGGGTGCAGAAAGTCAGAGAGGAATGCTCAAAATAGAAGAAATGCTACATGGAACTAAAAAGTCCCCTTCCTCTGCTTGTTTCTGTTGTTTTGTGATTTCTGATTTTCTGTGTGTTTCTGACTTTAGGGTTCAACCTCCTCAGCAATGTTCAAACTACTGATTAGGTCTGCAATTTTTTTTCTTTCTGCTTCATCTTTTACTTTTTCCAAAACAGTTGGTGCTTGGAGTCAGTAGCTGATAGGATTTCGCAGCATACTAGGCTGAATGTTGCACCATGTTGAAACCATTTGTTTGCTTCTTGTGCCATGTAGTCTAGTACTAATGCGCAGGTATTTCAGAATGGAGTGCCTTCACTGAATGACTGGAAGTGGCATTCAGTCAGTCCCAGAGAGTTTGCTCCTAATCCTGACTCTATAGTGTCTTCTCAGGGTCAATGGTGGGATTGGGAATGGAACTGGGTAAAGGACTCAGTGATGTCATTTAATACAAAGGAAGATGAAGACAAAAGGATGACTGAAAGCGGTATCAGATAGGACTGTCATTTTAACAAAACTGTGTTTTCTGTTTCGTTATCACATAGTACACTGAGAGAAATTAGTCTTGATGTAGGCTGGTATTTGTTTACCTTACGAGAGAGTCTTCAGAAAGTAACTCAATAACGTATGTAGCTCACAGGAAGAGTATAGAGGGCAGCACAGAAGATGCGTAGGCAAGCATGTAAGAAGGGTATTAAAGGATGATGGTATGGTGTGCTTTATTTTTTATATTTCTGACCATATGTTTATCAGTACAATATTAACACATTTACACTGACAATTTTTTTATTATTCCTCCTGAACAGCCAGTTACAATGTCTCTGTTTATTGTTTTAGATGTATTCTTTGCAAGATGGTTGCTCAAACCCCTCACTCTTCTTCCCTTGAAGAATGTGGTACCAAAAAACCTCTAAAAATAAAGATTTATTGTACCCATTTGAAGCTTTCACCAGTGGGAATTTTCTATCAGACATCTCAAATAAGTTATATTTATTCTGCCTAGTTTAGCCTTTTTTCTACTTTATGGATAAAATGAAAGATGTTTCTTTTAAAAGCAATTTTCTCAAATCCTCTATGAAAGTCAAAATCAGTGGGTTTAATGATTCCCTGGGCAACTGGCTCCTTAGGCAACTATACAGCAATTATAAATACTACTAATATGTTCATCTGATGGCTTCTGATAGCAAGTCAATTCAGAATTCCTCTTTTCTTTTTATAACATGGGGCACTGGTTGTTGAGAAAGAGGAAGAAATATTTGTATGAGTATTTGTGTGAGAGAGAGAGGCAGAATTGATTTGCATACTGAGCTACAATATGTAACTGGAGGAAGATCAGGAATTCATTTTAAGAGATTTATTTATAGGGATGTTATGACCATCCTCTCCAAAATACAATAAAACAAGGACCTAAACCTAATTAAAATTATTTGGTGTTCAGTAAACATCCCGTTTGAAAAATATAATTGATTTACCATAATATAAAATAGAAGAGAGTCATAATCAAGGTTTTTAAGAAGAAACTTGGATACTTCAATTTCTGTGGCAGCCAGCTTGGAATATTTTAAAAGGCCTTGATTATTCATTAAGGGGGCTATCAGAGATTCCTGTCTGCTGTACCCAAAAATCTGACTGACACATGATTAACTGCTAATACTTAAAAAAGAAAAGGGGGGGGGGGAAGAATAATAAGAAGGAATGCAGAGGAAGAGAGGTTGAAATTCATACTCTTGAACATGCAATTGTATCATGTTTACTGTTAACAAAGTGTAGATGTGCATAACAGTACTTTTTCAGAATATTGTACAAAAGGCCTGGTACTATGTAAGACCTGTGCATTCAGAGCTATTATCTGAAGTAGAACTAACCTGCTTTCATTCTTGCAATATAGTTCAGTGGTTTTTTCCCTAATTACAGAAGTTAAAATACATAGAAATATAATTTGAAATAATGTTTCAGTAATGGCATCTCTTAGAATAAATATATTTATGTAGAACAAATATAATTTGTAATTCAAAAACAGTGCCTCCATTATTAGAGATGGATGTATATTATGTAAAAAAAATGCTGATGATAAAATGTTTGCATGCATATCTTCTTGAAGATGTGTATACACAATCATTTCTGTATAGAAATATTGCTGTGTAGATTGATAGGGACAATTTTCTATCATAAAGATAAATGTGATTTTATTGGATGCAAAGGTCATATGTAGAGGTTTCATCTCTTTCCTAGAATTTTCACGTACTCAATCAGTAGCTGATTGACTGAATCTGATATATCAGTAATGACTGTTCATCTAAATGACCTTCACTGTTGTTTCCCAGCCCAATATTTTTTCTCATCTTTAACCTCAATAAGCAATGATTTTATACATCTTCTAGTTAATTGCCTGAAGTTATTTAGTACTTTCTCGGCAAGAATCTACCTCTCTGGGATGCACCTAGATAATTATTTCCAATTAACAATTTATTATTACAGTAAAAAATAGGTGTACTGTATTCACTTTGGGTTTTAAATTGTTTATTTTTTAATTTACAAATCAGGAAGTACCAAATCAAGTACTCGATAGAAGACCAAGAGAACTTAAAACAATCTAAGTTAATTTTCATAAAGAACTATTGAATAACACCCCCAAAAGCACACAGAATTGTGTTATCTTGTGCAGGTGCCTTTAAAGTGTAACCAGTTATCTAAAATCTGACTGATGTCCCAGATTCATTTCTGTTAACTTAAAACACAGATGATATTTTGTAAAGTCTAGAATATTCCAAACCTCTCTTGAGCAGAATATATTAATTAAAAAAAAAAAATAAAAATCTTGTACTGTAAGTTCCAGGCATTACGGTGTTAAACAGACATTGGAAAGTAAACATAACCCTTTCATGAAGACAGGAATACCAGACCTCTGCTGTTGTCTGAAAAGCTGATTCATGCCCGGTGTGCAATAAACCAATCTCACATGCTCAGGAGAGATAATGTTTATTCTGTGCAGGGTGCTCGGTGGAATCATCCACAGATCAAGCATACCAAGTCTGACGATGTTATGGTCTTTGTACAGTCGGGGTATAGTTTCTCCACCTTAATACGTATGTTACATTGATTTGTTATAAGATCAGTCATTTGCATTTAAAGATGCAGTATTCCTAAAATCCACTACTCATGCTCTGTGAGTAACAGTCTTTATATTGAGTAAGGGTACTACTTTTGGTGGGTGTACCTTTTCCTATTAAAATGAGATTATAATGAGCTAAACTTTTGGCAGGAGCAGAGTGACCTGAGTTTATTTGCCAGCCTGTCTATCAGGACCGGCTATCAGCCAAGCTGTCGAATAACTCATCCTCTGAACAAAACTTAAAAGGGTTGCTACTTCATTTATGATTAAGCTAAACCAATCTATTCAACTTCTAAAATTCAAAGTCAGGATGTACTGTTAACACTGAGAAGACAGTATTTTCAGCGCACTGCCCATGCATGTACTAGAAGCAGTCAGGGTCTGCAGGGTTAAATGAGTAACATGCCATAGCTTTTAGATTCTGCTTCACGGTAGTACTTCTCACAGTAATACTCCACAACCACTGGAGATGATGAAGTTCATAGAGTAACATCTCTATATGTTAGCCCATTGTCTCAGACATAAATCACGATGATGATTGCCTTCGTCTTGAGCACAGATGCAGATGGATAGGTTTAATGTAATTTGCCAAAATGGCCTAAGTGGAATTATCCAGAATATATAAGAAGTGTTAGGAATTTAAAACCTACGTTTCTTTATGTCAAAGAACAAAACAACACAGATAAATGATTGTTCAGACTGAAATAGGACAGGAGAGCTCGGATTCAAAAATCCCTGGTATAAATGAGAACTGTTTTACCAATGATTTTTAAAGCATCTTATTTGGAAAAGGAAAGCTTTTAAAAACCAAAGACATTTATTCATCCCTGTTGCTGATATCTCCTTTCTGTTACTGTTGCACATAGTGTAAATCAGTGATGATGATATTTGTTTCCATGTTTGGATTTCAGGTACTGGCCAGGGATATTTATTTACTTAAAACCCATTGTCATCTTCTCGTTGTTGAGGGTGGTGAGGAGGGAAGAGAAGTAATTTTGTTGGTGTTGATGTCCGTGATAGGCACTGCAATTTCCCTGGAGAAATTACTAACTAGGTGACAGCTTTAACGGTTCTTTTAGTGCTAGGCAAAGGACGATTTGAGGCTTTCAAAACTGTATGAGATAAGAAAATGAGAAGTAATATGTTCAGAGCTTTTTTTCTTTTTTAAACTGATTTATTACTACCTGTTTTTGCAAGTCATTGTTCTCAGAAAACCGTCTCCAACCTCTCCATCTTCTCTGACTCCATAAGCAAATGCTAGTTACACGTTATAAGCACCAGCACTTACAGGTCAGTCTGCAGTGGCTTTTGCTGTAGTGCACGACTGATACAGAGGGCAGGTTTCAGGAAGAATGCCTAAGTAAAGAGGAATACGAAAGGTTCAGAGAACAGCTATTTTCCCTAGCTAGAGAAGGGAAAGAGGATATGTGCAGAAGTTGGAGGGGTGAAGAGCTATAAGTTGTGGAAAAAGGGTCAGTTAAGCTTAGAAAAGTAAATAGTAGCATGGCAAATACGGAGATTCAGGGACCAGTGTGCTTCTGCTAACTATTTTGGGAAGCAACATCTGTGTCAAGGTTTGTTCTCACGTGCCCATGACATCTTGGTGTTATGTGTGTGGGGGAAAGAGGCAAATTACTGAAGAAGTAGAGGGAGACAGAGGCTTGAGATGGAGGCTGCAGTCTGGTATGATTTTGGTGGTGAGACAAGAAAAACAGCATTTGGTAGTTTGTTACTGTCTGTGCAAGGAATGTGAAAATTTGTACTTTCATATAAATAAACAGAATTACAGAGAAGACAACTGGCTTAATTGGCAGTTTCTTTCAAACTGAAGTAATTCCCAGAGTGATTACATTTAATCAGGTTATTTTTTAATAAATTAAAAATAATTTATTTTTCTGTGCAAAGTTAATTTAGGTCTAATTTAAGGGGGCAGACACCCATGCAGAATATCTGTAACCAGGCAAGCCCATCATCCACATGAGATGGAAAATCTGTATTCCACCAGTAACTGGTGGTGGTAGTTACCTGCTAGGCACAGGCTGCTGTTTGAGCCCAAATATAAAAAGTTGAGAAAATGTATTTGGAAACTATTGTTCTGCCACTATTAATTCATAGTACTACTGTAGATAGACATAGCTAATATGGGCAGAACTAAATTTCTCATTAATGTATTGTGTCTGAACAGTGTATGAAAAATCCCTCACATACCTATAATTAGAGTTGCTTTATTCAAAGGGATTCATCTGCTTTTGACGCAGATTACAGTCTCCTCAAGAGACGAGGAAAATCTGCTGAACATTCCCAGATATGCACTGTTTTGTCTTGTAAGACACATGGCTAAAGTAGTTATAAAGTCTTATTTGCACATAACAGCCCATGTATAAAGGCTACTAACAAGAGCCACGGTGCGTCAGTAAACAGCTGGATTAAATTTGACTGCTTCAGTGGTGCTTAGGCTGTAACAGTGCTCTCAAGAGTAGATGCTGAGCCCACCAGAGCACCTTTATAAATTGCATCATGCTGTCAGCCACAGGAGGCACGTCCTTAAAATTCCTGTAGAAAAAGTGTTTCTCAGTTTGGTAATCTAAAGGCTTTGTGTTGGTTTTGTTTTTCTTTTTAAATGTGTTTCACTGTGATTAGCACATTCGAATGCCAGTGTTTTCCAGAAGACTCCCTGATTGAATTGGGGACCGTGTCAGTTCTCCCCATGACCCGTCAGAGATAAAGAATTTGTTTACTGTAAATTGCTCACCACTCACTCCTATGCACCATCTGCCACACTTACCCACAAAGAGCTGCATTTCTAATAATAGCTCTTTTAACGTAAGAAAAATAATACAAGATATTTCATGTACATATATGGGATATAATTGCAATTTTAATCTTCCTGGTTACTTTACCCTTATGTATTAAGCTTTGGTGTCAATGAATCAATTTCTTTTATATTTCAAACTTTTTGTGTAACAGTCAAAGTTTTGCATCATCAAGGAAAGCAATCAGGAGGGTACTAATTTGCCCATAAATTTGCCTCAGCTGAACCTATCTGTATGTTTGGACATCATTAGCAAATTAATGCCTTTTAACGAGTAATAGCTTTTTCTCATTCTGTATTTGTGAGGTCTTCGTTTAGGAACAGGGACATAAGATACAGAGAGACAAGTACTAGATGTAGTAGAGCAAATTAATGCCTACAACTTGGGTACCTGGCCCTGCAGCAGGATCCAGACTGAGTTGGATGCCTGGGATGGGTTAGGAATGGGAGCTAAAATAGGAACTGCCATCCGGTTGTTAACAAGCAAGTGAGGTTGTGAGGAGAGGGAGTATCTGAATTCCTGCTTATCTCCATGAAACCTGGACTCAAACTCAGGAATGTTTGAGGCGTGCTTCTGTCCACTTAGGGTTCTCAGTCTACAGGTGTTTTATAACTCAGGCTCCTCATGTTCTTTAAAAAAAAAAAGACTCACAGAGAAACTCCCCATGATTAGGCTTTTCTCTTTTTTTAAAACCTATCTGAAAGAGGAACTGCTGCTCTCAACTTCTTATAGTCAGGTGGTTCTTTTTTGCCTGATACCATGATCACTGGTGACAGTAAAAACCAGAAGTAACATTGAATCATAGAATTATTTTGATTTGAAAAGACCTTTAAGGTCATCAAGCCCAACTGTTAACCTAGCAATGCCAAGTTCACCACTAAACCATGTCCCTGAGCACCACATCTACGTGCCTTTTAAATACCTCCAGGGATGGAGGCTCAACCACTTCCCTTGTCAGCCTGGTCCAATGCTTGACAAGCCTTTACGTGAAGAAACTTTTCCTAATATCCAATCTAAACCGCACCTGGCACAACTTGAGGCCTTTTCCTCTCATCCTATCACTTGTTACTTGGGAGGAGACCAACACCCACCTTGCTACAACCTCCTTTCAGGTAGTTGTAAAGAGCAATAAGATCTCCCCTCAGCTTCCTTTTCTCCAGGCTAAACAACCCCAGTTCCCTCAGCTGCTCCTTGTAAGACTTGTGCTCCAGACCCTTCACCAGCTTATTGCTCTTCTTTGGATGTGCTCCAGCACCTCAATGTCTTTCTTGTAGTGCCCAAAACTGAACATAGTATTCAATGTGCAGCCTCAGCAGTGCCATTCGTGATGACAACCTCTGGCTCTACATTTGGCAGCCTCTCACTTTGAAGGTTTGGATTTTTTACATTACTTTTGCTAGAAGTACCAGAGTTTGGAATACATGGCATGTTTGGGTTCAAATTCTCTGCTGACTCACCAACATGAAATCTTCAGCTTTTTAAGGGAGTCTTAGTAACTATTAGGCCAGACCAAATGGGGACACTTTCCTCTCCTTTTGAACTTGGGACACCGCAGCAAAGCATGTGAGGTAAGAATGGCCAGTGGAAAGTAGCACGAGAAGACAACTAACATTACACTGAATGTTTAAGATGCTACCCCCAATGGATGGAGTCATTGCAACTGGAGACTCTTTAGTGTGTTTCACAATACATAACCAGCCTTTAAAAAAAGGAGGCATCTATCTCAGCTAAGTATTTTTATCATAAATCTCCAAAATAGCAAGAATGAAATGGACTTGGTGAGTTTGTGGCTGCAAGTGGTTTCTGATGCTTGGCTAGTTGTGCGTTTTTGCGTGTATTTGCTGTTCTTCTCACTCTATGCATAAGACTCGTGCAATCGCATTGTTTAATGGCTTCGATGGACGTCTGGTGGGTACCTGCTTTTAAAGGCTCACTGTCTGATAAGTGTATTATATTTGCCACTCACAAACCGTTTCCTGGTTTGAAGCCCACTCTTTCATTATTCTAGTTGCGCCTGTGTTTACATACTAGAAAATCGTATATGTCAATGTAATGCAATTCTCACTCCGAGTTAGCAGGTGCTGCCTGAGGGAACAAAGAGCATTGAATTTCTTGCAGTTCAGATGAAAGAGAAAGAATGATTCACATTTATTTATTCACTTAATTTAGTTTCCTCAATATTTAGTGTCAAGGAATGGCGTAAGTAGACAGCTGCATTAAAGTAGCTGGGCATTCCTGCTCCAAGTTAAGCTTCTGTTTCTTAAGGTTTTTAAACTTGGGAGAGTTTCTGACTTCCTTTCAATTATACGTGTTTTTGCCAGAAAGTTCTACAGGTTCATAAATATTGAAGGAATATTTTTTTTAAAAAGAAATATCTTCCAATCTTGTCTGGATTGTTGTTTCAGATTTAGTTCTAAAATAATTTTTTCAAAATCTCAGACAACTAAGGCATTTTCATATAACTTTACTCGACTTCCATACTTTTGCCATCTTTCCTAGCACTCTTCTAGAAGTGCCTCTCTAGAAGTGTCTTTCTTTTGATATTTAGGATGCTCAAGTTCACCAAGTACCTCTTCTTCATTTATGCCATAGGTCTTTTTGTTCCACCTTGTCCAGGACTGCCTATTGTTTAAGTGTATTACTCCTTTACTGGAAGTAATCCAATTCACTTCGTATGTGTCATGAAGGAAATTATTTTTCCTGTATATCTATCTTTTTTTTCTTTCTTGTGTAATAGAAATATTATTCTGTAAATCTTTCTGTATTTTGGTATTTTCATCATTTCATAGATTCACTGCTTTCATCCTTTTAATGTATTTTGTCTCTAAAGAACTACAAATCCATGTGCTCACACGGATTATTTTAATACTTTCTTCTTTGCAGCATTCTGTTTTCTTATTTCAAGTAACCAGTATGAGTTAAATATCATTATTAATACAAGTTTTGATTCTATGTACATAGTGTTTAATTATTTTCTTTTCTTTCAGAACGGTGTGTTACAACAGATGTAAAGACCCCAGAATTTCTCAACCTTCACATAAAATGCAACTCAAGTTCTTTCACACCTCCTGTTTTCAAGAGCCTAGGAGCCATAAATGTAGGTAAACAAAATACACTTCCTAGTTTTATTGTTATCTTGTAAGATTTTTACTAAATTTTTTTCTGAGCGTCTGTGGCAATGTTTTCTGGGCTCATTACACACGTGGGTCTTCCATGTTCCTGTTTTCATCTCATGATGATTGAGGGCTGGTTGGGGTCCCTGATTGAAAAACCTGTTTCTATATCTTAAATATCTTGTTTACAAAATATCCACGTATTCTGCTTATAAAAAATTATTGTATGGTCGGTAACAGTCCTTCAGAAGTTGTCAGACATTTCCTAACAGGCAATTTTATCTTGTAAAGACTGGAAAGGTATACTCTTCAATAGTGTTGTTCTCCTAAATACAAGTAATATTGGGAACGCTGGTGAAACTTTTGAGGCACAGTCCTTTCTTTCTCTTTTCAGTCTTTTACGCTTGAGTTATGACAGATCTCTGTTAATTTATAGTCACTTAATTCCTGTTTTAATAAAAAAAAAACAGAAATAACAAACTCTCAGGTTATTTACATAACCAAAAGTTAATTTGGTCAGAGTATTCAAGTGTGACTACTACCAACTACTAAAGCAAAACTATTTCTTAACAGGAATTTAAATATGGATTAAGAAGCCTAACAGTTTTGGCTTAGTGTTTATTTTTAAACTTCATTATTAAGAAACCCATTTTCCATATCAGAATTCTCATTTTTTAAGATAATACTATTAAAAATTAAAATACAGGGATTTGGGCATTTTTTTTTTTTTTACTGCTATGATTGTTAATTTGTTTGATTTTCTGATTATGTTACTAAGGTTTTTAGTTGTAGATAGTATGGGTGATATGCGAAGGCTTATAACCTGTAGGACATATTCTTAAGAAAGACATCTGTCTTTGTAAAACTGTGGTCTTCATTTGAGTACACATAGAAGACAAAATGCAATCTATTTAATAACAGTCAGCAAAGTTTTAGATGAAACCACCCAGTCATTTGTATAGAACAGTATAATTCCATAGCAAAAAAAAAAGCAATTCAATAACAGAAGGATTCATATCTACACAATTTTAAATATTTTTGTAATTCGCATATTGAACCTCTACGACAGTTTTCAAGGGAACAAATCCTGAGATGTATTCCTTCAGTAGATTGACAGTACATCATTTTCTTGAGTGACAGAAAGTTCTGAAATACCAGGCTTATGCTGTAGTCTGGCATTAGTGGAAATAGCTCAAAACCTGATAATTGACAAATCAATTGGTACAGATTCTTCAGAGGAAAGAGAAAGAGGATAACCTACCCTCCCTAAACAAGTCATCATAAATCATACCAGAAAAAGTAGTTGAAAGCATGAAGCAGGACATTGCATAACTTTTCCAATTTTCCTACTATTGACTTATTGTTGTGGCTATGATATGATCTACTATGATTATTCCAAGTCAATCCTTTCCAAATGCCAAAAATCAGTGCCACAGGTTTGCCACAACTACAGGTCTGCCTAACAACATGCTGTGTGAAAAAGCAAAACTCTTTTTCAGATTTAAATGCTGTCATGCTTCACTTTTTTTGACTATCTCCCTGTTCTTCTGTTAATGAGGAGCTGCCCTCCTCCCTACTCTACCCTACTCATTATCATCTGGGCTGCCCCTGTTGCTGTGATGGCTCAGGGTTTCCTGGGAGCGATAGGATCTGTCTCAGCTCTCTGATCATGGCAGGGGGAGGGGTTGGTTTATGCTTGCTGGAGTGCACTTGTTCCTAGTCATCATGCCAGGTCCATAAGCTGTTCGCAATTGGGAAGAAAACACTCTGCAGAGTCCAAATTCCTTCTCAGGTGGCTTCAAACCCCTATCTGTGTGAAACACTGCAAATTTGCAGGTTTCGGGATTATTCCCACTTCTTTCAATACCAGGCAGAGTTAATTGTGAAGGAAAAATTAGTTTTGTATGTTTACAGGGCTAAATGTTTACATGTTTACAGGGCTAAATTTGGAAATTATGAGTTTGGAAAGAGAAGGTTACAAAGAGGCAAGCAGAGGACAATTACAGCTGTCCAGTTGCTTAACTTCTCATGGGTGTCCCCAGGGCTTGTCCCCCTGTCTGCTTTCCCTGCTTCTATCAGCCTGGATTCCTGTTTCTTGTCCAAACAAGCAGGCAACACTGATGAATTACGTTTCATATCTACACTGTCTTTTCAAGACACGAATGTGCTTGGTGGCTCAGTTTTGAAGCCAGATCAACTGGGTGTTTCTAGGTTACTTCCAAGCTCTATCATGCAGCTAATTAGACAGGCAGCCAACTGTTTCTCTCACAATTTGGATTTAGCCCTTTTTGTAGGGCTGCTTGCACCCTCATTTTGAATGTGGTATAGAACATCAGTTATAAATAAGTTCTGTGACCATTTTGATTGATTTTTGTAATAGCTTCCTATAGATATCGCGCATGATGCTTCACTAATAGAGATGGCAACTTTAGCAACAAGCTGCTCTTCCACGGCAACATAATAGGAGCTTCTGCGCTTGGTGTTCCTGAAATCCCATGTGATAGTATCCCTTCTTTTTAATTTTCTGTTATAAGCAATAAAGGTTTTCAGTTGCATTTAGGTGAGCTTTTCCATGTTTCTAGTTGTTTTATCTTCTTCTGTAGTTCTTTGTACAATGCAGTGCACATCCCTCCGTTCACTGCTTTAGAACACGGCTCCTGCTGTACTTAGAAAAATAAATGTCATATAGCTCTTCAGCAGACCTCCGAATGTTACAAATACTGGATGAATAGTAATTCTTTTTTTAAAAAAAAAACCAAAACTCTCTCCTCAGGTACCAAGTGATAAATTTGGGTCTAATTCAATAATAGTTTTGTCTGGATGTTGAATTAGGCTTACATTTTTATTTTTAATATTTAAATTTAATATTTAAATTAAAAATTTTATTTAATATGTAAAACCCCAGGGAACTGAGGTTGTTTAGCCTGGAGAAAAGGAAGTTGAGGGGAGACCTTATCGCTCTTTACAACTACCTGAAAGGAGGTTGTAGTGAGGCGGGTGTTGGTCTCTTTTCCCAAGTAACAAGTGGTAGGATGAGAGAAAATGGCCTCAGGTTGGTGCCAGGTGCGGTTTAGATTGGATATTAGGAAAAGTTTCTTCACTTAAAGGCTTGTCAAGCATTGGACCAGGCTGACAAGGGAATTGGTTGAGTCTCCATCCCTGGAGGTATATACAAGGCATGTAGATGTGGTGCTTAGGGACATGGTTTAGTGGTGACCTTGGTATTGCTAGGTTAACAGTTGGGCTTGATGATCTTGAAAGTCTTTTCCAATCAAAATGATTCTATGATTCTATGAAATGTTTCAGGCTTTACTTTAAAAGTTTCAACTCAAACTAAGTATTTAGCTTGAGCATCGATTAAAAATGTTAAGACTGTTTTGTTATACAATATATATAATTTTAAGTATATACAAGAGAAATATAACATAGATCTACATTTATATATTTAGTTTATTAATGTACATTTTGAATATATATGTGTGTGTATGTATGTATATATGCCCCTCCTCCTTCCAACCTTGATTGTAACATCTGGATTGCTTTCTACCTTCTTCATGCAACCCTACTGTGTATTGGTTAGATATATACTGGATTGACAATATAAAGCGGTGTTTTCTCAAGAAAATATCTGGGAGATCACTGCTATTCCTTTAACTCCACTTTAACAACAATTTTAAAACCACTTGTGTGTAGTCATTGCCATTGTGATTACAGTAGAATGTTCTTATTTGCTTATATTTAAAATGTTTCTTGTAAAATAAGAAGCTCTTTTTTCATTAAAATATTTGCAGTGATAAAATATCAAAATTAAAACAAATAGCCTTAAAATACGTGGGGATAGGCAGGAATATTAATTATTTTTCTTTATGTTATCAGGTTCACAAAAGGAAAACTAATTTTTCTCTGAAAGTGTACAAGTGCTTCCAAAGGAAGGCTGATTTTTATTATGCTATTCACTTGATTTATTATTCGCAAAGAACCTTTGAACAGAAACTGGCCAATGTATGAGCCAAAATACTGACTTTGAAGAGGTCCTTTGGCTGTAATTCTTATTGCCCTGTGAAAATCAGCAGGGAATATTGCAAGCATGGTAAACTTTGTGTGTGAAAGTTAAATCTGATAAAAAATATACTTAGCAAAACATATTTTGTAAAATAAAATTAAGCATTTCTTTGATATTTTATGTTCTTTCTCTTCTGAGGTATAAAGAAATGCATGTTACTCGTTCTGTCCTGTATTTTCAGTTTTTGTATCTTACTCATTTCATTTCTAGTTTGGAAAAAAAATAAGAAAAATATTAGGTCCAATCTAATCTCATTTTAATTTGGCTCAATGCAGTGATTACCAAAGGATGGTCATTAGACTTGCTTAAAAAGAATGCAACATGAAGAGGGGAAAATGGATTTAGTAAAAAAAATCTCTGAGACAGTAGGTTAGCGGCAGTCTTTTCTTAGACCTCATGGACAATCTTCTGTCTCCCAAGGCAAGACACTTAGTCTTTGCTACCTCAGTCATCCAACCCTTGCTGTATTTGGGGGATCATGAAATAAGCACCTACAAACTCATACAGTATGTTGTAATTGAACAACGTTCTCTTTTGCTGTTCATAGATGATAATTACACCATCTGAGAGAGACTGATGGCCTTTGTACCAAGTTTTCAATTGCATTCTTCGTAAGAATTTGTTTTTACAATGTGCTTATAAAGAAAGAAGTTCTAATATTCAGACTTCTTTTGTTTCAAGATTGCAGAAACCACTCATATCTAGATACAGGATTTTGTCTTACCACTGAACCTCTCACTAAGCAACTAGTGAAGTGGAGCCAAAGTGTTTTGCTTCTTCTGAGCCCATGTGCTGTTCAAGAACTCAGTCCTTCACCATTGGTACCTCAGGAGAAGCTAAATTGTACCAGTGGTAGCCAAACCAGCATCAGGGAGGTGTAGCCTCACAGCTAACATGACTTGAGGCTCAGCCAGGAGCGCAGGGTTTTGTAGTCAATGCTTGCGTCAAGCCAGTCCTTATAGGTCTTGAGAAGAGAGTTGTCTTTCTCATTATGCTTTTTTCTATACCTACCTCCCACAGCAGGAGGTTTTAAATTGCCAGAGTTAAGCAGTTGGAAAGTGAAGGTGCACATGGTTAGGCAATTTCATTTTCATTTTGAAAATATGTTTTTCCTCTTGTTTCTGAAAAAGGAGGTGGAAATTATGCTTGCTTATAGCTGAAATTAGTTTGTGTAACTGGTTAGATATTTGATTATTTGAGCATCTGTCTTTAACAGCTGAGAGAGTTCTGTTGCCTTAAGCAGAAATCAGTGAGGTGAGAGCAGATA
The DNA here is from genome assembly GCA_013398225.1 of Steatornis caripensis. Taxonomy (NCBI): domain Eukaryota; kingdom Metazoa; phylum Chordata; class Aves; order Caprimulgiformes; family Steatornithidae; genus Steatornis; species Steatornis caripensis. The sequence continues at coordinate 69,707 of VZSC01012818.1, read as the reverse complement.
GTGGGAAAGAGACAGGAATTGCTCTCAGGCTACTTGCCACACTAGCAAGAAGTCTACATGGAGAGGACAGGAGTTGTTGGACTCCAATGGTGGATGTAATGGGAAAATCAGGGACTCACTTTAAAATGCACATTTTTGCAAGTAGAAATAATTCCAGCTGCAAGTCATTTAATGTGAAATTCTTTTCCCTGATGGTTTCCTGCTATTTTAAAATATTTTAAAATCAATCTCTTTGTATCATTTTTCTTTTCAGGGAACACTATGATTTTTCTGTTATATCATCCCTTACAATTCTTTCAGTGCAGGTCACACATCTTTTCTTGTTATCATGTCCCACACCTGAGAAACTAAATAGGACGGGGAAGCTGAGAAGAGCAGTTAGGCAGCCTCTCCTCATAAATTAAGCTCAGAGCTCTGTTGCTAATCCAGTTTCTGACAGAGTTACCCTTGTTTGCCCTTGGCTAGGATTAGAGGTTAGATATATGGATCAGGAAAGTGACATGGGAGGTAAGGAAACACATAAACTAGTAGTATATTAGATCAAATGGGAGAATACTTTGTTTTGTCAAGGAATGAAATAGGTACCTAGCATATTGCTGTTGCTATTCCTCATAAAGAAGAAAAACAAAAGTTGAAGTAGATGACGGCCATAAGATCATGAATAGCCTTGGGGGGTGGGGGGGAATGGATCCCAAAGGAAGAATTGGCTTCTTACAGGACTACTACATTGTTCAGTAGAAAAAGACAAGCTAAAAGAGTTTGTTGTACAGCTATTAAAAAGACTTTTCTTTCAGAAGAAGTGAAGGGCAGCACCCCCATGACTGAAAGGATACGCCGTCTGCTAGCCCAGCATCTGCCTTCTGGCAGAATCCCCAGGACCTTAAGCTTCAGAAGCCAAAATATCTGAGAGAGATAACATTCCCCACTTAGTAAGACAGCAAGTGTATTTGAATGATAGCTAAGTTTTCCTTTTACAGTTCATGTAATGTACCTATGCTGTACCAAGGGAAAGGACAGAGTTCATAAAAATAAAGCAAATGATGTATCAACAGAAAGTAAAATATGCCATGTCATTTCTGTCCAAACCTGGGAATGTACCATACTTTGTTACAGTGTGGCACATTTCTTTCATCTCCTCTGAAAGCATGGCTAAAATGTGTAAATTATAGAAGAAGCAAGTTTAGTGTCCTCTAATCCTTATCTTTCAAAAGTGCCCCAAAAATAAATGGCTCAACTGAGATCCACTTAGAAAAAGTTTGATGCAGTATCTCTGTGTTATATGAAGTAGTGATATTCGTATTATTTTAATCTCATGGTGTTTTGAAACTAGTAAAATGTAATACGCAGCCATGAAAACTTTGTTTGTGAATATATGATCCCATAAGTGTATAGTTCAGAGGATAATTAATTTTGGTCCTTTTTTTCCCCCCCATACATGTAACGGTAGTATTTTTTCCATACAGTATGATAATAATCTGTCAGTAGTGGAGATTTTTTTAAAAGAAAAAATAAACTGGATCACGGTTGTGTTTAAATTATGGTTGCTAATGCATGTTCAGCCTATTATGTGCAACAAAGAAAGCAAGAAGCCGTTAACTGAAAGGTATGTGTTAAACAGAAACAAAGTATTTTACTGTCCTGGGAAGCAGATTGGAATTGATTGGAAAATGGGTAGTAGGAAGGTGGGAAGTGTATCATTACGTAAAACACAATTTCATAAGTGTCAGACACGCACAACTATCCTACAATACTCTGGCTAGCTCATAGATTGTCCTGAAATGATTGTCTACCTACCAGTCCAATATATCTCCCAAGTAACAAAGTTCTCTTGCGTTCCCATCTCTTGCAAACGCTTGCAGACTGTAACAAATTGTAGTGTAGTGAAATAAACTACTAATGACTGCAAACCCATGATAACTCCTAAAGTTTCTTAGAATTTGTAAAGGAGCTCTTTTCAGTAAAAAGAAGGACTGCAAAAGGCAGGGACCCTGACCAACTGTGAAATCTCTAAGAGCAGTAGATTACGTTTGCAAATACGTCATTGTAGCACAAAGGGACATGTAAATGATCCTGATAAAACATGGAACTTCTTTATCAGATATTTAGAAAACTACATTTATAAAGAGTAATTGAAGAGGAAAAAACATCTCTGAACTCTATTGTTTTACACATGAAAACCACATGAATTTGCATTTTTAAATTGATTTAAGGAATGGGAAGAGGGCTTACAGGAGTCATTGCTATAACCTTATTGTTGTTGTTTTAAATATCCTGCAATTATAAGGAAAAATAAAAATCTCAATTTCTTACTGAATTGTATTCAAAGCCCCGCTGGTAATTGTTTTTTTTTTTTTT
>VZSC01012818.1:0-59790 GCA_013398225.1 Steatornis caripensis | reverse complement strand
GGAACTTGATATCTGTTTTGTGCATATTTGTATATATTTCATTGTTATTTTTTCCCATTATTATAATACATGATTCCTGTAGTTAGATTAAAGCTGTTTTAAATTTTCTAACCCATAAGTCTCTTTCCCTTTTCTCTTTGCCCCCCATTGGGAAAGAAGGGGGTTAACAAAGAGTGCCTGTAGTTTGTTTAATAGCCAGCCCAGCTTTAAACCGTGACACCATCCAAAATATTAGTCACGTGGACCAGGTGACTAATACAGCAACAGAATTTTTCAGATGCAGCCAAGGTGCTTTCGTAATGGAAGCTCAATGTTTTTCAGGTGATGGGGCCCTCTGATAACCAAATGTGAAATATTTGCATTGTCCTCGTGCTTGTTTCCATTCTCATTTTCTGCTTTTTTTTCCTTCTCAACACAAACAAGCTCGCACTGGCTGAAGTCTTATGAGCTTTGTCTCTTCATTACCTACTGCCAAAAAGTCATCTCTCCTCCTGTTTAAGTCCAGTGCACGTTTCAGCATCAGTGCTGCTAGGCATAATCATCTTGGCAAAGTTTATCTTAGCAGATATTTACTGTAATTTGAGTGAGATTGGAGACACTTTGGTTGTTTGACAGCTGCTTTGCAGTCAATCAAAAGTAGAGACATAATTTAATTCCAGTGTCCTCTGCAGAGAAATCCTTTGAAAACACTATTATAAAGTGGGAATAGCAGGGACAACAGAAAAAAGCAGAGGACAGATGCCTCAGTTGTGTAGTTTCCATCCAAATGTGTGCCTTGCTCGTTATTCAAGTGTTCAGTACAGGAGCTCTCATACCTGTCTGTTACTGAGGAAGGAATTTGTCCTGGTTTGGGCCAGGACAGAAACAATTTTCCTTTTGTAATTTTACTTTTTAGTTAAGTCTCTTCTGAGCAGTTGCACTCTCCGAAATTAACTGCATGTTTTTCCAGACAGTAGCTGCTTCTAGCAGTGATAAGGCTCAGTGTTTATAGTTAGTGCTGGAACATCAGCAGGAATGGCATGCAGAAAGGCTCTTGCTTATAGTTACCCCTATGGAGACCAAGGTCAATGCTTGCTTCTGCTGACTTTCTTGTGCGCTGGAACTGAAAGAGCAGAGAAGGGGTCACACCTGCGACCCTGTGGTGGGGAGGAGCGGGTCGGACAGGTGACCCAAACCTGACCAAAGGGAGTATTCCATCCCATACGCGTCATACTCGGTATAAAGCTGAGGGATAACGAGGGTCACTCTCCTTCTGTAGCTGCTGTCCGAGGAGGACTCTGTCCTATTCCTCTGTATTTTCATTATTATTTTTCTTATTATTACAATATATTATTATTGTAGTTAGATTAAAGCTGTTTTGACTATTCCAACCCATAAGTCTCTTTCCCTTTTCTCTCCCCACTGCTTTGTGGAGGGTGGAGGTTAACAAAGAGCGTCTGTCGCCCGTTTAAGAGCCAGTCCATCTTTAAACCATGACAGAATTGGAAATATCTGTTGTGTTGTTGCAGGAACATTGGCATGAAAAAAGGGTAACAAAACCTCTGGTAATAGTGTCAATAATTGCAGATTCCATATTTAGAAATAGGGCAGGACTAAGTTTTCTAAACAAGGTGTCAAAGTTNGAATTGGAAATATCTGTTGTGTTGTTGCAGGAACATTGGCATGAAAAAAGGGTAACAAAACCTCTGGTAATAGTGTCAATAATTGCAGATTCCATATTTAGAAATAGGGCAGGACTAAGTTTTCTAAACAAGGTGTCAAAGTTATTGTCCTCTTATGTGTTTCTCTGTTGCAGGCCCATCATTAACTTTCCTAGGTCTATTCTCTGGCAAAAGGGAGGTTTAACCTGCCTAGACCCGTTAGAAAATTCGTCCTCCTAGGACAGTGCAATGACCACGTCGCATCTCACTGCTTGTTCCAAGGGAGGTTGCTCCTTGTTCTTCATTTTAACTTGGCACATGTGAGGCTTTTGAATGAGTCCAGCTTAGTTGTCATGGGTTTTCACTCTGAGTTGTACTGTGTGTAACACTTATAGTAAAAAGAGATGTTACTTTGCTTGGTCGTGATTGCTTTTTCATTTCTAAGGGAGATACTGTATCTGATTTGTAAGATAAGAGAAAGCTGATCATAAACACAGGCAGAGCTCTTCACTGACAATGCCAAGCTTGAAAATGAATAATGATCTTTCTGCCACTTCAGCAAATGACTAGCTGCTTGTCCAGGGGGTGTAGCTACTGTTACAGGCCCCTCAAACATGCAAGGCAGAGCACTGGACACTTGGCTGCCTCCTGGGCACTGTTAGGTATTGTATGCTTTCTGTTATTCTGCAAGAGTGAAAATGTGATTGTTACAGTTAGGTCATCAAAGCAGAAGAAAATGCCTTTGAAAATATATAGTCATCCACATATCCAAGTTCAGGCCTTACATACTCAAAACCTGTTTAATGCTTTCAGCTTAGGAGCATGTCTTGGCTCACTAGTACCATGCTCACATAGCTGCCATCCTGTTTGCTGTTGCTCGTATATCCATTTGTCATTTATTAATGGTATAATTAATATAGTTTCCAGAGATAGTCTTCTAGCAATAGATGTTGGACACACTGAGACTAAAACCAGCTTATATGTCAGAAGGTTTCTGATAAACCACTTTTTGTTCTTCCTCCCTGGTCTTGTACTAAGACATTATAATACACTAGTAGTTCCAGTATCTTAAGACATGGATATACACAAGCAGATCTGTTTTAAACTATAAGTAAATTTTCCAGAAGTCTGATGTTTGTAATAATTAGCACTTGGAAAATTCTGTAAAGTTTTTCATCGTTCATATTTTGATGTGCAAGACTAATGCTTATACTAAAAGATCTGCTAGAGATTCATTGCTTTCATTTGCACCTCTATTTGATTAGTCTTTTTTCTTGGACCATCACTTTTTTTCAACAGTTATGGTTCCTTGCTCTTAATCTAACATCTTTGATGTCCCACTTTGATTCAAAGAAATGAAAGTTGGATGGCAATGTTTGAAAAGGTGTTATTCCTGTTAAATTATGAAGTCATACTGGTTCAGTTTCCTAACTGATAGGTCTCCTTTGGGTCTGATAACATGCAAAAGTGTCAAGAAGACATCATAAAACTAACAGAAAAAACATGCCCTCAATTTGGTTTAGTGTTCTGGTAAACTTTTCTGAAGTTTCGCCTTTCTTCTTTCTAGAGCTGTAAACATCAGAAGGAGGCATTATTAAATTGCTTTTACCTCAGACTACGGGGGGCTTTAATGGAAAAGGGAAAGATGTTTGAAACTGTTGAGTCTTTGTTCTTTTTCTAAGGCAAGAGCATTGAGAGTCCACACAATGGGATTTTAATAACTGGGCTCATTACCTTCACAGCAGTAAAAAAGACCAGGGTACCTGGGTTTACTGAACTGGTTAAAAGGATTCCATACATTATGTTCTTGAAAAGAAGTATAAATATGTTATTGTCAAAATGTTAATCAGTCCCATAGAACATATATGTGAAGTCTAAGATCTTCATAGATTGTCTAAATTTTGCAGAATTTTAAGTACCGCAGTGACACCTGGAAGCATAGCTGCATTTCTCTGAGTACCTCAGTGAATAACGGCATCCTTTGGAGCCCTCATGGATCCATCTGTCCTAATGATGGACCATGACTAGGGCATCTTCTTCAGGACTGAGAACAAGCAGCATGGCACATCTTGCTTTAACAGAGCTGCAAAACCCCCTCTGTCACCAGAGAGGTTTTGTGCGTCCTGCCTTGTCATGGCTGTGCTGTGCCTCCATGTACGCATTGCCTGGGAAAGTTCTGACTGCCACAGGGTGAGCCATCCTTGACATTCAGTCCATGGATACTTCACTTATGAGGTGGCATGTGGACGTATGTTGTACATAGCTAGGGTAGATTTTCCATAAGAGCGAGCAGAAGAACAAGGATATTTGCAGAATATGTTACCGTATGTATATGACAAGGAGAATATGTTACACTTTTATCTTTTAAGAATTGCGATTAATGGTGTTATGAAATCAGACATAGCAGATCCTCTATGACCTTGATTTTTCTATCTATTTCTCCCCTTGTAATTGAAATAAGTGCTTCATGCATTGCCTTCTAAATTAAACAGTTGTCAAGATACCATGGTATTCTCTGCGGACTCTCAGTTGTAATCACAACTGATGAATCTGAAATTCTCCTGTATTGCCTCTGGGAAGAGATGGTTGTTTTTTGCACCAGTCTGTCCATTTTCTGTGAGCACTTTGATTTCTGCCTGCTTTTTATTGTTTCTTCTTGAACAATCATTAGTGTTGGACAAGAAAAACATCCAATCTTGAGAGTTCTCTTTGTGAGGCTTTCTGTCCCGCTGGCTTTTCTTGCTGTTGCTGTAGGATCTCATAATGTTGTTGCAGCTCCTACTCTTCGTAGTATGGTGTTCACTGGAACTGCAATTTCTAGTGCAGGCTGTAAGATCAAAGCAGGTATTATGAACAAGTTGATCTTCTGTTGCATCATTTCTCATATTATCTATCAACTGATCTCCTCAATCTTTTAAGATCTTCCCAACCTGGCATTGTTTTGGTAATTTCTGTTGCTTTGCTATTTAATCAGACAATGTAATTTTTTTAACTTTTATTTATGAAACAGAAAAAATCTGCAATAACTAGTGAGTTTAGTGCTAGAAGGTTTTGCAAAGTTTCTATGGTTACCTAAGCATCTTGACTGCTATTTTAGAAGGAGTCAGCTGAACAGTGAGTTCTTTTCATCCTTAATTCCGTGAAGTTGGCATCTTTTTCATCATTTGAGTCATTAGCTATTAAATACCGCTGGCACATTGGTATTGCTGCTCTGACCCTCTGCTGTGCAAATAAGCAAAGCAGTTTTCTCTTAAATTTTTAGCCTTTTCCTACCTAAGTAATAGCTTATAAATTGTTCCAGTGTTGTGGCTGTAGTTTATTTTCCATACGCTCACACAGTTATACTCCGTATCACTGTACACCTGTACAGATCTTGGTGCCCGCGCATTGTGTCTTTGCCCTGTGCTCACCAGACTGTAGGGAAATTATTCTGAGAATCAAAATTGAGTGGACTCGTTCTATAGCTTCAGACTTTATTCTACCTCAAGGTACTATTTACTTTGCCTGGGAGTTCAATGCATGGGAATCCTGAATATTAAAGAGGGTTGTGGGAAGCCACACAGGCCGTTGTTATAGGTGGTATGAGGGTGAAACCAAACCTAGTAACTATACTATTCATTTTGCAGCAGTAAGATTTTTCTGTGGAGAAGAAATAGAAAAAGGCCTATGAGCATATGCTATTGATAGATCATGAAACAAATACTTGTTTTGATGGGGAAGCCATTCAGAAAATTTACATCAATCTCTTAGAAGAAGATAAGGGCCTACAACTGGAAATTTAACAACATGTTGGATGAATTTGTTAGCGTACTTATTAGTGTATTATCTTCCCCATCCCAGAAGTCTCACATATGTTTGTTACAAAAACAGTGTACAGTGTGTGAAATATCCCACTCTAATTATAATCTAGACAATGCCAGGAAAATGAAGCTAATTCAAATAAGCTCTATTAAGTCATCTAACATGGCAGTATATGCCATGAGGTAAAATTGCTTAGATACAGACTGGCGACAAGGGAAATATTATGTGGTGAGATCATGCCTTTTTTTCTTCTTATTCTTTCAGCCAACAAGTTAGGAGCTCATCTGAAAAGTCAGCTTAATTTGATATACTGATATGGTGATGCTAACTTGGGCAGCATTTAACTCTCAGGAAGCAAACCCAGTAAAAGCAAAGCCCAAAATCTTTAGTAATGGAATGTAGTAATTTTGCAATCTTATTTAATTTTGGTACCTAAAATTCTGCAGGTGATAAGTTACTATCTCTGGACTATGCTTTCACTATATTTTAGGTCTGTTTTACAAGTAGTGAATAAGTATGTTTTTATTAGACAAATAGCATACAAAGGAAGTTGACCTTTTTGGTCAATTGAGAACCTGGTAAGTGGTTATATGCATGATATAGCAAATGCAGATAAGCTGAGACACTTCTTGACTCAGAAGGAGGATCTGGGAAACTACAGGCCTGCCAGTCTGACCTTGGTGCCAGGGAAGGTTATGTAGCAGATCATCTTGAGTGCCATCACATGGCATGTACAGGACAACCAGGTGATCAGGCCCAGTCAGCATGAATTTATGAAAGGCAGGTCCTGCTTGACTAACCTGACCACCTTCTCTGAAGGGTGGCCGGCTTAGTGGATGAGGGAAAGGGTGTGGATGTTGTTTACCTGGACTTTAGTAAAGCATTTGACACCATTTCCCACAGCATTCTGGAGAAACTGGCTGCTCATGGCTTGGATGGGCATACATTTTGCTGGGTAAAAAACTGGCAGAGGTCTGGGCCCAAAGAGTTGTGGTAAATGGAGTTAAATCCAGTTGGCAGCCGGTCACAAATGGTGTTCCCCAGGGCTCAGTACTGGGGCCAGTTCTCTTTAATATCTTTATCAACAGTCTGGATGAGGGGATGGAGTGCACCCTCAGTCAGGTTGCAGACAGCACCAAGTTGTGCAGGAGTGTTAATCTGCTTGAGGGTAGGAAGGCTCTATGACCGGATCTAGACAGGCTGGATCGATGAGTTGAGGCGAATTGTATANGTCAATTGAGAACCTGGTAAGTGGTTATATGCATGATATAGCAAATGCAGATAAGCTGAGACACTTCTTGACTCAGAAGGAGGATCTGGGAAACTACAGGCCTGCCAGTCTGACCTTGGTGCCAGGGAAGGTTATGTAGCAGATCATCTTGAGTGCCATCACATGGCATGTACAGGACAACCAGGTGATCAGGCCCAGTCAGCATGAATTTATGAAAGGCAGGTCCTGCTTGACTAACCTGACCACCTTCTCTGAAGGGTGGCCGGCTTAGTGGATGAGGGAAAGGGTGTGGATGTTGTTTACCTGGACTTTAGTAAAGCATTTGACACCATTTCCCACAGCATTCTGGAGAAACTGGCTGCTCATGGCTTGGATGGGCATACATTTTGCTGGGTAAAAAACTGGCAGAGGTCTGGGCCCAAAGAGTTGTGGTAAATGGAGTTAAATCCAGTTGGCAGCCGGTCACAAATGGTGTTCCCCAGGGCTCAGTACTGGGGCCAGTTCTCTTTAATATCTTTATCAACAGTCTGGATGAGGGGATGGAGTGCACCCTCAGTCAGGTTGCAGACAGCACCAAGTTGTGCAGGAGTGTTAATCTGCTTGAGGGTAGGAAGGCTCTATGACCGGATCTAGACAGGCTGGATCGATGAGTTGAGGCGAATTGTATAAGGTTCAACAAGGCTCAGTGCTGGGTCCTGCACTTGGGTCACAACAACTTCATGCAATGCTACAGGCTTGGAGAAGAGTGACTGGAAAGCTGCCTGGTGGAAAAGGATCTGGGGGTGTAGGTCAACAGCTGGCTGAATATAAGTCGGCAGTGTGCCCAGGTGGCCAAGAAGGCCGATAGCATCCTGGTGGACTTGGTGGTGTTAGGTTTACAGTTGGCCTCAATGACCTTAAGGGTCTTTTCTAACCTAAATGATTCTATGAAAATATAGAGAAGTCAATGACAAAATTATTTTCTTTTTCCCTTTTTATTTTAATATCTTTCCCCTCAAGATTACTAGCTGTAGTAAGAAGGGCTTTCTTCACTTGTCTGTGACTAATTGATGAGCTTTATATCATAATTTTTAATATTTTCCAGGCCCCAGATGTCCACCCTGGCCTACTTGTGGGTGTGAGAAAGAATATTGTCCATGTTTGTGCATGCAAGTATTAGAACCTATAAAACAAAACACCTTTCTGTTATTTGTTAATCCCATCAAGTCTTATATGAATCCTAAACTATTATTTACCTCAGTGTCCAAACAAAACAGTCATTCATTGAAGCAAAAATGCATATGTTTTACAGTATTATCAGTTATATAATCAAATGGTGGTTTTTTCTCACAGGGTCCAATCTTCATTCACTTCGGATAGATAGTCAACTCTTACAATTCACTTTTCTGCATCTGCTCCTCAATTTCTATCCCCATTCTACTCCCAAATTAGTCTTCCGTCTTGTCCATAAGTCCCTTGATATTCTGCTGACTCCTTAGTGTGCTGTGCCAAAGAAATCTTGGGGGATTTCAGCTTCCAATCTTCTAAGAAGTCTCTATGAGACAAGTAGAAAATGAAGGGTTTCAAAAGTTTTGTAATTTTTCCTGATTTGAAAGATTGTAGAACGACTGGTTTTAACTTTCCAGTCAGCTCCTCCTCACAGTTCCCTTGGTTTGGGTTCTCCTCCAAAGTGAAGAAACAGTAAGGCTGCATAACAAAAGGATTATCAAAGTCAATGTATGCTATCCAATTTTAGCTGAAGCTTTGGAACAATATTAAATTGCATTAAGATTAATGAAGGTAAAAGTAATTGAAACAGGTTGTTATAATAGCCTATGGTGAGAGTTCTGCAATATTTGCTATCTGGCCTGTCAGCAGTGCTGCACACCCTAACGGTGGGAACCTGGGTGCTTTCCCCTGGCTAGCAGGGGGTTTTGGCTCAGCAAATGTTCCACTGCTGTAGGCACTTTATTTTGAGTGATTCACCAGATGGGACTTCTACTGCTTTCTTGGAGAGGGTATGCTTTAGTCTTAGAAATGATGAATATCCGAGCTGAAATTTGCCTGGATAAGTTTTCAAGGCTACATATCTGGGTCATATATCAAAGTCTTTTTTTGTCTACATGTAGTTCAGTTACATGTTTTTGCTTGCCTTATTCTCAAGGTGTACTGAATATCGGAATGTGCTGGAATTTAATTCTGTTCTTATTTCACCTCATTATGGCACTCACTTTCCTTCATATCTTCCTTTCAAAAGAATTTTGTTCTGCTGTCTTCAGCTCAATATTCTTTCAACCACGCTATTTGTGGGCAGGCACATTTCAAGCACTTACCTGTGCACTATGCTCTCTTGCTGCCTGAGAAAGTATCACTCTCCAAGGAAAGCAAAGACTGCAATGCACTCCCGCTTCTCACCTTTCATGAATTTACAGCAGTGGTAAACTGCTGTAGACCATACCACATCTGCTTCTTACTTGAGCACCCCAGGACCATTAGAAGAGCAGTGGATGCTAAGAGGTGATATAGGTTCAAAAGGAAATTGGTCCCTGTCATAGAAGGAAAAAGCCACCTAAGCCTGTTAGATACAGTGGCTGGTGGACAACTGCTGGCCAGGGGGTCCTGAGACAAATGACACTTGACTTGATAGCGTAAATGCAAGAAAAAGCCCTCCGAGGCATTATGAAAACTTTGCATTTTTTGTTGTTCTTCTAACATTAATTTGAAATTTTCCACTCATTAATATCTTTTGCTAATAAGTTGCTTTGTAAGAAGACATGTTGCACAGCTACTAAGTAATACCTTGCTTATGCTGTCCCTGTCTTGACCAGTTCTTTGGTGAGCTATAGTGAAAGGCACTATTTGGCTATTTACTATCAGAAATTTAAGTTGTTTTGAAAGTATTCTACTCTGCTCTTGAGGGAGAGAGGCCTCACAGCACATGCTTTGTTATGTCTTTGATCATATCAGATTTTGCTGTGGCTCATTGCTTTATGACATGTTTTCCCTTGCTCTTCTTTGTCCCCCACTGCTATCTTGCAGTGTTTTACAGTTAATCCTAGCTACTCTTTAGTTCCCTCCAGGCACATCTTTTGTTCCAGTTGCTCATGATTCTGTTACTTTCAGTAACTACACCATAGGCTTCTTTGCCCTGTCCTCTCAGTATTTTGGGGGTTTTTTTTTAGCATTAGCAAGTTCTATGTCCTTATTTAAGAGTTTTCTAGATCACTGGTATATTAGGAGGACAAAATCAGTTCAACTGGTTACCCTCGTGACATCTGCCATCATGATCCAGATAAAGTATTTATTACCATAAGCAAGGCTTTTATTTCCTACATAAAATGTCTTTGCTGATTTTTTTCTGTCATCACATTGTTTTGCACATAGTACATACTAGGTAAATTTAGGATTTTTGGTTCAGTTCTGAATTAAAAAATGCTACTAAAGGAGTAAATTTCTCCATTAAAAATACAAGATGTGCCCTTAAAGTAACAACAAGCTTTGCTTTCATTTCTACACATTTCTCTAACAGTTTGAAGCCAGAGCGTATCTAGCTTTCAAGTTTTTCTGTTTCTTTTTTAAATTTGATGCACCAAGAGAGGATTACTGGATATTACTGTAACTCAAAAATTCATCTATCCTTTTTTTCGCATTCACCTGCCTCAAATTCTCTCTGCTGCGGCAGAGTTGTGACACTCAAAATCTTGCTTATGGGCACAGAGGAAGCACACCACACCTTTTATATAATTAAAGCTAAAAAAATCTATTGTTAGTATGCGAAGCAGCCTAACCATTATTAGTCCAGATCTAGTTGTTTAAAAAAGAAAGATAATGCAGTTAAAATTGTTAGACGCACACCTCCTAGTGCCTACCCCTTCTCCCAGTGTTAGTTAGGCTCACATCTCCACTGCTTCTCCGGGTGCTGAGCTTGGTGCTTTCATGCTGGTGGCAGTGGTAGGTTGTTATGGTGAATTGTTGGCATCTGGAGTCCTTCACTGTGAGGAATATGATGTTCATGTTGACAATTTCTTCTTCATCACGCTAGGATCAACTTGGGGTAGTTTTTATGTCTGCCAACACCTGTTTACACTTTTTCTCTGTCCTTGCTGGTCTGGAGTTCCATGTTATACCCAAATTTACTATATATGCTGTCTTTTATATATGCTAGATACTATTTTTTTGTTTTCTTTTTTTACCCCTGAAACCAGTTCTGTTCAGCTCCGGGTCTGGATTTCTTTAACTGAATATGAATGAGTTATAGCCAAGGGGTCTCCAGTGCCAGTCTACGCCCCTTCCTTTGGCACCCTGTGCTTGTGGCCCTCTTCACTGCGTTCTGTCTTCACAGCTCAAGGGCTCTGCTGTTGTACCATGCCTGTCTTTCTCTGCACTGCGTCATCTTCTCAAGGTCGTAAGCACTGTTCTGCGTACAATAACTGCTTGTTACTGCTATCTGTGTAAAACTATGGTCGTACTATATGAAGACAAAAACCCGGAATTATCTGTAGACATCTGATATCCTTCCTACTATTTCAACTTGTTCTCCTCTGTTGATGGTCTTACTAGCTGGTTCAGCTGGGTCAAAAGACTCCCAGGACATGAGAGAATGAAACGTGGACTGTGGATATATGTGGCTGATGATCAGTAATATACATGATGAACATGTACAATGTTGACAACAGGACAAAAGGAGAAAGACTTCCCCACCCCCACCCACCCCAAGAAAGGCCATGGAAATACGGAGAAATGCACAGACAATGGATTGTGCAAACCTTCCATGGAGAAACTGAGAGCACAATGACCAAATTCCCTTTCTTGTCCTTAGGGATTGTATGGTAAATGCAAGATTTGGTGTTTTTTGAAAAGCAATGAGAATGAAATCTGGAAAGTTGTGTGCAGTGATTTTGAAAATTCTTTAAAATAACATTTTTTTCCCCTCTTTGAAAGCAATTTACATAATTTACTTTCATTTAATTGTCCTGTGATCCTGTGAGGAAAAAACCCCCTCCCAATCTGGTTGCAAATGTGTTTTCTTCTTATACACGTAGTTCAATACAGTTCATGTGGAGAATGCCCAGGATGTTTTTTATGGTTATTGACAACTACTGATGTAGGACTTAAAAGCTTTAAACAACGTAAATCAAGTAATAATTAATGCTATTATCATGTATATTCTTTTCTTATAGTCTCTATAATGTTACTATAGGTATATAAAGCCTTCAATAATAGCGGAAAGCTTTATAGCTTATAAGAACTTGTTAAATATAAAGACAATTTTTAATACATGGTAAGGCTTTTTGATGAGACCCATGAAGTACTCTGGAGAAACACATTGTACTGCCATTTTATTGATCTAAGGTGGCAGATGGAAGTCTTATCATCTGCATCACCTCAGTTCGAAGAGAAGGTATTAACAGAGATGGAGTACAAGAATTTTTAATGTAAATAATGTTTTGCCTTTCTGAAAGGGCCCATTTACAATTTTGAGGCCATTAGACTTCTGCCCTGGCTTTTTAGCACTATAATTCTGCAATGGGTTTGGAGAGACACTTTGAGATTGACAATTAACTTCCCACTTGTGCTGCAAAGGTTCCTTATATATATATATATCAGTAAAACTGAACAAATGACTGCTACTAATGTTTTGCTCATCAAGTAGTAAGTGGAGGCCATTTAAGGCATAAATGTAGGGTTTAGCTCCAGCTGCTGTTCTAATGTTGCAGAAAGCTTTTGCTGCAGTTCATTAAATTCAACATCAGGCAGTCACAAAACTGCCAGCTAATTATTTTTTTCTTTTCTTGGCTGAGTGAAACCTGGTGTCACCAATTTCCACTCATAAAATGGAGCTACATAATTCTTCATTCTTGGGGACTGATGAAACAGAGCAGTGAGGAAGATGATACCAACATAATTCTTAAAAAAAAAAAACAGGTAACATTGAGCCAGTGAAACTTTACTTCCTACCAGTTTGCCAGACTACCCTGGGAGTCAAGCTTCGTACGGGGCATTAGTTCTTTGCTAGTAGGTGTCACAGAACCTCACAAAATGAAGCCAAATCGACTAATAGACTAGAAAAGGGATCTATATTTTACCTAATGGTAAGAAAGTCAAACTAAGTTTTACTCTAATCGAAACTGTTTTGAGACTGACAAACATTAACAATCCACAGGTTCAGAATGTCATTCAGGAGTTAATACTACATCACCAACTCAAGAATTCTTAAGCTTTATGGCCGATGACCCAAAATGTGCAATCACTCACCTAATAAAGGGAGGGTTCTCAACCTCAAGCAGTTACCTTGGGAAGCATCCTGACCCAAGGTGAGAGTCCTTGACTGCAGCCCCCCTGCTCTGAGGACGACTGACTCAAAATGGCTCTCTGACAGGGCTCCATTTATACCCCAGTTGAAGCTGATCTGTGGTCAGATATGGTCGTGTAGCCCCCCTCATTGGCTGAGGACCCCAACTTCCTCACCTTTTGACTGAAAAGCGTGCGTGCTGACCACTGTGTGGCCATGACGAGCTATGGTGGGAAGTTTACAAGGGCTTTTGTTAGGTCTTTGTCAGATCCTTGTCAGGGTGGATGCATCTGCCGCAGTAGGTCACAGGGCTGGTATTATTAATTGGTAATTTTTGTTTTGGGGACTCATAACCACATGAGTGCCAAACAGAGCCTGTTTGAAAAGAGTGATTTCAGCAAGAACTGGTCCTCGCAGAAGCAGCCAGCGAGGGAAATCAGTGAGGGCCTACAGGGCCTGCTTGGCCCCCCTGGAGACGTGGGTTACGTGGGTTCAGCCCTCTGGTTGAAAAGGAGCAGACCTGCAGCTGAGAAGTATTCTTCAGCATGAGTATGTGGGGTGTTTTAACGTCTATTATGTTAGTTCAAATCAAATTAAGTGATGAAAATCTCTTTCATTTTGTGGAATATCAAAACTAAAAATGAGATCCAAAGCTGAAACACACAGTTATACCTTGAGATAATCCATATTACCTATGATTTTAAGTTGTTGGTATAGCTTATAGATAAAGTAACTAAAACCAGAACATCAGTGTGTGTGTTTAGAGTCACATTCAGAAATAGGAAATGTGAATACACAACCTCCTGCCGTGGAGTTGCTCATGGCAATAAGGGGTTTGTTTCACTAGCATGGTGATTTACTCTTCAGACACTTAGAGAGAGTTTCCAAGCTAGTCCACCAAGCTTTCATCCCAGGATTCTTGGAAAAATAACAGATACTGAGGATTTGAGCTTCTGTTAATAATTATTTATTGTCATAGTCAGGTTTCCAAAGAGGATTCTCCATTCTGCTATAAATGTACACACAGGGAAGACAGCCCTTACTAGAATTTTACAATTATAATTAACACAAAATGAGTATAACAAAGGAACAGTAGAGAAATGTGTAAAGTAACAGCAATAGAACGGTGCGGCTGAACCTGAAATATGTTGAATTAGGTATCTTCAGGTTTTCCAAATACATAGCTGTAGCTTTGGTTGCATGGAGGGAGGAACCACATTATCTCAGCTGCAAAATTCTAATTTTAAGTATGCATATTTTGGTGTTGATAGCACACCTTCAAATACCTGTAAGTTGTCAACTGGTAACTATTGTAACCATTATCTTAAAAGTGAGAAGACACATCAAAAGAGAATTAAAGTTATGACAGCAATCGGTGCAAATCAGAAAACTTCCAGGTAAATATGAAATCTGGCATTAGCTTCAAGGACCAAGACACAATGGGGGCATATGAAGAAATTTATTAAGGGAATTGGGTTTAACGTATGAAAGCAAGACACAATATGTCACCCTTCCTTTGTTTTTCTGTGACAATTTTCTTTTTTTTTTTCTGTGATACAAGTTGTGTAAATAGTTAGGGTTCACTTTGGGAGAGGTTTATGCAGCGCATTAAACATAATCTGTCAGTACTGGACAGTCAACAAACTGTGAATGTGTGTTCACAGAACTGTTAACTAAATTCTGGTCATGGGTTCAAATTACATTGCTATTTCCATATAAGCATCTCAATGAGCAGCACTGGAAAGAATTAAAAAGCTGAGATTTACGTCAAAGTTTGACATGTACAGGCAAGAAAGGGTTTTTGTTTTTATAGTTGTTAAGAGAAGGAGAAACATTAGACTTGCTTTCAAACCCAACACTGAATTTGTGACTAAACATTTTTTATTTGTAAGCTAAGCAAACCTGATCTGATATTTATTGAGAAACAAATAAGTAATCCTCTGCCATTTTAAAGAAATATAATGCTGCTATGAAGAACATTTTTGAAAATAAACAAAACCTCATTCATTAGATAATTTCAATTTCAGTATATAATACTAATAAACTTCAGGACTAAATTCTGAATACAACCCACAAAATATTTAAACATATGTGGGAGCCATCAACCCCTCATCTATAAACAGACAAGTCCCAAATCTTATTTTCTCTAAGAAGGCAAAGGATTTGTGAATACATAAACACATAGTAACAATTAAATAGGTTTACTCTTGAGCTATTTGCAATGTGATTTCTTTGAATATGGAAAACAACAATAGCTATGATCATGGATTATGAGCATAAAGTTAAGTAAGTTTTACCTTCACCACAGTGACAAATTGAAGGACTTTTTTCCCTTACCCAAACAAGGCCCCCAGCCCCACAGGGCTCCCAACAGAGCCTTTTGAGGGCTGGGGGCACTAATGCCCTCTTTCAAGCTTTTGTCAGTGTAGCCTGGTGTGTGGTTGCCTCCATCACTGCCAGGATCTGTGGCTGAGTAGTGGTTAGCATGTTGTCTATAAGGACTACGACCCCTGTGTCCTTTTCAGCACAGCTGTTAACTAACCAAACTGGGGCAAGCAAGATTAGGCAGCATCCAATAGTATCAGCTTGTCAAGGCAGCTCAGAATTTTAATACCAGAAAAGGCTTACACATGAGGCTGGAAGGGTCATCTTAAAGAACTGCCACATGTGCGTACCAGCAGACCGGTGTTAACATCTGCCTCTCTGAGACTACTGTGCTCTCACAAGGCTCAGCCTGGTGCAAAGCTGCCTGATGGCAAACAGAGCAATGGCGTCTGCCAAACATCCCTGAAGGTGTGCCTCACAGTAAGCCTTGCAACTGTTCAGATCAAGCAGGACTTACTTAGCAAAGATACCAGTTTTCAAAAAGATGTAGGAGATGTTTCACCAGCATGTCACTACAGGACAACCCCTCCATGGGCAGGGGCACTGCCCAAATGAAGGTAAGCTGAGTCACCTGCTCCCTCTGCTGAAAAATAAATGATCAGGCAAGCAGATACTAAGATCCCTCCTCCACAAATCCCTACTTCCCTCTGAAAAAGTGCAAATCATTTCTTCATCTGCCTGGTCATCAGCTGCTTTTGGATAGACATTCAGCTTTACTGTGTCTAAGAAAACAACCAGAAGATACAGAAATAACCTTTTCTGTAGCCAAATTGTGCTTAGTGATGCCAAACAGATCCTGAATGGCTGCTTAAGTTCACACTGTTTCATGAAGTTAATTTTCTAGACTTAATACTGTAGATCTTCAGATTACTTGAAGGCTAAAATATTTACAATGCTCATCTAAGCCTTTCAATTTATCTGTCTACTTTCATTATACATGTATTGGAAAATTGTATTATACTTTCTTCAATAAAGAATACATTTCCCAATTTGTAACCCATTACTCTAGAAGTCTCACAACCAATTGCCAAAGTCCTACCATAAGTTTTCTTCACTGAATGTTAAGACCTTATGATCCTCACTAGCATACTACAGGCAATTCTCTTCTGCAGAGTTTAAATGAGAATTTTAATTTTCTTCTCCCAAGTATCTTTTTTAATTGTCTGCAGAATTCTGCCTGTACTGAATTAACCAACTTTAAATTATCTAAACAATGCCTCTATTAAATTGCAGGTGGGAGGCAAGTCCAGTGCTTCTGTTGTTTTTCTGTGGATTTCAGCAAGAGAAAATGTGTAGGTAGGAGGTACTTCTGAAAATCCTGAAATGTATCTAAAATTAGAGTTGTGTGCTCCCAAAAATAGAGTTTAAACCTTTTAATGGTTAGACTGGAAGTGTTATTGGGGAGGTAATAACTACTGAAACCGAACAAACCCCCATGAATTGGTGTGTGAATATATGCTGCAGAAATGGACATGAAAAAAAAGTGAGTTTTGGAGAGCAAAGAAAGAGACAGAATATGAGCAATTATGGAAAAAAAAAATGCTGAGTTGCTATTTCCCTAGGTAATCAACAACAAATTCTTGATTCTAGAAGAAATTAGGGTGAATTTGCTCATGGTTAGTCAATAACTGGTATGTAAATGACAATTTTATTGATTGCATTTGGCACGTTTGTTTATCTGGAGGAGGGGGATTTTTGACAGAGACAGATACAGCTTCACTGAAGTGAACAACACATGTCTTTTAGTGAGACCTTGATCCCCTCATTCTCCACAAATGGGTGGTTTTTCCTGACCTAAAAATGGCAATCAAGGAAGAAAGTGGCAATCAATCAAGGAAGAAAATTTAAAATACAATTGATTTATTTGATTTATTGGATATTTATCGATGAAGTAAATATGCATTGTAAACTTCTATGTCAGCACGGACTGTAGCAGTGGGATTCGATAGTTACCTTAACTTTAGAAAGTATTTTTGTGTCTTTTTAAAGAGAAATACTAATTCTAAGAAGGGTATGTTTGCTAATTTCTTTCAAAAAAGAGACTATTTGAAAGGTGGTCATATTTTAGGGATCTGGCTTTTGTTGTTACTCTGTCTCAGCATAGTATACTACCTCTGTTAAAAAAAGATATGAAATGATTTTGTGTTTATTGTCAGCAATACATCAGTTAGTTATGTAAAAATAACCCAGATAGATAGATGAAAAAGTAAGACTTGTTACATTTTAATTTAATCTGTATTAGCTGAATAAAACTTAGAGACAATGTACACAAATTTGCAGTAGTTGTACGTAAACATTTTGTGCATTAAAAAAGAAATACACTTAATTTAAAAAATAAAAATGCATTACACAATGTACAAATTAACATTAACAAAAAAAGGTAAACATTCCTCAGACAGATGCCTCCTTGTTCTACAAAATAAATATTCAAGTAAATTAAGTTAGGCAAAATAAACTCTTAACTTTGGGTGAACACAATTTACATAAAGGTAAAAAGACAGACTTCCATTTCATTCAAGGTATATTTTACATTGATTTGTACACAGAGTTCTAAAATTGGTCTCTTCAGATAGATTGCAATAGTGGAAAACAAACTTTATTACATTTTGGTGGGACAAAAGGAGTTTCAAAATGATGCTTTATACCAAATATAAACAAGCTAGTGCAGTTGCAGCAAAGCTTCAAAAAGGAACTGCTCCAGGACTCAAAGCAGACACAGTAACCTAGAAACTACAGATTTAAAAAGGAAAATACAAACCACCACATCAATAGGAAAATGTCTACTTTGCTATTTTCTGAATGGTTTATTTGCTCACTGGAAACGTTACTTTCACAAACTAACAATCTACCATAGTGGCTGCTTTAGGCACTGGATTTGTAGAAGCACTCTGATTTTTAAAGCAAATTGGTTTTCATTCTCAACTGATAATTCACCTATTATTTATTTCACTTTCAGTGCTAAAGGGCTTAATCACCTTTGCAACTTTTAGCTTTACGTATAATTTCAGCTCTCCTTATAGCCTAATATTTTTTTCTTGATAACAAGGGAAGCCATTCTGGCTTCAAATTTCCATGCACTTTGTTTGTAAAAAAAAAAAACAAACAAACCACCAACCAACCAAAAAAAAACCCCAAACCACTCTAGATTTTAAATGCAGCACTGGTATGATGCAGGTGTGCACCAGCAAAAATTCACTGACCAGATATAAAATGTAACACATACATACATACTAAAATACTTGCATGGATTGCAAAGGCCAAAGATACTTTAAAAACCCTCCTATCTCTTTCTTTGTTTCTCCTTTTTATATAGTGAGATCAAAGAGATGGCATACCTTTAACTTCAAGATATTACATTCTTAGATTTAGGGCATAAAAATCTTGAAGGCAAGAACTCAGCAACAGCTCTTGCTAAGACCGGCCAGGAGAATAAAGATGACTCATTCCAAATGAAAGAAACCCTGTTCCCTCAATTCCCTATTGGTCCAATACTATTTGACAACACAGAATCAGACTTCTAAAAGTACAGAAATCATGATGAAGCTTTGTGTTCCCACATGATAGTTACCATTCTTTAAAACTTTGTAACTTTTCCCCGTTATTTTTTGTATGGCTGACAACTAGGTTTTTCTTGTTTTCTATTCAAGAATGCTGAAGTAATTAAATTAATCAAGATTTGCTCTTTTCCTATGGATCTTTACAAAGTGATGTAAGATTGAAGCCCACCCCCCAGTCCTGCAACATGTATATGAATGACCCACTTCAGTGGCAGGGGGCCACAGCACTTCACCATCTGCAGCCAAATCAAGATACAAAATGAGAAATTAAACCTGTACAAAAGACTGTTACTATTGTTCCTCTCTGCCCATCATTCCCATTTGGGGAATACTTACACAGTGGGAGGAAGGTCATTTTCTCAATGCAGTAACACCACACTGGTAACACAAGTTAGCTAAGTTAAAAGTAGGACCACAATCTCTTTCTTGAACATTCACGAAACGCACATTGGTTCCAAGAATTATTCTACGTGGAACAGACACAGGTATTATTAAGGACTGATGTTGTCCATTGATGTCCACGAGAGTCTTGTCATCGATTTAAGTGCAAAGCTACAGCTTTATTCAGGGTGCAAAAACTGGTGCTTCTTGAGTAAATAGCAAGATGAGTAGGCAGAAATTGTTTAGGCTATAAAAAAGACCTGAGAACCTAATATTGAACTTTACATAACAATTATTTTTGAGAGGTTGCCTGATAAAGTTTTGTATTGCTTAGCAGTGGCACAGTCACTTATATGTGCAGGCTACACATAGAAGCCATATGATGAGAATAACCCTTCTCAGGTCATGAATCACATCTGCAACAGGCATGTAGACACAGTGGCAAGCCAATGAGCTTCATGGCAGAAGCATAACACTGAAAAGCCATGAGCATGGGAGAGGTTAACAGTGAGGTTTTATACTGCCAGAGTTTTTTAAAAAGTCAAGAGTGTTAAAATGCCAGAACTAGCGACAATATTGTTTACCTGCCAGTACACTCAAGAGTTTAACTGACTAATTAAAAGAGTCTATCCAATTATCCTAATTAGAAAAGACAAAAGGGCTCTGAGTATTGTACTGTCAGCAACAGTGAAAATGCTCTCACTAGCAAAAGAAAAAAAAAAGCAAAACCATTTCATTTTAGTTGAACAATCAGAATAACTTTTTAGACAGTAAGTATGTCACTCAAGATTACAGGGCAACCACTTTTCTTTTTCTTTTCTTTTTTTTTTCTAACAAAGTTAACAAATATAAAAAATCTAGTCATAAACAGCCTTCAAAGTACAATTAGAAACCAGCAGGACAATCTATACCAGTACAGGTAGATGGGGCAAGAAACTAGACACTTGTATTACTGCCATGATATAGACTACAAATGGCTGCTGTGATGAGGAACGGTGTGTACAGTACACGTCGTTAGCCGATTCCATCCAGTCGCAGTCCAAACCGAATGCTACTCTCTTCAGGATTTAAGACCAGTCTACTTGACACTCCTTGCACAAGATACATCATCATCCTTTGAAAAGAGGCAGTTTCTATGGCAATACTAGTTAAGTGCATATCATGCTGCACTAATATAGTGCAAAAATTTGCCTTACATGTAGCAAAAAAGATGCAGGCAACAGTTTGAGTCAGAGAAAGTAGAAACGTATTGTAACATTTACAATGGGTATTCTTTTTCCAGACAGTAGCCGCTAGAAAATACTGAATCTGAGAGGGCCTCCTTTCTGGATGTACATACGAGGCCTTTATACTTTGGAGTGATAACAGGACAGAATTTTGCAAGTGAGTCATTGCCCTCTGAAATGCAGGTTAACACAAGTTATCATCAACTGGCAAACGGTTCAACTTGCTCAGTGGGTTAATCCCAGTTAAAAGTTAATATTGTACTAAGCACTAAAATGCTCTTTAACAAGTATATAATCTGATAGAGTAATACATATGGTTCAACTGACTATATATGTTATGCTTGAATATAAAGAGTCATAGACAGCTTGGTACAAACTCTTCATGCGTACTGATTACACTTGGTTAATGTTGCAGGGGCTTCCACCTGTTAGCACTATGTCAGCTACAGTATTCTGGAGACGCAAGTGGTGCTCATAGTTTGTAAGACTGAGGAAAGACCACAAATCTCCAACTGCAGTGTCTATTAATGTGATTCTGCCAGACTTCTCAGTGCTGATGGTCTAAAGTAAAGCAGTAATACCTTGAGTATCGGTAGGCATTATGAAGTCCATCCTTCTTTATCTATGGTGCAGTTACAAAAAAGAAAAAGTCAAAACACTTAATCCACTCCATAGAAAATCCCTGTGGCTTTGGATACCTTCTGATTTCAATCCATTAATTTAGACTCCATTTGTCACCATGAGAAGTTATATTTTACATATCTGCGTCTCCATCATAAGCCAAGGTTAAAGGTTTCAGTCGGTTGTTCTGCCTTCTCTGGGGCTTCTTTGGCTTTTTGCTGAAACAATAAGATAGTTTGTAAATAGAACAAGAAACTAATAACATAGCAAAGATGGATTTCAGTCTTAAATAAAAGATGAGTATGCTGTTTTAAGATAATGCATTTCGTTGTTCATTTGTAAAAGCTATAAGCCTAAAACCTTCTCTTGGATCAGTAATTATCTCCTTATCAACGCAAAGCAGCATCTAATTCAAAGCTCAGTTGTTCAGAAACAGGCTGTTACGGCGCTGATGTGACTTGATGAAGTCCTTGGCAGGTAATCCTCCAAGATCAGACAGTTTTTAGAAGAACCCAGAGTCTGCAGTACAATATTTGGTCATGTATCAAAGCCACAATCAGGTTCTTTCAAATTATGTGACTCAAATCTTAATCTCTCTTGACACATCAAGGGCTTCCACGGGAAAGTCCCATCTTTTGATTAGTTTTATCTCATACTTGCTGGAATGACTACAGTTAATTCTAGACGTTATAATCAAACCAGTCGTAAATAGCAGGGATATGGTTGTCAGCCATAACCATTCCCTGTCTGGCCTTGAATTAGATTTTAATCCAGCAGTATTTCCAATCCATTTGATATAGTTTTTAAAAATTACCAAGCCAAAGGAAAATGCATGTTTATGCATGCTGTAGAATGTCTTCTTTTAAAGTGCAATATAAGCATTTAAATCAGGCCTTTTCATCCTCAGACTCATCCAAAATCTCATCTCAACTATGTCGCTTATGCTGCCCAAATCTAAACCTTTGTTACCAAGCCAGTTGTTAACAGTGCCTTGCAGTGGCCACAGATTCTGGTCCGAAGTATCTGCAGTGAAGTTATATGCTAATGGATTTTCTTTTCCTCGAAAAAGAAAAGATTTTTTTCCTTACTTAGACAGAAGTGAGATTTTGGGGAAGGTTTACTAAAACCCAAACAAATCCAGAAGACCCCCAAATGCCTACTAATGCAGTACAGCCAAGAGCCTGATGTGTACAATCACACTTCCATCACCTTCCACCTTCACAGTCATTTGGATCAGAAATTCCACCCAGGACCTAGAAAACTTCGGGGAGAGCATTCTTAAAGGTGACTTGTTCTTGCAAAAAATCTTTGCTTTCACATGCACTAAGATTTTTCAACAAATTATTATTTATTTCATGTACGAAAAACACATGAGATTTGGTTGTGTCTCTCCAAATTCCGCCAAATATCAAATCTGACTTGCCTGATTGATTACTAGATTTCCTTCTGGATATTTCTCTCTGCATTGTGATACAGACACAATGAAATTATCACGGACAGAGTACATTCTTAAGAGAGATAAACTGGGCAAACATAAACTATGCACCAAGCTACCCCATATTTGTAAGAAGTTCTTCTAACTTCAGGAGAGCATGTGTTTAGCCATCATCTCGACTGCAACCGGAGTCCACTAACCTGAGCTTGAACAAGAGGACATGGAAAATTAAACACTGCAGTTCATGGAAGTGCCTGCAGTTTCTACAGCTGCATATGTAAATGCTTGCATTACAGTCTGTGTGGGACTGCTTGTTTGTAAATAATTAAGGAACTCACCAGGCTAGATAGATCATAGAAACTATAAAGATGAGTAAAACAAATGCACCAGCAGCTACACCATAAACCCAGGTCTTCAGCCTCCCATCTAAAAGGAATGAATGTTAGTCAGTAGTGTTTGAGTTAGTCTTGTTGAATTATTAGTTCTGATATAGTATAGAAATACTTTTATAATCCAAAATAAATCTTTTCACTAGCAATTACAGGTTAATAAGAGTAAATATTATTAAATAAATGAGCAATAGCTTCTCTACGCACTTGTGTTCTGCTTTTCAGCTGAAGTCTGGATAACTCGAATGGAGCCGAGACATGGGACAAAGGCAGCAAGTGAGACCCCC
Organism: Steatornis caripensis; assembly: GCA_013398225.1. NCBI lineage: Eukaryota > Metazoa > Chordata > Aves > Caprimulgiformes > Steatornithidae > Steatornis > Steatornis caripensis. The sequence goes on along the minus strand of VZSC01012818.1, from coordinate 36,566 downwards.
AGAAACCCAGCCCCTGGGCCCACTGGTAGCAGACAATCTCCTTCAGCGTGATCGCAGGGCAGCTTATCAGCCCAAGACTCATTTATGCTTTTCATTTTATTTCTCGTAAATCAATCTGCCTCTTATTTTCATTCTTGTTGCTATTTAATTTTATGTTTTTAAACACCTTTAGTATGTTTTAACTCATCCGTACCTTAACTGCACATACACTTTCACTACTGCATAAGCAATAATTTTTCAATTTGTTCCCCTACCAAATGCCGATTTTGTTGTTATAAAACAACTTCCCCTCACAGAATGAGCAAAAATAGACCAAAAAAGACAAGTCATGCTCATAAATAGAATAATTATCTGTTGTTAGTAAGGATTGTATTTATGTGCAGTCTATGCAGTTTGTATTTTGGACATGATGTCTCTGCAGGCTGAGGTATACATCCCACTCTCCTGCTTGCCTTGATCCTAAATGCATCCATTTCTCCTAAGAAAAATGGTGTGACTTTCTCTGTCTATGCGGTTTTGCTGTGAACCCCAAATGAGCATGTCACAACCCAAGGTGGTGTGTTTGTTGTTTGGTCACGTGCATGGTGTTTGTCTCACTACTTTTATCTGACTCATTTTGCAAATTTCTAAATGGCTTTTTGAAAACATTCTTTTACAGGAGGTTAGCTAGCCTTGTTGCACCTCTTGACAATGAAAATTCCATTAAAAAGCTGAATTTACAAGTGGAAAAATATTATTTCACAAAGTCATCTATTTTTTCAATGTAAGCAAAGACAGCTGAATTTTTCTGACCAAATACTTATTGCTTGCTGATACCTCTGTAGACCAAAAAGGCATTATCAATGCAGTTGATGTTTCTACAATGTAATAACAGAAATTAGTCAGACTGACTTTGCTCAGATTGACAGCAGCCCTCTCTATTGCTATGCAGTTAAGTTCAGGATTTCTGTTCTCTAGGAATGCAAAGATTTGCAGTCCTGTGAACAACTTGTTCAAGACTAATTAATATAAAACCATGTTAGCTTCGTTACATTAATCAACCTAATGAAACATTATAACTGATAATAAGTGATATAACTGAAATAACCGATCCATTAAAGATGGATAGAACAGTAGATTTGATCTGACATATCCAATGAGATGATAATACAAATGAGATGAATTCACACTTCAGTACTGCTAAATAGGTTAGTTATTCTCTCCTTGGTTTATTTCCACTGGTAAATGCAAGGGGTTTCAGGTTGTTTTGGGTTTGCTTGTTTTAAAATAGTATTATCTCCTTGAAAAAAAGACTGGTATTACCTTGTGTATGGATTTATTTATTTTTGTCAAAGCAAGGAACTCTGTTAATGAGGTCATTCATATTATGCAACCACAGGCATCTAACTCAGGCTTTCTCAATTCCCCCTGGACAGATTATTTCCGAGTATACAAGGGAATTGGCATCTCAAATTAATCTGTTTTGGGTAATACATCGGCACAGACAGGTGGATAGTTTTAATACCTTCCTTACTGGAACTGCAATATGATTGTTGAGGACAGTGAAAAAACTATTTTAAATCTAGCCTTAGAAAAATGTGAGGAAAGGAATAATCATGCTAGAGTAAATCAAAACCTTTCCAATAGATACCCAATCCTGGAATTAAAATAATCAAGAATAAATCTCATCTGAAGTGCAAAATGTTAACTTTCTTCCACACTTGCTCATACCTTCACTGGATAAAGTACTAGTTCTACTGAATACTGTTTTTATCTGAGCTGAGCTTTCCTTCCTAACTTGAATTACTGGAAATTGGGAAGTTTTCATGAAATCTCTTAACCGTTTCCTGCTCCATAAACTATGTCTGAGCTCACACGAGCATCCACGTTCCTAAATAGTTGAAGGCTGACATTTGCTTCTTGTCAGCACTCTGGCTGCTACAATTCACCCTCTGGCATTTTCAGGTGGCATTAGCTAGAACGAGTAGAAGATAACATATTTGATAAGATGCTATTTTTAAAAGGAGGACCAGAAAAGCTTAAGTTTCTTTTTTTTTTTTTTTTATTGCGGATGAAAGTATTAACTAGCTGATGTAAAGACAATTTTATCGCAGGTATCAAATATGGTATCACAGTACAAACAACAGTAAATACTACTAGAATTAACGGGATCTAACATAAGTATTTCTAACCTGAACATCATTTAATTTGCTTATTAGAAGTATCGCTGTAGTTCTTAATTTGCAGTATTTTACGGATATGCATGTAAAGACACTGTTTTCATTTCTTGGGTTGAAAACATTCATAAAAGCTTTAGAAAGAAATGAACAATCTATGACACAAGTGTGTTAGAATATTTAGCTCTATGTGATTTAAAAGACACTTAAGAAGATAACCAATTGCTCTCTTAAGATAATTAACATTTTGGACAATCATCGTATCTCTTTCTGCGAAAGTATTTTGTTAATTAATTTTTTATTTATCTCAATGCTTAATAGTACCAGGAAATATTTGCTGAAATCTGATTACATGATGGATTTTATAAAGTATGTTTGATGAGATAACTGTCATATTTCTTGACACTCTTGCACATAAGTCCTTGCTCAGCTCTAAAGAACATGGTCCATCATAAAAGCAAATATTGCCTACGGAAACTTAGAGCATGTCTATGCTAAATATAAATAATATGGTTAGCTCTTGTCTAACATGAATTAGTTTAAATATGGATATGGCAGAAAAGCATTAGCATATCTATACTGATTATTTCTCTACAATTTCTGCTATGGCTGCAAATTTTAAGCAGCCCTTACCCTCTGCAGTCTTCAGCGCTACGTTTTCACTCACTCCTGTCAACAGCATTATTGGTTGAGACAGCATCATCTAATATCCTGGCTTTCAATTTTGCAGCCACCTCCCTTCTAAAGTCACATCTCAAATAGCTTCTGTGAATTTTAACAGGTAGTAGGGTTTAAAAGGAAATCTTCTGCAACACAAGATTTAATTAAATATACTGATGGAGTAGCTGAGAATGCTAGGGGTTTGCTTATTATGTCTCTTCCTTTGTTTTCAGTCAGAGCACATGCCTGTCTTCTTAAATGAACACTTAAGGGTTTTTTCTTTTCTTCCTTGGCATCACAAAAATGTTAATGCCAGACCCTGCAGCAGTACTTAGCATTAAGAACTGCTCATTGCATGACTTCACCTGGCCCAAAAGGCTGTAGAAACCAGGTCCTTCCTCTTCCTGACTGGTTACTGGAGGGCTGGGTAGGGTTCACAGCTCGACTGGTTTTCACATCTCCCTTTTTGTCCTCCATGGTGGGGATCACCACCACTGGGATGAGAGCGCACTGTTCGAGTGTGCCATCGGAGGACATAACTTCAGTGTATCCGTCTTCACAACTGCATGTTCTAGTCTGTAGGGAACAAGTGTTTTACTCTGTGTAGCAGAAAAACACAGTTTTCTGTGAGCCATAAAGCATAACAACATGGATGACTGGAAGACAAGACTGTTTTGATCAGTCCTAGCCTGGAGAGAACCTCTTCATATATTTTTATGCAGGTTTGTACCAAATTAACAGAGATTATTCAACATCTAACTGAAAGGTAGAAAATGGTATGAGGTTGATTTTAACAAATTAATCATTAGCAAAATCTCTGAAAATACTTTTTGTTCGTATAATCTTTGTAATGCAGAGACGTGTGGGAAGCCCTCACAGGGGTGTTTTATGCCCCAATGCAGTAGCACATACCTCACTGCAGTAAGCGTGGGGTTGACTGCACGGTGGGTTACATGACCTGTCAGCATCTGGTTGGCGCATCACTAAACAGCCTCCTGTAGGACAGAAAATCATATTTTGACACGGTAATACCTCACCACTGATGAAAATACTGACGTCATTACTTGCTACAGTATGTCGTGGATTACAATTCTATTGCCAATTTGTATTTAAGAGTCCTTCTCTTATTCCAAGGTGAAGGATAATTGGTATCAAGTATTTTCTTACAGGCAGAGTAAGGATACAGCACATGCATTTGCATTCATGTCCATTTTAGAGAACTAATATTTGGCAAGTCAACCTTTTGTTTTTCCCTTTGTTCCTTTGGTGGCTTGCTCAAAAAAAAAGTTTAAATGTTTTGCTGTGCTTGAGGGAACAGATTTTGGTTCTCTAGGGCTCTCTTTATGACTCACATATTAAAACTTTGGCCACACAAAAAAAAAAGTATATTTTTGATTTGTATCTTCACCTGTTAAACTGAAAACAAACTACTCATCCAGTTTATGAATGGATATGTTTTCTGCTGCTCCTCAGTGGTCGCTTTTACACATGTTACAGATTTGCCTCTTACGAAGCCACACTTCGTGCCAGTCTACGACAGATTTTTTGGAAGTAAAGAAGTATTATCAGTAAAGTATGTACTGAATACTATGATGCTGATGCTATAGTGGGTTTCAGTCTTTTTCCTGTTTATATAGTCCTGGTTCTCATTGGTACAGCTTTGTGTACAGTGCAGTTATTGTTATGGACCAATAAACACAATCAGGCTTTCACTATCATTTCAGCCAGAATGACTTTAAAATACATGTAGAATCAGTTTGAATGTACCTGGGTTTCCTCCTGTCTTACAGAAGAGGCATATGCATTGCATAGCTTAAAATTTATACTGCTATAGGATGACTTATCCTGCATCTTCCAAATGAATAACATTTTTATACTGGTGTGATATGATAATGAAATCCTGATAGCTGAGTTTGGTCATGACCATAGCAGATGCAGTTAGATGTGGTTACATAAATCCAGGTGTTAACAGGATGGCTGATGAAGAACAAAGAAAACCCTGCTAGTTGCCATAAACACTCCCCACTCCCAGAAAGGAAAATTGTACATCCTAGCATACAAATCACATGCCTGTGGGAATCTATGTAATAAAATATCAGTCATCCAAAGAAGCTGCAGAAGGAAAGAGTTGCCTCATCGCCCATGGGAAACAACACCTTCAAGCAAAAAAGAACTATTCAGCACAATAATATTATGCAAGTAAGCAAATAAATAAAGGCCTTAAAATATCAACAGGACTCATAATAAAAATCGGATAATGTCTGAATTAAAATAGACTGTTAGAGCCAAATGTGCAGCAATAAGGCAGCAAAGAAACACAGTAATCAGAGATATTGGTTGATTCTAGATCAAAATAGGTAATCTCCATTTAAATCAACCACATATATACATCTATCAGTTTGAGCTCTTAAATACTGTAGTTTATACAAGCCATTTAAAAAAATGGTCAAATGTAAATTACAATCTGGTTCACGATTATATACTTCATGCAGAGGAGTTCTTGCAGAACATTATACTTATGTGATTTGATTGAAAACTAGCAGCAACATATAAAAAATATAGTTTTGCATTGCTTGGAAACTGGTGATTACATTGTCTGGGATTTTCCACTACTCTTCATTTCAATTCAGAAAGTTACCCCAGCTTTAAAAGCATGTACAAACAAACTTTGAAAAAAGAGATACAATATAGGTCTTAGACTATTCTGCCTGGGAAGTTCTGTCATAAAAAATCTGCCAACAACACATATTCATACACTTGTATTTCCTGGAATTTATCACATAGCTGTATTCAGTCACATCAGAACTATTATTTTTATGTGACTGACCGTGATTTATGAATATATTCTGATTTTAACATCTCAGAGCCATAATTGCCAAGATGTTATTTATTTTGAAACCCTGTAGGACCTTTAATAGATAATATCATATATTAATCTAAATAAGAACTCTTACTTAGCGTTCTACTTACCATACAAGCATCTTAGCTAGGCAGGAAGCAATCAAGGTGCATAAATAATGCCCTGTTGCATTCATTGTGAAGATGATGCAGTTTAATATTACAGCACAAGGTGACACTTGCAAAAGAGGCTTTGGGCTATTAAGTATCATTTCAAAACCTTGTAAAAATAATAGAGATGTTTTATTTCTACTGTTACAACAGATAGTAGTGGTGGATTCCATCATCAAGAAGTATCGTATTGGCAGTCCATGAATTAGAGCTTCCCTCCTGCGACTGACCTGACAGTGGCTGGCATTGTGCATGTGCTTATAATCTTTGGGATTCTTTTACTATCACCTGGGCTGATACAAAATTTATTTCAACAACAAATGCTTAACTCTTAAGTTAAATGAATCCTTAATTCTGATGAATTTCTTTAATTCTGAGACCTTGGTCATTCTTAATTCATGGTGTTCTGTGCTTTGGTTTGCACAAAAAGTAACTACATTCCACGGGTGTCCACTGAAGTATCCTGCTATAGTTTATGTCATTGAAGCAAAGAAATAAACTTGTATTAGCACATCTAGTAAAATTTGATAGTCTGTAATTTTAAGGAGATATATGATATATGCATGATATTATCAAGCTTTGCATCTCTCTCTCTCTCTGCCTCTGTATAAGCACTGAAATGAACTTTAATACAGAGAAGTTCTATTTGTTGTAGGGCTTGAAATCTGAAACCCTAAATTGAGAAGTGTAAAGATTTCTATGGTAAAAAAACCATACAATGTAAAACATTCCAGGTCTAGTACAGAAGACAGTATTTATATTTACTTTGAGCATTACATGTTGTGTAATTCTGGAAAAGACATTATATCTTTAGTATGCAAAAATATGATGATTCAAGACAACAGCACGTTGATTCATACATACATCAGGCACAAGTGTTTGTAGAAGATTCTTTTTTTAAAAAAAATCCATTTGTTGGGAAAAAACGTTATCCACCTGTTTTCCAGGCTTTTATGTGTATATAAAAAGAGTAGTTACCTGTGACATTTAAACCATCTGATCTTTGACACCACACAGTTCGAGAAGATCCCTTCCATGGGCTAGCCATCCACTTGTATTCATAGCACTGGCCACCTACGCAGAGAACATTCACTTGTCAAGAAATCTGATGACAAGATTTTAGGCTACCACTGGTGACAGCCACACTCATCAGTAGACCATTCTCATTATGTTTAACAGCTTTTATGGCTAAGTAGGCCCCTTCCTCCTTCATCCAGCAAATTAGAAGCTTGCACTGCACACATGGAGGCCCCAAGGTCTCCTGCACTTACTGGATACACACAGAATAGACCAGATGTGTCCCGGACAGAAACTATAATGGTTGTACACACTGCAAGTGGAGTAAGCCTAATGCAGTTAATGGGCAAAATAGATGTTTCCAATAACCTCATAATGGTTGTGGCCCATCTGTTGTGCAAAACTCATTTAGGGGTCAGGTTCCCTTTCTGGTAATGTCGAGTTTCAGTCAGTGCTCCAATGCTTGGTGATGTGGCCTGGGCTGCATTGGTTTCAAGTCTCCGCTCTGCTGTACACCTCTCTTATGGCCTGGGATAAATCATGAAGTCCTTCCGCACCTTAGCTCCCTTATAAATACGAAATTCCTTTTTGCCTGATCTGTCTGGCATCTAAATGGACAAGACATGTCTGTACAGGAAATGACTTTTCTTAGATACTTTGTCCAGTACCAGCAGTAAGCATGACTGAGAATTTAATGTCATTTTCACGTGATCAACAATTTAAAGGATAGAGAGAAATCTAAATTTGGTTATGTATCAAAACTAAAGATTTCTTTTTCTTAATGTTATCAAGCAGATAAGGCAACTATTTTTTCCCATATCATATATAAAGAAATTTCATTATTAAAAACGATCATCAATTCTCCAAAGATTGTGTTTGAAGTGGTAACATATGATAGTTCGCATTTTAAATTTTTCAGTTTACAGCTGATATCTGGAAAACAAAAATTTAAGTGCATTTCTACATCCATCAAATCCATATTTGCCTGTTAGATACCGTGAACAGAAAGAAAACAAAACTATTGTTGTTCTGTTGTTGGTTTTTTTTTTCCTTACAGGAAGTGGCCTTACGTATATTTTGGTGCTTACCATTGCATGGTCTTGTTTCCAAGGCCTGTTCTGGACAGAGATGTTGATTCTCTAATTCCTGAATGATCACTGCCCGAGATCGGACTTGTATCCCTCCAAAGCCGAGATCCTCACCATTAAGACAGGTTAGCTGACACAGGCTCCATTCTGACCACTCTCTCAAGTAACAGTCCCCTGTCAAACAGCAATTTTATAAGATGAACGATCACAATATGTGAAGATTTTTTCACATTGAATATGTCTTAGAAAAAAATTTCCAAATCCAGATTCTTAATTTTCCCTTTTTATAGTTCCTTTCATTCCTGTCTCTAAATGTCACATATTTTAGAGAAACTAATATTTTGACACTGTCTTAATATCTATGCAGTAGAAAACAGTAATAAAAACATTATACAAAATCCTATTTGCTCTAAAGCATGGTAAGTTTCCTTTGGCATTTCCATAAGACCACTCTCATTTTTGAGTTTCTGAGTAACACTCCACTCAATATTTGGATTTTTATAAATTTTAGGATACTGTGCACTACATGCCTTATGCTAAATTTATATATCTTGTTCACGATTATTCTTTGATCTTGGAAAAAGAAAACATTATCTAGTTTTAAAAAGACTAATTGTTGCTTATCCTCATGCAGAATTCCTCTAAACAGACAGTAGAAACGACTGCTGGAACATTCTTTGCTAGAAAGGGAAAGGAGATTAAAATGTCTGCTCTGGCTATTTCATGTTAGGATAATAAAGATTTGTGGACTGTTATAGTGTAAGACTGAAAAATAAAATTATACTAATAACACTAATTAGCATGATCAGCTAAAGAACATTTAAAGAAGATCTAAGGCACAACACAAAGAGACCATTTTGTTAAAACTGCAGAAGAAAATGGGACTAGACTGTGCACAGACTCATAAATAAACCTCTTAGTTCTCATTATTTCAGAGAAAGAGCTATTAAAAATTCATGCTACCTTGCTTTATACTGATGACAGATATAATCAGTACTGTGTTGACCAGATGTCTGATTAATGAAGGAATTTTATTTGCCAACGTTAGGAAAGCATGCAAAGAAATGAATAATTGAAGAACTGATGTATACATAATAGGAAAACAACTAGTGATTTTTGGAAACATTAGTTGCAGCGTATCATTAGCACATCCCCCCAGGGCAGTTGTTCTTGCTGGCTAAATGGGAGATTGCTGAAGAACAGGTTGCTGCTCAGCAAAATTTTAAAAGCGAACCGTAAGCAGCTATATATATATTTTTTTTTAGATATTTGACTAACAAGAAAACATAACTGCAAGCTTTTTATTCTTCCAATTTTCATTTAATAAGTAAAAATATGTGAAAATCATGCAATTGGAATGCTGTGCACAAAGCAGTGATGTAAGCCTCTCCATTTTTGATTATTTTCTATTTACTGAGGCAACTGTACCTTAATTCCAATCTGAAATGAACTGGAAAAAAATTCTGATAAAATGGAGAGTTGCGAGAGAACAAAACCAGAGTACCGGTATGGAATGATAGCTACGTTAGAACTGAAGGAGTTAATCACTACTTCTGAAGACGCATCACTAATGACTCTACTGAACAACAGTAATATACTTCAAATTCTACAAATAAGTGTTTGAAATGAACTGGAGGGTTTCTACTGGAAATTAAACAGCTGTTACAGGCTCTTAATCGTTCTCAGTATGAGGGTCATGGACCTGATCATTTATAACAGCTCCTTTAGATTCAGTGTACAAGGGCAATCATAGTGCATGTCATGTCCAGCAAGTTAAACAGCTAGACATACTCACATCTTCTCAGAGACCAAAATATTAGTTTAATTTAGAACAGCCCCTTTAAACAAAAAAGTAAGACTTCCTAGCTTAACCTCCTTAGACACCCATAAAGGCATCAAGTTCTTAGCCACTGTTAAAAGTATTAATAAAGCTGTTAGATGATCAAACCACTTAAATTTTTAGCTGTAAACCAACACTCTTTCTCATAGAGTTAAACATAGCTTTTATTTCAAAAGATTTTGTGAAAAAATATATTCTTATTAGATACAATCTGTGACTGATATATGTCTTATATAAAATTTTAAATGTGGTGGTTTTTCTAATTGATTGATTGATTGTCATGAAACCACTACTGGAAAGTAACTGTTGGTCATTTGATGGATGAATCCAATCAGTAAAGCAGGTGAAAAAGATTTAATTGCCTGTGGCTAATGCTCGGCACTGATAACTGTAACGATACCTAAACAATCTTGAAATGCAACATTTATTTGCGTAGCTTTGTTACCTGGACAAGGGACAGTACAGGTTTCCTCAAGTATCATCTTCTTATTACCATCTATAATAGGCTCTATTTCTCCACAGAATTCATCATCTACTACTCTGCCAACATCTTCAATGGATCCATCAAAAACCACACAGGAAATGTTCCTCAGTCGTATTCCCTCTCCACATTGAGCATCCTGGGGAAGGAGGACAAACATGGATGCTGGACAGAAGAAAATGCCAAAACACTAGATCTGAGCTATACGTCACTCAATCTCCTATTATTTTTTGCTTAACTGTTTATTCATTCCAGTAGGGAAAAAACAAAAAAAACCCCCCAACTTTGTTCTTTACTGCTGAAACAAAAAAACCCAAACCAAAGCAAAGCCAAAAACTCTGCTGGATGCTACCACTGTTTCTTAAAATATGGAGCTAATTATGCCCTTGAATTGCAACCACAGCAGTATCTCAAGTGGAGATCTCTTCTAGGATGCCAATCTATTTCCAGATAGTCTTCTACAATAGAAGGATTTAAATTACTAGCAAAGATGCTGCTTGGGTACCAAAGTTCGCATTTATACTTTGAATATCTGTAGGAAATTGTTACATCTGTTGACAAATATGAACTCTAAGAATAAATCTTTAGTTTTTGTATAAGAGAGGGGGAAACATTGTTTACACTGTTACAAAGCAGGTATACCACAAATATGCCTAGATATACAAGGCCCATAGCTTCAAAGTCCCATATGGCTTTTACCTCTACTTTGCATGCAGACCATTGACCATATTGCCATCGATAACAAGGTTTTACTGGACAGGGTTTGAATTGCTCCATCTGAGAGGGACAAGGCCTCCCATCACCCTGAAATGGCTGATTTATAGTCCTTCTTCTGATCATTTTTCCTGTAAATGAGAAACAGCAATATAACTAACAACAACGTGATTAGACTGATTTATTCCTCAAGATGGTTCTATTTTGGTGAAAAGCATTGTGCTTGAATATAGTAATTTTTTCCACCTTTGACAAATTGGATTGCAAAGCAGATCTGTTGGCTCTTAGAAAATGTAAATCCATATAACAAACAAGTCAGACACTTTATATTCAATCATTTGTACTGCAAGAAGTGCAGAAGGATGTCCGATTAACATTTCAGATTGCTCCTGTTACAGCAAGCAAAAGTAGTCATTTCCCAGTTCAGAAGCCTGGGGAAAAATACTCTTTCTGAATGTTACAATATGTTTGTGGCACTTCAGTGGAGATTCTGGCTCCTCATCTGGAGTTTGCTGCCAGAAGAACAAACATTTTCTGTTCTTCCCCGAGTTAATACAAAATCATGTGTCCCATGATTGTCCGATTCCCGCAACCAAGAACAGCTTGCAACTTTCCCTCTCAGTCTGTCTGGATAATGTGATATGCAAATTTTGCAGGGGATGGAGGATTCTTCACTTGGGCCCAAAGAAAATCAAAATACAATAGGCTTATCCAACATCAATCTTGTGTTCAATCATTAATAGCACATAACCTAGCACCATTGAGATAGAGGTTCTATTTCAAATACTTATATAAACAGAAAGAGGAAGACATTTTTGTCCTTTTGGCAACTCTTGCTTCTTTCGTCTTGCAGTGAACATTAGACCACTATGCTTCATTACAGAGAGGTCATGTCATATAACCAAAATAATTTTTGTGTGCCAGAAGTAGCGGTAAAGGCTCTGCTCTAGACTTGGCACTTCGCAAATGTTTCCACAAAACCAACACAGCTGTGGTATTTTAATCTCTATATAAATAAACACATGAATCAAGTCTGAAATAAGATGTATATATTTAAATTTGTATACTGAGGCTTATTATAAACTAAGGCATTGCGGAGATTTATGTACACAACACCCAGCGTTAGCTGACCAAAACATTTCATCTTTAATTCCACATTTCAATCTGATGCATTTGGAATTGAACAACCTAATGATCATGACACAAATCTTTTGCTGAGAGCAAGCTACACAAGCCATGATGCAGCAGCAGAACTATATCACTCTCCTAGACAGCTGTGTTCACTGCAGCTGCCTAGAAAGATGTTTACCAAGTGGAGCCTCATCATTCTTCAATTTACAGCTGCTCCAACTGAGATGTCACAGGAGAAAAAGAGATTTTCTTGAAAAGCGCTGGAGAAAAAACCCCCAACAGCAACAAGCAGAATCCTTACATACAGAATTCTTCCCCTTACGGGTATTTGCATGGGTGCACAAGTTACTCAGCTTTGTGGTCACTGGGTTTACTAGATGGTTATAACTTACTGAAAAACAGCGGTTACTTCAAGCTTCCTGTCTAATAGGAAAATTACAGCTTCAAGACTTATGTGTGAGGTTGCCATCATCTGTTAAAAACACTGAAATTTTGAAAGCTGTTTTACATTACTATTAAAAATAAATTTTCTCACTTCTACAAATAAATTCTATACTTGGAAAGCACAGGGATTTCTGATAGTGACTCACCTTCGCTTTTCAAAAAAGCATAGCAACAATATTTCTCATTCAGAAAAATATCAGGTCAATTGTTCAAGTCATATATAAACAGAAGCTTGTAAAGGAAAATCTGGCAACATATTTAAGCCTTCAGTAGATCTGTTAGTTCAACTTTCACTCTAGAAGGGTTATTTTGAATACAGAAGTGTACATTAGTTGAATGTAGAAGTCATGCTTTGAGAGGTAATGTTAAGAACTGAAATATTATTACATTATTAGATACTGCAGTATCAAATTATTAACTGTTATCTCTAAAAAATCCATAGGTCTTTATGTTGGGATCTGGAGGTGGTCAGAGCTTTCAGATGTTTTTGCCTAGACCTTTTCCTGTGGTGCGCTCCCCAAAGAACACAAAAAGATGCAATATCCTTTTACCCTGAGCCTGGCAGTTGAAATTGGATTACATACAGTGCTAACCATCGAGTATCTGTAGTAACATATTCCAGTCATGACTACAGAATGAAGAGGCTTCATAGATGGGCTTCTACCCTGCTCTTTCAGTAGTCTGTACACCCTAGTTCCCTGGCACAATGGTGTTTTCAGGTCCTTATTCTGAGACATTTCAGTACAAATAAATAACAAGAGTTCTTCCATAACTAGAATGTACTTTTGATATCCATTCTCTGACATAGACTTGATTTAAAAACACTTGGATAGTGTTTTGCAACGTTTTGCAAAAAACAAATTAATGTGATCACAGTGAAAGTAACTTGTTGCCTCACCCTTGTTCTGTGTTTAAAAATACGGAATTCTGAGGTGAGTAAATTTGCTAGTTTTAATCACTGTGCTCTTCTACAAGTTTACTTCTTCTGAACTCATCACTAATGAAATGTCAGAGGAAATCCCTCCCTCCTCTTCCTCCCTCATACCCACTGAAAAATAAATATTCTCATCGGTGTTTATTTTTGTCTCAGTATATCACTCACCATATGCCACTTTGGTCCCAGAGTTAGAAACTATTCTGGGACAAATTCTCATTACCTTCAGTGAGTACAGTCTCACTGAAGCATATAATTTCCACGAATAAGGCTGATTTAGAACCCCATCGCTCTCCCTAGCTAGCTACATTTACTAGTTCTGTGAAAAGAGATATTATTGCTTTCACTAAAGGAAAAAAAAAAAAAGATCAGTCTTTAAAATATGCCAAAGGTATGTACTGACCTGTAAGGCCACATGTTTGAGAGCACTCAGACCAAGGGGACCAGTCAGAGAGCTGGCAGTTCACAGGACATTCCACCACACAGGACATATTCATTTGCCATGTCTTCTCCAAACCAAGCTAAAAGAAAATATTCAATGGTCAGCACGTAACACCCAGTCTGTGTCATCGGTGCAGGGCATGCAGTTGGACTCTGAATCTGAGACAACTGAAGCTTTCAGCAAACATGAAGTCATTGCTAAATAAAGAGTAAACCAATTAGGACATTTAAAAATCTCACTTCAAGACATTTCTAATGCATATACTGATTTTTAAATGTATGCTTAAATCCTATTTTCATAAATTATTTTCTATATTAGAGCCTATAAATGGAAGGCTTCAGCTCTACACTATTACTTAATACAACAGGTAAAGGAATTTATGAAGTATCAATAAAGTATTTTGAAATAGGAATATACAAATACTGAACTATCAACAGCTATTAACAGCTCAATTCAAGTGATGCTAGGAACCAGGTTCAAAATTAACAAGAGGAGGATGAACATGCATTGGATGGTCAGTTTATCTGTCAGAAGATGTTACGCATGCTAAAAGTTTACAGGAGCTCAAGTGAGAATGAAAAAGTTAATGGAAGAGAAATCTGAAGGTTTAAACACACAGAAACCACACTGGGCAAATGCAGTTCAAGAGCTGAAAACAGGTGGAGACTGTGAGAGGAGCAGATGGAAACTTTGGTATGTCTGTCCTCCTTACTCCTCCTCAGGCATCTGCTTATGCCTCTCTTGTTTTTTTCCTAACGTGGTAAGTTTATGATAAATATTCTACTGGATGCAAAACATATTGACATGACAATGACAATTATTTGTTCTAAAAAAAAAAAATACAGCTTTGCATATCTTTCTGAAAAGCTTTGCAAAACGCAGAATGATCTAACATCCCTAAAGTAAAAACTGCAAATGCTGGAGTATGAGAGAAGAGGGCACAGAAAATAGCCAGACTCATATGTTTTCTCAAAAATACATTCTGTACTGAGGTCTCCTCCGGGCAGCAGTCAGCCTAAGACCAACAACTGATGGAAGCCCCATAGGGAAGGAAGAGTTTTATGGCCATGCTTGGAGATAGCACAGTGCCTACATGGTCCTTTGATCTGATCCTGCAAAGCCATTTCTATGTTCTTATAAACTCCCATGCTGCAGATTTTCCTCATCCAAGGAAGGAAATATATTTTCTCACTAACACACATGAGAATATATGATGCAAGATGGAATACAACTGGTGACATAAATATTAGCATGACAATAATAATCCCTGCAGCCTGCACAGTTTCAGAATGAGTTAAAAAGATAGGTCAATTATAGCGTGTATGATATAAAATGTGAAAGAAAATCAATCCTGCCAATATGAACAGATTTGCATCATAAAAGACTGTGCTCTTCATTGGCCCTCACCAGTGGACCTTGATCATCGCAGAGGCCTTTCAGAATCCCAGGAGGTTGTGGATATCTTTAAGTATATAAAATCCCCATGTAGTTTAAAAAAAAAAAAAAAAAGCCAAACTAGACATTTCAAAACCTATTAATTTTAATGACTGGAAAGGTTAATGACATAAACCCAACAGTTAAGACTTTAAAAAGGAAATAAAAACACTATTTCCTACTAAATGCAAGCATAGAGCAATAATTAGGCACAACATTAACATGTCCTCCATAAATAAACTACCGCAAGTACTGGAAATGTCTCACCCTGATAGACTCACCAAGTCTTAAATTTGCATTTGCAGTGCCATTTATTGAGACAAATGAGGTTTTAGACCTCTGTTCTGTTTTATACATCAAAGAACGAGTTCTTGGCTTTTCTCTGTGATACAGTATAACGTTGATTATCCAGCTAACGCACACATGCAACACCTGAAACCTTTGGCTAATCTGGAATTTGGATAATTAGGAAAGTAGAGAACTGTCTTTGAAGTCTATATTTGGGTCAAGTCTTCCGAGCAAAGGCTTTAAAGCCTGCTGAATTGATTCATGCCAATTACAGAAACACAACTGCTCTCTTTCAAGACTGGCCTTCTCAGCTGGACTTTGGCAGCTGGAGAGGGAAAAGCCCAAGAGAGATATTAAAGGTGAAGCGGAGAAAGGTGAACGCCAGATTACCCGCAGTGATCTGCCGTTTGCATGTCTTAGATACTGAAGTAGAACTAGAACTAGAATTTGTACTGAACTAGATTTGGGGAACAACTGGCAGGCTGTGATTTTATATTAATCATATGTCCTTTTCTCATCCCATTCTGTCCCTCAAATGATGAACTGCAATTCACCTTGAAGAGCTTAGAAAACATTTGGAAAAGTGTTCAGTCGCTCGCTTCCCTGAAAGAGCCTCTGTTCTGGATGAGTTGTGGTTTTTGATTCAAGAATGGATAGTACTGGAGGAGTTACACTGAAAGCTACCACTGAGCGCCCTGTACTCCTGGTTGTACATGCCAGGGGCAGCAGGCTGCCAGACCAGCATGCTCTATAAACCCTGTGATCCACAGAAAGTACCTCTATTTGTTCATAGGAATGTTTGGCACCACAGATTAACTTCTGCTGGAGGTTAATCATGTAATCTGACAAGTAGACTATTTGCCAATAAACCAAAAAAGTTTGTTTTCTAATGCAGACAAAACTGCTGGTTTCTAGGCTTTTCTGATCTTTAATTGAAGGTAAACGAATAAAAATAAGCCCATAAATATGAATATGGCTAGAATCAGCCTGCTATAGGTGATTCGATTTTCAAATACTCAAGGAAAAGACAAGCCGAGTTCTTGTGATGTGCTAATTTTGTAGAGTTAGAAACCAAGTAATCCAGTACTACTGTGCCTTGAGAGTTTAAAGGGAACTATGTTAATGTAACAAGGACTTGGAAATAAGCTCTAGAAATTGATTTATCCTGGCAGTAATCAGGATGACCGGCTAGCTTCTTTAGCTGATTGACTGAAACAAACACAAGATCATAAGGATGCATTAGGAAACCAGAACACAGTGGCTCGTAAAAAATGTTAGTATTTAACTACGCTGATGCTCATACCTGCAGATGGTGATACTCAAAAGACACTGTGAAGGGCTTTTTTAAATATGGCTTTTATTAGTTTTCTGAACCACATATTTTATAGGAACTCAGACACTGCGATCAAGCATCTTCATTTTTCAGGGAACAGGTTAAATTTAGCTATTCTGATCTCTTTTCTTTACATATAATAATGATAATAATTCTGTAAATGTAGCTACACGTAAATTAAACAAAACTTTTGTTTTATTCACACATCTAGTATAAAGTTTTATGATAGCCCAGGGGAAATTCTATTAGCTAAGTCATTACAAAATTATTTCATAAAATTATTTCATCTTTCTCTTATCATCAACTTTTCTAACCACGTGCAACTTATTTTGAACTTCAATTAGTCTTTCTGTAGTGCCCTTATAACGCAAAAACACAGCAAACAAAACACCTTAAAGGATCATCTGTGTTTAGATTAGCAAGAAGTGCATAGTATATGTTCACATTTTGATAATTTCCTGAATACTCTCCTCCCATTACCTGGAAGGTCACAGAGTTGGCTTTCACATCTTCAGAGTGAAGGGTCTGGTAAGATCTGAACAGCTTGGCTTTCTTGTTAATCAGGTTAACAGGTTTTACTCCTCACAGCTATTGGATCAGCCTTTGACCTTGTTGTACCACTGCTTACACATCCATAATTCAACAAATAGTCTTAACAGTATGACTGGGGTGTGGATCAGAGCTTTCTACAGTAAGATGTATCTCTGTATGATCTAGCAAATCAAAAGGGTAAATAAGACTGTATCACAGTGGTTGCTGACAAAGTCAGGACCCCACTGCAGTGATGTCTGTTGGCCAGTCTTTTACAACAAGTAGCTTTTGAGATATTATCTTGTTGCCCTAATTATTTCTCTGAGTAATCAACTTTTATTTATTTATAAACTTACATAAACATGTAAGAAAGCTCCAGAGGCTTTCTGCAGTGAGATTTCAGTGTAAAATGTAATCATTTGTTCCAAATATTGCTCAAAATCTTTGGTTAACAACAGGAGTAATTTCTTGGCTTTACAGTGAAAGAAATATATTTCCCCTTAAAATCTAATAAAGCATATTAATTTCTATTGAAATATTCATGTGGATGGATATTTTATATCATGTCTTGGTATGAATTAATCAATATTGCAGTCTCTTACAAACAATCTGAGAATAAATTTTTTTTCTTTTAATGCATTAATACATTAACAGAATACATTAATGCATTCCTCTACTAACTTCACAGAAACTTGCCAGTAGTTTTTTCCCCAAGAATAAATGATCACATTGTTAGATTTGATTATAAACCCAAGAGCTATACGTGAAGGAGGAACTTGGGACAAAAGTAGGGTGTCAGCCTCAGCTGAAACCTCCTGCCTTTGCTAAGAACTTATGGATTCCAGAATCCAGGATGTTGGAGGGGATTGGAGAAGTCTAAGTAGGTCAGCTACACCAACACAAAATTATAGCCCAAAGTACATGAGGAGTTTCCTGACTCCCTCTACTTCTGATGAGACTCTTCTCTATGGGCACGTCCTGAAAAGCAGCTACTAGCCAGGAAGGTTCAACAGAAAAGGTGTTTGTACCAAAGCTGCTGCGGAGGCCACTCCACCTTAGTCCCCTATTGCAAGTTCTTTTGTTTCTAATGCCAAGGTGATGGGGGAATGGCAGCTGAAACAAGTTCAGTAGTTTCCATCAGAAACACAGGTAGGATTGCCCTTAATGTAGGATTGCTCTTAATGTAGCACTTGTGTTGTCTTCCCATTTTCCTACACGTTACTATCTCCATGCAATTGAAAACACTAAGCTCAGCACACAAAACGCCAGAAAACCAGTGCTGTCAAATTTGAAGTTAGTCTGCACATTTGCAAGATGTCTCTTTCAAAATTTAAGGGCTCCTATCTGCTAGTTAGTTCTCCATATACGCTCCTATTTAATATCGCATTCACACTGCACATTTTTTCACAGTAGCTTGAGGATCTTCTGCATTGCACAGCTGGTTACAAGGAGTTAGCATTGAGCCCAGCTGCAGAATGGCACGTGTGAAATATTTTCCAACACATTGAGTAAATGATTGATACTGGCAGCTGTCCAGGCCTCCATGCAGAAATTGTATCAAATCAGAATGATGATTAGTGTTCTGATTAAGATTTATTACCTTTATTCTACTTTATTAATTATTGTTTCTAAGTAATTTCCTTCAGGACATAATAATTAGCATACGTTCACAGAGGCACTTAAAAGTAACCGAAGGAAATTGCATAAAAATTACTGTTAATGGAACAGTTCATTTCAGAGGTAGTTAACAATCCATGAATAGTGTTGCAAAACATCTGGTGAAGATGGGTTACACGCCGTGTAGCTCAGCTGGCAGAGCATTAATTAGCACCATTAGAAAGGAGCTCACTCACAGGTACCCACTCACCTCTTCACAGTACTTCAGGTCAACCGATTTGCCATCGCTGCGAACACAGTCAAGCATCCGTGTTTTGATACCATTACCACAGACAGCCTTCTCGCTGAGCTGACATGTGCTCCAGTCTGGAAATAAGGAATTAATTAGCGTAGCAGACATTTTAGATAACTCACGATGAGTCAATCTCCCACCTAATTCTAATTCTAATTCTGATGGCGTAAAATAATCCTCACAAACAACTTTTGCACATGCAAAGCCTCACGGAGCCCAGCTGCTACACATTTTTGGAAACAGTGACTTTACTGCAAATAGTCAGTGCCATGATGCCTTCTTGAAAAGTTCATACTTGGTTTCATCTGCATGGATTTTGAGCAAATCACAAAATGATACGAGAAATAAATTTCCTGCAGTTACAGCATGCACACTTCAGCCAAATTGCAAAGCCTCCAGTAATATTTTATCTGGATCAAATAGCCTGGATCAGTTTTCAGTACAAGCTCCACAGTTCCCCCTGGATAAGAACAGAAAGCTGAAAAAATCTGTCCTGTAAGGTGAATGGCAGTAAGCCATAGTCCCAGGCTGTAACTGGAGCGTAACACGACACATATACCTGTCACATTGTAGTCATAGTGGTAGCAGTTTTTGTTCAAAGTGCAGACTTCTGTCTCGGTGGCAGCAGGACAAGACTTTCCATCATCTGGTTGTCTCAGGGATTCAGCTGATCTTTCACGGGCACTACTTCCATTGCAGGGCTTGAAAGGGAGAAAGGAAGCAGATTTGGTATTTCAGCACCCTGATACCTTTTCATGCAACATTATGACAACCCTTCAAGTAATCCCTTCACAAAACACAAATGTAAAATCAGGGGCTCATGCCGTTGTGTAAGAGAAACCATTTCCTTGTTATTTCAGAGAGAATTTAGTTTGTTCTTTCACCGTGGTACCACCCAAGGTGAAATATCCTCTAACCTGGTAACACCTCGGTCCTTTAGTAACTAGTTCATATTTCGATACTAGTGCTTTGGAACTATTTCACTTATAAACTAGATATTGAGATGCTCGCTTTCCAAATGCTGTGATGTAGTGCACCAGAGCCTGAATATTCGGAGGTCCTGAAACACCTTTTATGTTTGGTTTGGCGTTTTTTTGACATTTCTTTTTTAAATTCCTGGCAGAAAGGGAAGAGAAGACCCCAAATTATCTTTCTATGCTCAGTCTTGATCTACAGACTTTGCTCGTTACAGGATAGTGACATTTTTAGTACAGTGACTGCAATGCTATGAAGAGGCTCACAGCTAGGCTCAAAGCCTAGCTAGGTCACAAGCCACTGCCAAAGGTATTCTGCCACACAGAATCCACCCCACACTGAAGAATAACCACAGAGGACATCATATTTTGTGTTTTGGAATAATTTCACTTTAGTGGAAAATACTGGCGCACTTTATCTGCAACCAACTATCGACGACCGTAAAGGTGACGGTATAGATATTCACACGTGTAATCACTGCTTAGTCCAGCATCTTTGCACAATACATCATATATACATTTTTAAAGTATCCTAAAACTATAGATGTTACACTTGAGTATACTTCTTACCAAAGAACATCGAGACCATGATCCCCATTCAGACATAACACAGTCCTCAGGACATGGTAACGTGCATTTTCTAGCACCAAGAGGCATCTCTTCAGGATCACATAGATAGTCCTCCACAGTGTCAGAAGGACCATCCACAGTGTTTAGCATGCACCTGGAAAAAAGAACTGCACATAAACTGCATTTGCCATGGATTTTGTACAGTAACTTTTCCACATTCTGAAGTATTTTAACATTTTGTCAGTACATAACAATCATGAAGTAATCGAAGTAAAAGAACTAAATATTGATCTATGAACATCCAAGAAAAGCTGAAGAGTCAAAAATAATCCTCGTTTTTACAGATGACAGTCATATAAAGAAATGCACAGAATTTACAGTCCCTATCAGTGATTTGCTGAGCGTTTCCAGGCTGGTGAATTACTTGACATTAGCTTACCCTTAAGCCAGAATAATGCAATTCATCTATAGTTTAGACATATTTCGTGCATGCTTCGACTGATAATTTTAACTCTAGAACTATCAAAACTTTTAAAATGTTAAATTCTTAATACTAATCTCTAATTTAAACAGATGCTTTTTAATTGCCATTAAATCAGCAGTTAAGATGAGAAATGAATATGCTTATTTTTGTACAGCTGAAGATGAGAGTCTTCATTCCTCAGTATTTCCAATGCTGTGGCATCCACTGTTAACTTATCCCTTCCACCTGTCAGTAGAAGACCAACTAGTACATGACTAGGATCATCCAAATTAAGAGGCTTGCATCTGTTTTCCAGAATTGCAAGAGAAAAGCTCATATCAATCGGAAGCCTTTCACACACAGAGAAATATTCAGATCTTCTTCCATTTGACCACATCATTTTTTTCCAAATATCTTAGATTATCATACTAAAATAATTTTTGAAACGCTCTCTGTTCTAAGCTAAAAAACAAGAGGTACAGCATAAGTATATACTAGCTTTGTAGAGTTAGTACTTTAATGTCATTATGTGATAATAAATGAAAAGTTAGATGTTTTTAGTCCCAAAGGGCTGAAAACACTTTCTTTCTTTACCTTTGATGGTAGTGTTAAAGTCTACATTCAACATAAACACTGATTCATTTTGATTTTTCATATTGGAGGTTTTTTAAGAGTATTCTTATGGGGATTTGTTTAGATGCTACTGTGTGAGAACAGTTACGGATAGTCTTTCTAACTTTGGTTGAGCAAAGATTAAGACTTTGACCTTTTTGGAAGTAAATGGTTACACTGAAGAAACACTGCTATTGTGAACAAAGTTGTGTAAACGCTCCACTTTCTAAGCACTTGTGACAAGGAAAAGAGAACATTTACAGTTCACTGTATACAGCTCTCATTTTGGACCTTCAAAGTGAATTCACATTATGCCTTATTATTCGTATTTCTAATCTCAAATTGTATGTTGCTTTGCAGTTAGCCATTAAAAAAAAAAAACCAAAACAAACCCCAGCCAAATCAAACTCCATCTACTGCTTTACTTCCTTTTGTACCACACCATGTGNAAGAAACACTGCTATTGTGAACAAAGTTGTGTAAACGCTCCACTTTCTAAGCACTTGTGACAAGGAAAAGAGAACATTTACAGTTCACTGTATACAGCTCTCATTTTGGACCTTCAAAGTGAATTCACATTATGCCTTATTATTCGTATTTCTAATCTCAAATTGTATGTTGCTTTGCAGTTAGCCATTAAAAAAAAACCAAAACAAACCCCAGCCAAACCAAACTCCATCTACTGCTTTACTTGCTTTTGTACCACACCATGTAAGACTAATTCTAATTAACCTTTAATTAGAGCTCTAGGATGATGAGCAAGCATACAAGATGTCTAGATTAGGTTCAACAAACAACTGAAGATTTCTGGATTTTTCTATTTCACTTCATTCACTTCTGCCACTTTTTTCTGTAGTAAGTGTAACTATTATTCCCAAGCACATATGTACTTAAAAGGGTTTTTTAAATCATAGTTTCATATAGAGAGAGGACCATTTCACCTCTCAGAAAAGCACTAAAATCATACATTATAGTGTTTGTAGTAGTATAAGTACAATATACATTAGTTTGTAAACTAGGAATCAAGGTCTATATTCTTAACCAGTGGACAGAACCATATTGCACTCACTGTAGCTATTTTGACTGACATCAGCCAGGGTCCAGCACACTACAGTTGGACTCAACACTACACGTTACACAGAATTACATCAAATTAAATACAGCCGTGACTGAAAGTGAAGGTTCTCTAAAGTGGAGGAGGAGCAATATTGTTTTACCTGACTTTCCTCGTTTGAACACCTTCTCCGCAGTTCTCTTTTAAGTCCACGTTGGTCACCTTGCAGACGCTCCAGGGCTCAGTAACCCATACGTACTGGCTGCAGTCACTGTGGCAGGGGACGACCTCATACACCTGGAATCCACATCGAGCGTCAGTTTTGTTGCACACAAGTAAGATAAACATGCAACAGTGATCATTAAAAAAAGTTAATGCTCTTTTTGGTAAGAATAAAAAATGCAAACTTGCTGATTCAGAGGCTATATATATATATATATACAGATAAAATACTTGACAGAAAACTACAGAAATAACACAAAAACCAGAAGCTAAGACATCTAATGACAGATTCCCTGGTTTTCCCTGCCACTAAACCCATGCTATGCCATTTCCACCAATAACTATCAACACAACTAACATAAAATCTGTAACTAGGCTAGCTCATGAGTAAGGCTTTTAGAAAATTACCACTAAAATTCTGCTAAAACTTCACTTCTGTACTTCACATCTCTTCTCAACTATTCCATCCCACTGTTATTAGTTGTGAGGTTTCTGTATTTCTAGAGAGAGGTGAGCTCAAGGTAAATTACACCAATATATACTGGTTCACTTTATTTTTCATTGTGGATACTTCAAATCACTCTAATACATTTGCATACCAGCATTAGTGTTATGTTTAGATTTTAGTACAAATTTCAAATAGTATCTCATACAGTAATTTATACAGTGTTCCATATATTTTCTCAAACATACATTACAAGAAAAGGACAGACAACTTAAACATTGGGGCACAATCAGTAAGCACATGTTAAGGTTATCTCTCTATTTTGGAAACTCTTACCTGAGCCTGAAGAAAGTATTTTCATGAACCCAAACAGAGAAAACAAAGATGAAAAGAAAGAATTATTAGAGTGAAGCATAGGTATTTAAATGGCATTCATTTAGCTTTTATTACAAACAATATTCTATGACTTCTGCCAAGCAAAAGGCATTCAATTTTTCCTCTTGGATCTCCCTTGCTGTTATGAAGCATTTTTGCAAGAAGTCTGCCCTTGGAAGAAAATAAAAGTAAATTAGCTAGTCTCTTTCTCAGTCCCTAACACACGATAAAACTGTTTTTCCTTTTTGCATATAATGAGCATTAACTCTTCACACAGTAGGGAATCCAGTTTCCCTAAGCCAAGAGAAAATCCTCAATGGCTTCGGAGGATACTGGACTTCTCAATTAATTGAAATTGTTCTGACAGCATTAAGTGCAATAGATTCAGGGAAATAAAAGGAACTGGCAGTTCTCATCCTTCCAAAGTCCCTAAGTCCTTCACTGAGTGTCTTAATTATGCATAGATTACTGAAAGGCCATTGCCTCAAAATTAGCTTGTGCCACCTAACTTCATATATCATTCTGGGTATCAAGTCAGCACAACCAATATTTCTATTTCTATTTTCGTTTCGGCAACACTGTTTGTGTAGAAAAAGAGGGCTAATGTTTTGATAGTTTATTAGTTAACCTGCAACAAAATACCACTACTCAAAAAAAAAAAAGCCTTGAACAATGAATGCATAGAGAGTGATATATATTACTATGCAGCTGATTAGCCCATGCACAAGACAACCAGCGTAGTCAGCATATCTGGGCCTTCTTTGAACTACATAAGCATTAACTCAGGCGTAAAGATGGGTGTTGTAAATGCACGCTAAGGAAGGTACTGGTCTCAGTGAACAATTTGTAGTCACATGGGAAGTCGTACTTTATTTATTCTTGTCCCGGATTTCCAAAAGGAGAATAGGGAAGCCTTAATTTAGGGAAATGTCTCTGTATGTCTCACCCTGGTTGGCATAAGAAGAAATACATAAACCCTACATATTCAATAGCGTTTCCAGTAACATGAAATTTGGTTATCTTGCCAGAATGCTAAAGGAGAACTCTATATTGCATTGTATGTGTAGTGGTGCTCTCCTGACCCTACTGGCAATTTTGGAACTAAGACTGTAGGCCATGGCAGTTGGGTGGTGTAAGGATCCCGTACTCACCTGCTGGATAACGGGGCAAATAATGCTGGAGCCAGTGAAGAGAGGGGTGTCCTTATTTTGTCTAACAGTCTCAGATTAGCCTCTTCATTTGAAATCCTCTGAAGGCCATTGACATGATTTAATAATAAACCTGCCTCTATTATCATTGTAATTATAGAAGACTTTTAACCTAGTGAAATGAATAGTGTGCAAGCTTCATTCAGTTGGAGTGTGGTCTGGGAGTCACCCTGGCATGCACGGCCCAGGAGGAAAGATGATCAATGAGACATCTAGTATTCACTGTGTTTAGTCCCCCTCCAAAATACAGTCAACATGTCAGCCCTGAGAGACGTTGAGTTACTTGCTCCTAAAACTTGACAAACGTCTTAAGCATTTTATTTCAATGTTTCACTAGACTTACCACTAGAAAGTTTTTCCAAGCCTTAACCCAAATCTGCTTGCAGCAGTCTAAGCCTACTCATTTTTAACCTATCCACAACAGCCATGGAAAACTGATTATTGCCTCCTTCTTTGCCTTCGCCTTTTAGGTACACACTAGCAGACTGCCAGCATCCTCCACCTCAGCTTCTCTTCCATGAGCTAGGCAACACATTGCAGCCCTTCCTCAGACTTCATAATCCCCAGACCTCAGCTTACAGCACAGCCCCTCTGTACATCATCTTCCATATACTTGTGGACACCAAAGACCCAGTCTAACCATTATGCTTTGTATGTTTGCAAATAAGCATGTTACAGATATAAGTAATAAATACATAAACAAAAGAAATTATGTTTAATAATTGAAATAAATATTCTGAAGAGTCTGTAGTTTTCCAGCTGAATGAATGGTGGATCATATTTAGATTAAATAACTAAAAATTAGAATGCATGTGTATTCCCTGCATGTTTCTGAATTGACAGTGAATGTATTTAAAATTGAAAGATACAGCCTCTATATTCTTTGACATTCCCATCTGATCTGTAGAGCTCCCTTCCCATGAAAGTACTATATTTCAATTTTATTTTTTACAACATTATTTGGCAACTACCCTGTAACATTGCAACAAATCAAATTCGAGTCAAAGTACCAGTAGAGGGCAATAGTGTTACATACAAGTGGTTAACAGACCTCTAGCAAAATCACCTTTGATGCAGAAAAATACAAGCCTATTATGTACTACATGAATATTAAAGTAGGAAAAAGACTTCTGTATAGACTATAATTTGCTCCTACAGAAACACATTCCTCCTAATTTAAAGCATATTTATATGCTGTCCCAAATCCAGCAACTCTCATTCTAGTTTGTATTTTGTTAAAGTAGATCAGAAACTTAGTTTATTAGCTGCAGTTCAACACTTATTGTTTTCTAAATTAGAACTAATTACATTCCCTAAAGTAGAAAATTAGATCAACAAGCCATTTCACTCTGTGCTAGCAAAATGTCAATAGGATAATATTAAGTACACTCATTTTTATTCAAATGTAAATTGACAGTACTTTTTTTTTTCAATCTTTGAATATTTACAGAGAAGACAATGTGGCAGTTTAACATGCCTCTGCAGACTAAATTAAATTCAACAGTAATATGAATACAAATTAAGTCTGAAGAGCTAAGTTAATCAACAAGGAAGGTTTTTCTTTTCAAAACCCTCCAAGCAAAGAGGAGTAAACAAGCATCAGGGGTTTGACTTCAACTAGTGCTAAACTTAGTCCCAAAGACTAAATGCTCATTAGGGGTCAAAGCACACCCAGTATGCTCTTGGATCACATTTTCTGGCTTAGTTTCACTTCAAGAGGATCCAGACTTTGCAGCAGACTGCTCTGTACTGGAAAATAAAGTGTGATTAGCGGAACAACTGGGACATTGGCTTTGGAAGTGTATTTCTGACTGGAACTGGAGTGCCAGGGCAAGTGCACCTGGAAGCTCAAGCTCCAGCTTGACTAAAACCCACTAAGGGACACTAGGATGATACTGTATGAGTGTTAGAGTAGTTTTAATTTGCTTTCTGATCCAAGATGGTCAGGGAATGACACTAAGAATCTTACCAGTTTAAGCCTCTGTAATAAGGCATTTTACCCATTGTAAGAGATCTTCAGAAACATGGTCTTCACAATCTGCATGTAAGAATATTTTATTGTCTCCAATCTGCAGTTCAGATAACATGCTAATTTCTTGCAGATGAGGAAGTGATTAAGGCAGATCCTTTGCTGACTAAGGAAATCTAAGCCAACACATACTCCTCCTTCTACATGCCCTTTATGTTGTATAGTTTTTCTACATCAACAAACAATGCAGTTAAAATGGTTATCTGAGGTATGGAAAAAGCTGTATCAATAATGTAAATATAAATCAAATTACCTGATTGACATGATCTAGCTTTGGACAGGGTCTTCCACCATTGTAGGGTTTTTCACGGAGCCATTTAGACCGAACCTTAACCCCACTCCCACAGGATTTACTACAGCGAGACCAGTTGGACCACTCACTGAGTTTGCAGTCTGAGGGGCATGGAATAATGCAGGCTTCCTCAATATAACCTGTGTGAATGGAAAAGAAAGTGAAATCTCTTCAGTATGTCACTCTGCCACTTCTCCCTGAAGCCCTCGTCTACTTCATTTAGGTTGTCCAAAGTTTGACTTGACAGGACTGTGTGAACAGAGAGGTTTCTTCATCATTAGGGTTAAATTAAATTCTGCAGAAAATTGACACATATAGCTGGAGACTGTGTTAGAGTAGCAGCTGACAGTAATTGACACTAACCCATCTCTTGGTTGCATCATTCTTACACTGTAAAAACAATATTATTTTTTTAAAGGAAAAAAGGTTTAATTAAAAGCTCTTTCGTAATTGTATCAAGTAATTCAATTGCAGTTATACATCAAAAATCCAACTGAATCAGAAGATAGGCATCTTACCAGCCTGGAGCGAGGGAACTTAACACCTTGTGACCTTTTTAGGGCTAGAAAGAGAGAGTGCCCTGCCACATTAATGATCTGCCGATTAACAACCATCTGCCGCCAGTAGTACACTGAATAATTGCACTGAATGGAAAAGCAGATGTTTGGTTTGGATAAGTCATCGGTCCTGGGAGGCTGGAAACGGGTATGACATGGTCTGCAGGGAGTAAAATGAGGCCTCAATTCACTGAATAAGTGAAAATATCTTTCTTTCAAAAGCAACATATGCCATAGCTCTACAATATGTGTCATTTATGCCAATATTTACAGCAGAAGTTATAAAACCTCAAATAAAAATCTAGCCTTTACTGCATTTTTACTACAACTATACTCTAAACCTATCTGAACACTCCTCTCCCCTTTCCTGTGTCAGATTTGCAATGTACTTACTATTGGCAAATGTTCACTTGAAAGACTAAAGAAACCTCAGTGCATTTAAAAGTGAACTAAAATATTTGATGAACACAGTTGGAAAATTAACGCATGCTTGGGTAAGCTCACTCTCAAATGACTGGCACAGTTTGCTAGGCATGGTTTCAAATGTTTCTCATGTATCTTGAATTTTTTTTTAGTTTGAAAGGAATCATTGTCATTTTCATCAGAGCTGATGTTAGCAGATTTATGTTTTTAACCTATACTTCTAAGTAAAGTTATTCTGTCTCTTCTAAAAGCAACCAACACCAAACAATCAAAAGTTGTGTAAAGAATAAAAATACTGAAAAGATTTCAATTCTACATACCTATTTCTAACTGCTTCTATTAATTTCTTCTAGATCTAAAGACCAGAAGGGTGGTTCTTCTAAACATACAGCAACATTCAGAATATTCTATGGTCAAATTCAGGTGATTACTTTATCCTATATAGCTTTCCTCTGTTTGGAAGTGTTAAATAGTTAAATAAATATACAGAGCACATCCTGAACTTGAGCACTGTGGAACTACTCTTCACCAAATGTATCTTCCTTAAAGTGGCTAGAATGTTATTAGCTTGAATTACAAGCATGTTTATCAAATACCTCTTGCCATTTCATTGATCAGCTCAGCGATATTGTATGAAAAGTACACTGTGTTAGACAAAATATATTTTTACTGTGTTAGACTAAGTATATTTTTGAAGATCACATCACTGCGTATCAGAGGTGGTGACACAGATTGCCCTGCAGTGGTAAATACAAAATTGATTACATTTCACTTCACCTGGTATCTCTCAGTCTTAGAAATCAGATGCACCCTATCTCAGAGCGCCATCCTACACTGATCTTTGACTGCAAAAATATCATACTCTGTATCTTCACCAGAAATGAGCTTTTAACAAGCCATCTTAGGTGCTGTACAAAATCGTATACTCATACAATCAAGAAACTACTGAAGGAAAATGGACAATAACAAAAAAATTAATAGAAATAATTCAATCCAAGCAATACAATAAAATAAATGTTTAGTGATACTTATTGTCTGATAGAACTAAGTAAAGATTTTATTGCTCTTTATGAATTTTCTTGAGATTCTGAAATGCTGCCTTTACTTTCAATATAACTTCTAAGTAAATTTGTTCTGGAGAAAACTTTCTACTGTAACACAATTATGCCACTTAGCATTTGTTAAATTTTTGCATCTGTAATTACTGTCTGGAAGAAACAAATTCTAGTTGCTTTAAATATATTGTACATGCTTAAGTAGGTAACTTTAACCGGTACAGGCTACTTCAGGAAGACTTTATTTTAAGGACTTCCATAAACTTCTGAGCTATTTTAAATGTTTCTTAATTAATCTCAAAGGGATCTTCCTAATCTGCCCCAGTCATAGAAAAAGATCTTCAGGATATCACGATATTTTGGGACTTGGATAGCTAAAGCATGAGAATACTTAATAGCCTACCAAAATGAAGCTGTGTGGAACATACTAAACTAAAATGATTGACAAATTAGAAACTATTTTGCTTTATTTCCCCTCAGTTCATCCAAACAAGGACAATAAAGATTTTTTTGAGATAATGAGAATGTTAGGCAAAAAATTTAACAAGATTTTTAGAATCTTGCGGACAGAAGTGGTATCAAATACATTATACTATACTCAAGTCCCAGGTAACATTTTAATTACACTGAGCTGTAGTTCAAGTGATTCCAT
The DNA here is from genome assembly GCA_013398225.1 of Steatornis caripensis. NCBI lineage: Eukaryota > Metazoa > Chordata > Aves > Caprimulgiformes > Steatornithidae > Steatornis > Steatornis caripensis. Next base: position 6,224 of record VZSC01012818.1, on the reverse strand, counting down.
AAAATATCAAACGAAGCCATACCACTACAGCAACCTTTTTTTTCACACTACCTATGAAATATCTATATTGAAGCCAGCCACTAAAACTGCTTTAGTGTATAATGCGATAAAGCCAGAACAGCATCATACTACAGGTATAGTTGTCTTAGTAAGAGTTGCAACATGGAAAACTACAAGCTTGCTTACATGTTAATGCATTTTGGAGAGAATGCAGCGAACCAGCTGACATTTCCCACCCACTTTATAATGAAAAGTACCTTATACTGGGTCCTTAATCCTACAAGCTTCATGGACTAGCTTCTGCTCACCATATAGCTTGATCCTATGCCATCTCTAGGATATCTGGCCTATGATGCTCTCCTCTCCCCTCTTCCTATTTCCTCAGAAAAGCTGGCATCAAGACCCAAACTCCACATGTGAAAATTTACCAGCTGAACAAGAAGAATGGAAAAAGACACATGAAGAAGAGAACAAGAATAGAGGCAATCATTGAAGGCATAGAAAGAAGTTCTACAAGGTATGAAGTAGGCTTGGAGCTACTGGAAATATGGAACATTTTTGAAGAGCAGAGAGAAAAACATTATTATGGAAGACAAGTATGAAAAACTAACCACTGGTATGCTGAGAACATTGGACAAAAAATTGGTCAAGGACACAAACAGAATAAAGGGATCCAGAATGGAATTTCATAGCTTCCAAGTCTTCTTCAAACAGAAAGAAAAGAAAATAAATAACTAAAGTTACTTTTCATGGCAAAGAGTTAGAAGCCAATGCAGGCGGGACGCAAGTCAAAAGAGACACTGAGGGCAAATAGTGTAAAGGGTAAGAACAGACAAGAAGAGGGGAGCGGAAAATAAATGGCTCAGAACATTGAGTCAAGAGAATTGTGAAGACACACTGCATAGAGAAAGGAAACAAAGAACGATGAGAAAAGAAATAAACATCCTGCCAAAAGTAATATCTTAGAGAAGCACAAACAGGATGCAAGGCCCTCAAGAGCCTACTCTGATATCTCCTGACCAGACAGTGAAATGCAATGAAGAATGTTCCCACAAATAAAAATAGAGGACAAAGGGAAGAAATAAAAAGACTGGGGCCTCTGGTTTGCATTCTATAGGTAATTAGTGTGAAAAATGAAAATGACCCTGTTATTCCTGACATTAAAAAGTTTTTGGTATATTCATCCCTTGGCATCTTCTTCTCCTCTCAGGCACCTCACTATTTTGCTTAACGGACTATGTACATTTAGCTGTGCCACTGGACTCCCGTAGAACCCAGGCAGAAACAGACTTCAAATTGCTTGCAGATATTTCTCTAGCCAGGACAGAAAACTGAATTAAAAAAAAATATTATTTGTTCCACTCCATTTGCTACCCATCTAAGGGCACTTTTCAGAAAAAGCTTCTCTGAAGCATGTCATCACCTCAGAGACCTTTCTGTGTGTATGATGTCAACATAACTTTTAGAGTGATTAAGGATGATAATCTCCAGAAGTTCATGGCAATTGCCCCTAAAATCCAAGAAAGAAGATGTGCATAAACTTTGAAAAGTTTGCACTCTTTTTTTCGTTGTTTTTGTTAGATTTCAGGTGCTTGTATTTGCAAACTTTGTCAATGATGTAAAAATTTTAGCAAGTGAGAAGAGAGCATATTGTGATATTGAAAAAATACATAGAAAGCATAGAAACACATAAACCAGAAATATTACATGCAAATGAGACTGGTGACGCAGCTACACAGTTTCTGACATGAAAAGGACATGAATGAGACATTTTTCAATTTTCTGTTTCCACTCTGATTTAATCATCCTTGAATGGGGTCCCCTTGTGTTAGACAGCGTAAAATCTTATCAAAGAAACAGTCCTCTGACATGTGGGTGTCTGTATGGTGGAACATCATACAATTATATCACACGGACAGTTTGTGTAATGTAATTGCAGCACAAGTCGTGCTAGAGCCTTGAGGTTTAAAGAACAAGCAAGAAATTACCAAAGTAGAAGTACAACAGATGCAGAGAGAAGGAAAGAATGAGAGCAGTGAAGCAGCTATGAAGAAGACCTGAGGAAAAGAGTGTGAAGGTGAGGGAGCGACAATGAAATAGAAGACCAACACTGTAAAGGCTGAAGATATGCTCTCTAGACATCAGCAGTTCATATTTTGCCTGCTGTTTCTCCTCCTGCCTGAAGTCTTTCACTGTGTGCTTCCTCTAGCAATTCCTTCACCCCACAACATCTGAGGGATGTTGGAGAGATGAGATCTTGCGATACCGTGGTACAGAGTATTGGCCCTGCATGGTCCAGAAGGGTATTGGAAAGAGACGCCCATATCTTAAGGCCTATTCCTTTTGCCAGTGTGGTAGTTTCTCAGTTGTTTCAGCTCCTATCAGCTGAACTTCACCAGGCTGTGAAATGGGCCATTGTCTACTATGAGCAAGAATGAGCGACTATTCTATCATTAAAGACTTATTACTGAACCACAATTTAACAAATGGCTTTGAACCACTAGGAGTATGAACTGAACTCATCATTAAAAGGAAAAGGTTTACTGTCATATTGCTAATTGGCAATAAAATCTGGACTCTTAGAAGATGTGATGGATAACTTATAATGGAGGACTTTAATGGACTTCATACTTTGTCTAATGACAAAGCAGGTTAAGTAGGTGGATATAAGATTTTTCCCCACAAACTGCACCGGCAATGTGTAAGAACAGACTGACTACTTGAGTTGAAGGGTGCAGACATAAAGAACATCTTAGAAAGTGTTTACATGAACTCTTTCGTCCTTAGGACTGACAGAGTTATGCTCCTGCTTTCATGACTAAAATGTCATGCTACGTTTCCAAGAAAAAACTGCAATGTCAGAATGGTTTATGGTCTTTAACAGAGATTAGATTTTTTTCTAAGGAAATATAAAGTTCTTGGATCTCATCTTCCAGGACAAAGAAATATACAATAATTTGCATTTCACCTGTAACAGAATACATGCATTTCTTGAGACTATTATATTTCTGCCTAGCCATGGAAGGATAGCTTGAACTCCTCAGACTTTCTTCTTTTTTTTCAGGTGTGGGATAATGACTGGGGGAAGGAAATTAGAGAAAACTAGGGGAAAACTTCTAGAGTTTAAAGTTATATCATAATATTAAGGAAATTGTAGGGTAAAACACAGCTGCTGCCTCCAAGATGGAATGCGGTTGGCATGTATGGAATCTATCCCGTGATAGTTCCCTAGGCAACACTATCTGCAACCTTGGCACACGCCAAGAGGAAAAGAACGGAGTGTGGAGCAGAGTGAAGACTCCGCAGCCAGTCTCTGTTCTAATCTTTGCAGGGACGGGAACTTGATGGTACTGTGGAACTGACAAACCTCATAGCAGCTGTCGACCAAGGAAGATAAGAGAAGATGTTGGTTACTGAGTCAACGACCATGACAAAAATCGCTGTCCTTCGGATGAACCTTGCTCATTATAGCCTCATTGCAATACTAAAAAGCACAACTCCATCCCAAAGCTACCCGCCTCCAAGGTACGACCACCCCTCACTGAGCACGTGCAGTGAATTTAAGGTAGCTGTACTTTTAAATCAAAGTCAGAGAATTCTACACCAATCAGTAAAAAGGTATGTATGACTAGACTCACTCAAGCTCCACCTAAAGAATTAAAATAATATAAAAGGAGTAGGGAGAGAACAAATTTAGAGAAGACTCCATTGTAACCACTGGGATTGGCTGACGGGCCGAACCTGCCTGCTCCCCCACAGGGATGTCTATTGGGTAAGGACTGTACTTTAAGTGCGCTTAGTGATTAACTTCAGCCAGCTTTTCTTTTATTAAGTGATTAGATCTTGTCTGTCTACTGCTTTCATGCTTGTTTTTGCAGTTAGTCTACTATAACTAGCAATCTCTGAACCTTAAACTGTCATGGATTTGTATAACAAAAATTCTCAGCTGAGTTTTGCTGTGGTGTACGTTTCTGGAAACTTGAGTAATTGGTTTGACTGACGAGTCTGTAATGGGATATCCCAAAGAGGACGTTCGAATCACCCTCCGATACAATGTGCTGTTTAGTCAGGTTCGGACAGGCTGATCGGGCGCAAGGGTCTTGTCTTTCCTGGGACGTTAGCAGGCTAGTCAAATGCACAACACTGGGGAACTTTTTGCCCCCCACCTTCTGCTCCTAACGTGACATCAGCATTACCCTTCAAAGCCTCAAAACCTGAGAGCAATTGTTAATGCTTAACTATCTTCTGCATCAGTAGTTCTGTCTTTGGTGAACTAACTACAGGTCTTATGAGTTGATGGATGACTGCTTCATGACTGATGTCCTGTTGACAGGGCAGAAACGGTGACACCATAATGCAGAAGCCTAAGCTAATATTTCTGGTGCAGGGCGATAGGTAGCATAATCCTAGAGAATACACAACAGGACAAATACGGCATTTGTATATATTAAAAAAAAAAATCTTAGAAAAGATACAAGCTACGAAACAGCAAAGTACCCTAATAACAATTTGAGAAATTAAGCCTACCACCATACTAGATTAGAATCTCCTACGGGAAATATATTTATTTTTGAATAAACATTCAACAGAAAGTCTCAATTACATTTTAACACTGCTATTTTTTCTTGGTAAATTTGCATTGCTTCAGGTTAGAATACTGAAAGTGAAAAAAAAAGATTAAAAAAAATCCTAATACAAGTGGATACAGCACGTTCTAACTTACATCTGGACCCTGTAGTGTCTGTTATAACGTATGAGATTTTACTATCGCACACATAAGCAATTAAATACAAAATTCCTCGATTCACATTGATACTCCTAGTAGCTGTGATACGCAAATATTCCTCTCTAATCCCCCGCATAAGCCTTGTAGCCATTGAAGGCTTTGTAGAGTCAGCACAAATCAGTGCATCTCATTTAATTAATGCTAAAGGGGGAAATAATCTCACACTAATAAGGCAGACGACGAACTATCCCAGACTGGTTGACTGTGCCTAAGGTCTTAACAGTAAACTGACATGAATTAAGAAGGGTAATACGACCTATATAAAAACACTGCATCTGTCTGCCATGCCTGTTTGCCTTCACTCTGTGCAAACAAACACAACCACTGCTCAGCTTATGTGGGTCATGATTCATAATTGATACATGATGGAGGAAAACTAGATTTTGAAATAGTGTAGTTCATAAGCATGACAGGGGCCTGCTTTTGATTTTTTGTCACAAAAATTCCAAGGTACAGTTTAAAGGGACCATGAAGAGATTATCTTTCAATTTTTTTCCACAAATACACTGCAACAGATTGTTGGCGGACGTATGTCATTATCCACAGAGCTCTAGTATGCTAGAGATGACAGGGATAAAGCTATGACAAACAACTTCTGTTTTTCTAACGGAAAAAAACTCTCACACTTGACTATCAAGCAAACTATCATTTTTTTTTTCTCTCTCCAGTAAAATTACCTGTGTAGTACTGAAACAAAGCAGGAACCAGAGAAAGGGCAATTTATGTGTCTTCCATTAAGGAAAACAGGTAAACAACAGCTCAGTTACCACTTTTAGCTGACATTACCACATCTGCTGACAACTGTCAGCTGTTAGCTTCTGCCCGCACTCCACATGAAAAATACCAGCAGCTGAATATTTCAAATGGCTGCTGAAGGATGCTAACTTTTTCATCAATAAATTGAGCTCAAATTTGAAATAAAATATTTTGAAAAGAAAAATCTAAATATTAGGCATATATAACACTGAAAAAACCATAGATAAAAAAGGAAATAAGAACAAAACCACCTTGTCCCTCTGCAGCTGTAAATTAGGTCTATTTTCAACTGTTAGTTTGAGACTTCTTTTGAAGCACCTCCATTGTGTTTGCATGGTAAGGTTTTGGTAGTGGGACGCTACAAAGCTGGCGTCTGTGAGAAGCTGCTGGAAGTTTCCCCCATGTCCAACAGAGTCAATGCCAGCAGCCTCCAAGGCTGACGCACTGCTGGGCAAGGCCGAGCCCATCAACAACGGTGGTAGCACCTCTGTGATAACGTATTTAAGAAGTGGACAAAGCTGCTGTGCAATGGCAATTGCTGCCAGAGAGAGCCGTGAGACTATGGGAGAGTAAAAACTCTGCAGACACCAAGGTCAGTGAAGAAAGAGGGGAACAAGGTGCTCCAGGTGCCAGAGCAGCCCATGGTAGAAGACCATGGTGAGGCAGGCTGCGCCCCTGCAGC
>VZSC01012817.1:14949-25704 GCA_013398225.1 Steatornis caripensis | reverse complement strand
GCTGGGCCACCTCCAGCCCGGGGCGTGCAGTCCGGGACGGAGAGGATGGTTCCTCTGTCTGCGCCCCCCGCGCTGATGGCTGCTGAGCCGGGCCGCCCAGCGTTTGCGGCTCTGTCAGCGCNGGCACCGGTGAAGAACTGGCGTGGCTGTCCAGGAAGGAGCATCCACGTGTAGTAGACGGTGGGCGGCTTGGATTGCTGGGCCACCTCCAGCCCGGGGCGTGCAGTCCGGGACGGAGAGGATGGTTCCTCTGTCTGTGCCCCCCGCGCTGATGGCTGCTGAGCTGGGCCGCCCAGCGTTTGCGGCTCTGTCAGCGCCTGCCTTTTGGGTTTGTTTTCCTTGGTATTGTAGAGGGGGAGTCAAAACCCTCGTTTGTTAGGGACTCTGCCCCAAACCGCAGTGATCCTGCAGCGCGCAGGTGTCTTTGCGTGCCACGTAACCACGAATCAGCCAAACGCAAGGCCAGAGGTTAACGGGGTGAGAGTCAGACTCTGTTTCCCGCAGCATGGTCTGCCGTGCCTCGCCAGAGCCGAGTCCGGATGCAGACCGCGAGCTTGCCCGGCACTAAGCTCATCTCCGCATTGCGGGTGAGCAGCCAGGCAAAAACGCGGCGGCGCTTCTCTCCGTCCGCGTTTGGAGCAGACGCCCAAGGGGCAGTGGCCATGGCGATGGTCCCTCGAGGAGCCGCGTCGCCCTGTCGCCCTGCAAACGGGTGCAAGCTGGAACCGTCCACCGCGTTTCCCTGCCTCCGATGGCAGCGACACAGTGGGGCAAACAGCTCGGGGGCAGTGAGCTGGCTGGCTGCTGTCCCACAAACAAGACCGTGGTGTTTTCCTCTCTAGGGTCGCTCTGAAAGCAAAGGTATTCAAAGCTAAACAAAAAAGGAATAAAATCATGTTTACGTGAGCTGGAGCCCTGGCCCGCTGTCTGTCGGCAATTAAACCCTCCCAACAGGTTGTCTGTACGTGATAAGATAGGAGAGTGCGAGTGGGGTATTATTGATGGTTTCTGGACACACCGTGTCCTAGGGGTTTACGCTGGGGAGCGACGCAAGGGGACATCTCCCCTGGAACACCCTTTATGTTCAGTTCACAACCGATTTGCTGCGAACAAACGGAGACGTGTGTAATCTGCATGAGAAAAGCTTGCAGAGGGGCAGGGGCTCGGCTGGCTTCAGCTGCGAGATCCGATCCGATGCCGTACGTGCGTGGAGGGCAACTGGGTGGGCTGGGAAAGGCCTTCTTGGCGGCAGCCCTGTTTCTGGGGAAAGCGTGAGAGGCAGCTGACTCCCAGGGCAGGTTTGGTAGCCGAGGGGTGAAAACTTACTGGGTCCTGCAAGCCCAACTCGCTAGGCAGAATTTGTCCGAGCTGGTTTCTGCAGGGCTTGACGTCGGAATTTATGTATCTTGAAGCAAAGAACAGACAAAGCCTGCAAAAGACATCGTTATCGCGAGTCGTACGGAGCAAAAACGAGCTTCTGCAGTGCTGCCCTTCCTGGGACGAAGACAGTAGTGGTGTTTTGGCTTAAAATTTGCTTAAATTGGGGTGCGGGCACGGCGTTGCCCGCCCGGAGGGTGCCGCCGCTGCTGTTCATTGTGCGCTTCGCTTTGGCGGGATGAGCTGGTGTGCCGAGCTGCCCGCAGTGCCTCACGGGGCGGGCGGGCGCGTGGAATTAGTCTTAGGGCGAGAGGCTCGGCCTTTGCTGCCTTAGGGGCGGCGGGCAGGGGATTGAGGGGCGGTCGGAGGGTCTTGCTGCCTTCGAGAGGAGACGGACAGAGGATGGGGGCTCTGGGCGCTCTGCCCAGCCTTTGCTGCTCTGTCCCTGTCCGTCACGGCACCGCTGGCAGGAGAGGTTGGTACCCCGGCTGTGCTTGCCTCTGGCAAACCATCGCCCTCGGCAACATCATCTCCTGCCCGTGCGCTTGTGCCCTTCAAACCTGAGCTTGGGGCTGTAGCGGCGCGAAAGGAAGGTGTTCTGCCGGGGTCACGTTCCTTCTGTTGGAGCTGACCTTTCCCGGTTCTCTCTTCTCCTAATTAATCCATCACTGGCAACCTTGAAGTGCAAGGGCATTCCTCAGCAGAGCATTTGGCCCAAGTACATTGGGGAAAGGCAGGAAGAGCTTCTGGTCGTGCTGTATCTGTAGCATAGGTGTTAAAGATGTATTTGTGAGCCAGTCAGGGAAGAATGCTGAGGAAATCCTGTTTGGGTTAATCTTGTTTAATTTTATAATAAAAGCCAGATGGCTGGCCATCTGGTGCTTCTTGCAATCAAATATCTCACAATTAACAGTAATTTACTCGCCATGAGACTTCCACGGCCTTCACGTGCAGGTTTTTTCCCCCTTCAGCCTGCGTACGTGTGGTCCCTCCCTGGAGCGGTGCTGAGCGTAAGCCTAGCCCTGGAGATGGCCGTGGAAACTCGTGGTGGAGAGCGGCGCGGGGCTCCCGGGAGGCATCTGCTTTCCGTCTGCATGTGCCGCTCACCGCCCCGCAAACAGAGGCGGGCAGGGTGTCTTATGCTTTTCAGACCCCAGAGGAACGGCGTTCAGGGCCGGCTAAGTGGATCTCGGTACACCCCTACGGGTGCGTCGTTGCGAGAGGTATGAGGCGACGCTAAAGGGGACTGTACGAATTAGGTCTACGTTCTCCACCAGGCTGTGGGATTTCTTGAGAGCTCAAAGCGATTACAGCTAAAGCGGGCTTTCTCCAGCACTTTGAGTTACCAAATGTAATTAAACACGATGCAGGTGATCCTCTGCACCAGGAAAGCTTTCTAAGGGAATTAGCAGCAAAATGGGACACAGAATAAAACCCGCGGGGTGAATATGCCGTTCTTCCGTGCAGTCTTCCCTCCAGGAGGTTTCGGGTCCCCCAGGATTCATCCCACGTGAGCTGTTGAGTGGGAACGCCGGGTGTCAAGGGCAGTTACCAGCTGCAGAACCCGACAGCGCGTCGCTAGCTCGTCTTGGTCGATCCCATGGATGAGTTTGGGCCTTTGTGACTTGCGGTACAATCGAAGTGCCTTCTATTCCTGATAACGCTAATGAATTTGCAGGCAGGAGGTGGAAGTGTCCTGCCTTTCAGGGTGACGGGAGCCGCATCTGTTGGATAACACTGGATTTTTAGGTGGTGCTGGTGCTGTTGAAAATGGCATTTCTTCTTCCGAAATGCCAGTCCGCTGGCTCGTTGCGTTATTTCCAGAGGTGACGTTGGCAGTGGAGAGTGGCCTCTTCAGTAACTTCAGGTCTCTTTAGAATACGGCCTTCCCCACCGCCTCTGTAGTTTAATAGCATCAACAGTGAACGCGAAGAGCTCTCCCAGGCATTCCCGTGCGATTGCTAGCAGTTTACTATCCTAGTACCTTTTTGCCAGCAGATGAAGAAAAATAATTGAGCTCTCGCCCTCCTCCTCCTCCTCTGCGAAATCCGTGGCTTCATCCGCACTCGGTCAGTGTGCTGGTACCAGCGTCACCAGGGAATCAGGCCGTGGGACTAAAAGGTATGTTCAGAGAGCGGGGTAAGTTACACCGCCGCCGTGCTCCATCCCCCAGGTTGTTTGTTTAAATAGAGAGGAGCCTTCTGAAGGGCAAGAGCTCCTTCTAACGGGGCTCCCGAAGGGGCCCTCGGTGGGATGTGCAGTGCTGGCAGGTACAGGATTCCACGCTGCCCCGGCCGCCAAATGGTCAGCTCTCGGAGGTGCCGCTCGGGAGTGGGTCTGGTGTCCGCACAGAGGTGCCCACCATCCAGTCTAGACAACGGCCGTTAGAAAAACAAAGTGATGAGTGCAGTGGCACGAGCACGCAGGTCGCTAGAATCGTCGTTATTATTGGAGCAGTGGAAAAATGCTGTGTGTGACGACCTGGGACCTGCGTATGTGGATGCTGCTAGGTGAGCGCTGTTCAGCTCAGCGCAGACCACGTTTTGGAACCTCTCCACCCTGTTTCCCTTTTTCTTTTTCCCTCTTTCCTGGTGGGATCAGGGCAGACTCTTCTGTCCTTTAACACTTACTTTCCCCCTCCAGTGCAGCCTGTGTCTGCGGTAACTTTTTCGGAAGAAGGATGAGAATGGACGATCCAGTGATTAGGGCCTGTATCCGGCAGGGAACCCCTCAGCGGGCGCTCTCCTTTTCCTAGGGTGTGTGCCACCTTGGGATGCCACTAACGATGCGATCACGGGCTTTGGTCCGAACTCTGCTCCAGTTCAGCTTTGTCCACGCTGGGAGAAAGCTTGTCAGGCTGGGAGAAAGCCTGAATGCCCCGCAGACCTCTGACGCCGCTTTGAAGGGACTGTGCTACCCCTGCGAGGCAGAGGGAAGTCGGGAGGCGCTGGGGACAAATAAAGGATGATGAATCAGCCGTGCCAGGAAGCTGAACCTTGCTCTTCAGGAGAGCTGGATCTTGCCAGCACAATAGCTAGATTACAAAGCCATTTCCTCCAATTACCTTCTCTGTCAACTCTCTGTGTCGTCTGGCACTGGGAGAGCTTGGATCCAAATTCATTGTGAATCGGGGCGACGACACCAGAGAGTTCTAAATTAATATCCTGCCAAGAGGAATCGAGCTTGCTCTTTCCAATCATGTCAGTTCTGATTCCTTTGCTTGTCAGAGAAGACTTTGGCTTGCCATCTGGTTTCAAGGGCACGGGTCAGGGAAATCGTAGGTCGCTCAGCCCAGCGCGTTGAGCTTGCTGCACGGCGGCTGCAGGGCGCTTTGTGCAGAAAAGAAAAAAAAAAAAACCCCAGAGGGCTTTGTGGGCTCTTCTTGGCACCTGGTAAAGAGCAAGGGGGGAGACCAGAGGCACCGGGTACCGGTGAGCAGGAAAGGCAGGGAGGGCACCGTCTCTTCCTTGAAGCAGCAGGAACGAGCGTAGGTTGTGCACAGCAGAGCGGACTGGGACGCGTCACTGCTGTCTTCGCGTCTTCCCAGTAGAAAGTCACGAGCCATTCTGGATGCGTCTAAAGACCACGGTGCGTTTGGTCCGCAGGCTGGATTAGATACGCTCAGCTGAATGTCAGGACTCCTTTGCGCTGTAGAACCCCTGGACCTTGCAATTCCCCGGAAAGGAGCAGCACATTGATCACCTGCTGCACTCTAATGCCCCTAATTCGGTTCTGGTGGCCGTGTTAGCCAAAATGCATGCTTCTACTGGCTGGGCTGACTCTGGGCCAGCAGCCTCCGCAGCTGGCGATGGGCATGCTGCGGACCCCAAGGGCGAGCTGCCGCAGCGGGGATTGGGAGGGTCTGCGTGTCCTCGTCCCGCTGCAGGCAGACTGGGACAGTCTTCAGAACGGGGGCACGCAGGGCGTAGGGGAGGGCCGTGCGGTGGCAAGGGACAGCTTAGTGCCTGACACGTCTCCTTCTCTGGGAGCAGGTCCGGGGTGCCGGTGGGCCGGCCGGCTCCATCGCCAGAGCGCGCCGGGAAGAGGCAGAGCCGGGGATGCCAAACGGCGCAGACCTGGAGTGCGGGCTGCGCTGCTGTGAACGGGGCTGGCGCGTGCCGCTGGCGGGGAGAAGCCCCCGAAGAAGAAATCCGGTAGGAGCCACCTGCTCGAGCGATGTGCAATGGGATTTTTAGGGTGGTGAAGGTGGTTAGCATGTGGGTGGTGGTTTGTGTCCCTCCTGTTAGCCCTTCTGCTCGCTTAGTGGGCGAAGGAGCCTCGTGGGGTGCAGCGGAGCTGAGGCCCCTTGGCCGGTGCTGCTGGGGGTGCACGGCTCCTTTGTCAGACGTTGGCGCCGGGCACCCAGCCAGCAAAGGCACCGTCGGCCCCGGGCGCCAGCGTTCCCGCCCAGCCGTTGGGAAGGGGGCACCTGCTTCTCCCCGGGCATTCCTGCCATCAGCTGCAGCTGCCAGCGCTGCGACCGTCCCCACACGCGGGGCCGTGTCCCTCCCCGCCTGCCCTTTTGCCGCGGTCTCTGTGCACGCAGCGCTGTCGGTGCCAACCGCCAGCCAGGCAGGGGGAGGCTGCTGCCGCGCCGACGGGGAATTTGGAGAGCTTTCCAGACGCCATGAGCCGTTTGTAGAAAGCCACCTGGCTGCCCCGGGTGCTGAGCCATGGGCCGGCACGGCCGTGGCGGGAGCTGGAAAGATGCACCAACGGGCAACGTCCCTCTTCCCTTCACGTTGGAGCAGCGGCTGCCTGCGCTGCGCAGCGCCTTGCAGAAGGATGAAAAGGTGGGCAGCCTCGCGCTGTCTGGACGAGCCAGCAGCTGAGGAGGTGGTGGTGGTCAGTGCCGGGGACGCGGCGGCTGCGTGACCAAGCACCCCGTTTATCGCCCCGCCGCACACCCAGCAGCCGCGGCTCCTTATCTCTCGTCCCGGCACCGGCTTGGTCCGTGCCAAAGGCTGCAGCAGAAGGAGTTGGTCTCTGTGTCACCTCCGCAGCCCGCTTCTCAGCCCCCTCTCTCCTCTCGCAGCGCTCCGGCTGGGTGCTGGCGCGTCCCTTGCTGTGCCTGGGTGCTGGGGTGTTTTTGGATGCGGTGCTGGGAAATGCTGCTCGCGGCTCCTTCGGCGAGGGGCTGCTGGGGGCTTTCTCAACCGCGGCTTTATAAATTCAAACAGATGTGTTTTTGAAAACTTCAGCTTTGAGGCATGCTCTCTTTCTAAATGGTTTTGGTGCAGATTTGCACTTCAGTGGATGTGTGGAAAAGTGGTGGTTTCAAAGTGAAAATGAAATTAAAACCAGGCTACCCCCTCCTCCACCTCCCTCCCCCGGTGAAACACTATTTGGAAAGTGGGGCCTCTGTTTTGAAATATTTGAAGCATAGAGGCATCCTTCTTTTCACTTGCTCCGCCTTGCTGTTCCTTTCTTCGCTTCTATTTCCCTTGTTTTCTTTTTGTCTCGAGGCCGCTCCCAGCTCCGCTCGCTCCCCTCGTCACCCGTAGGGTGTAGGCTGTCAGAGAGGTCCGGTGCGTTAAGTCCTAAGTCTTCTTGTTCTTTTTGGTAAAAACGTGCTCAGAACTCAAACTCTCTCTACAACTCGGTACTGTTTACATCGATTAGGCTTTGTAATTCATGCCCACGTCTGTGGGGCTGTGCCCGTGAGCTGGCCACCTCGGTTCCAGCCCACGCGTGGGAAGCAAAGTGGATGGCTTCCCCGGAGCTGCCGCTTCGCCTGTGCGTGGGGGAACCTTTCTGCACCGGCAGAAATCCCTTGCTAAGCTCCCCGTGTCCTGCTGCGCGTCCTTCCCTCTTTGCTGGGGCAGATGATGCCGTGCGCTGCGGTGCTGCGCCGTCGAGGTGGATCGGACGCGGAGGGGCTGTGCCGCACAAGCTTGCGCACGTGTGTTGGCTTGGACGCGGTGTCCTGAGCATCACGTCTGAGAAACCCTTCCTATCCAGAGGTTGTCCCCTTTGCTGGGGAAAGTCTGTGTATGGCAACGGCTGGTACTGGTGAAGCTAGCTCTTCTTCCAGCTCGCCGCTGCCTGTCCGTGCAAGAGTAACGGGTACGACCTGTGAGGAGGGATGCAGCGCGGCGATGGGGGCTGCGGCGGGTGATGCGGCGTCGGTGCTTTCGCGGCACCTAGCAGAGAGATGCGAAGGGCGCGCCGGGTGCCGCCTGCACGTCACGGGGCCGGGCTGGTGGGGCCGAGATCGAGGGATGCTGCCCGGTGCGGGGGAGGACGGAGCTGGCGCTGCGCGTCGGGGCGATGAGACGCTGCCTCTGTGCATTGCACAAGGGGCTGCTCACGTGCTTTCAGTCGAGCCAAAATATTCTTTCAGAAAGAGAACGGGCCAGATGTCTTATTATTGCTGCTCACAATGCTGTCCTCCGAGGACAACGATCCATCAGGGGGCTCGGCACAGCCCCACAGAAAAGTCCCTGACACGTTTTTACAGCAGGGCCAGGTTCTCACCGCTTGCGTGCATCTGTACCCCTTGACAAATAGCCGTTTGGCTTCGGTTTTGTTCGAAGCTGCGGTGGTGTCAAGCACAGGGCTCCTATTCAAGTGCCCACCAACGGTGATCCACAGCTCGCTGTTTCCTCTTCTTTTCTTGCTTTGTTTCCCCGTGACAGTCATTCGGGAACTTTTTTTTTGATCTCATCGTGGTTTTGAAAGACAATTTTAAAGGATTTATCCACAGCGAAACAGTTCCTCTGGTAAGGACTGTAAACACGGCCTGGGAGTAGGTGGTGTGAGGGATTCCTGATTGCATTGGTACGTCGCTGACGTGACAATTGCTTTTTTTTTTTGGTAATTTCTCCAACAAGTTGATTTATAGAATTGGCTGGCAAAGCCTCGCCTATACAGAGAAATGCAGCTCTTTCGACAATGGACGGGCTCATCCTTCGCGGATGGTTCCTCTTAAAGCTGTGAAACGTGCTCCTAACTTCTCTGAGCACCTTGGGCGCGGAGGAGAATTAGTACCAGGCTAGGAACGGCGGTGTTCGTCCTGCTGTCTAAACCTGTACGGGTAAGGCGTTGGCTTTAAACTGCTTTCTGAGTTATGCGTGTGCCCGAAGTTGCCTACAGAGAATAGACCCCAGGCGTGCCCTGGCTGCGTAAACGCGTTGGGCAAGGGTGTCCCAGCCCGCAGCAGCTGGCAGCGCGAGCTCCCAGCGTGCCGGTAAAACCCACGCAGATCAGGCCATGCGACCCCAGTGCATAGTGCCAAATCCGCGTTTCTGCCGAGGTGCCCTGGTTATTAAGGGTTTGGTTCTGTAAGTGAGGAGTCTTCCGTGTTCTCCAGACCGTGACTTTCTGCCGTACTTCTCTAGCTGAGGTTCCCCGTTGACTTCAGCGAGTATTTTGTGCGCTCAGAGAGCATTTTTCATCACTTGAGCCTGAAAGGGAAGAGGATTTATGGAATGGGGAGCGTGAGGCACCAACTCAGCAAATACCAAAGCACGTACGTAAGCGTTTGCAGGTCGGAGATGTAAGTATGCAAGCGGTCGCGATCTTCTGAAGCCGCTCCGTGTTGCTGGGTCCGACGGCTGAGCTGAGAACATGCAACACAGTTTGCATAGCGATGTTTTCACATGTCTTGCCTAAGGAGAGCTTTCTGTGTGCTGTGATCTTGCATCTTCTTCCAGTCGCTCTCAGCCTGTGTCGTGGCTTAGCACCCTCAGCACATGCTGAGTGTCACGTTCTCGGTGCGGTAGATTCAGTGTCGTCTTATGGTCTCAGCCTCTATTCTCTTAGATCGTAATGTACTTGCCAAAATTTATCATCTGACCTATTATTGTCTCTTCTCCTGACCTGTTGGTGTTCCCCAGCTGTGGATCATCGTTACGGAGGTCTTTGGTGGCCCTTCCTATGCGCTTGTGCTTTCTCTAGAGCTTAGGTTTCACTCCAGCCTTCAAAGTCATGTCACGGCGCATTGCAAGCTTCCTTCTAGCCAGGTAAAGCCTGGGGGGGGAGGCGGGTGGGTGTTGTGGCAGATAACGTGAGCATGTGGATCGGTAATTGTAAAGACAGGATCTGTTACTAATTTTTCTGTAAAACTCTCAACCTCCGGGTGAGCCTGTGTCCATCTGTTAATGAGCACAGGGAAGGGACGCTCGTCTCTAAAGGCAGAAGGCAAAACTGGGAGCAGGGACGGAGAGGATTGGCTCCTTTGTTTGAATGATAAATATTGTTCCTTTCGTGCCTTAAATAAAACAAGAGTTTGACTCAAACCGGTGAGGTTTTAACTCTCGGAAACACAGGCTTAGGAAGGATTGGAGAAAATAGGCCTGGAATAGGCACCAGAGACCCCATCCGGCCAATTCCTCTCGTGCCGAGGCAAGCTCAGCGATACAGGTGTGATTCTTTGTAAATGTTTGTTTAATCTGTTTCTGGCACTGTTGAAATACCCTTTTTTGCAAAGACGAGGCTCAGGAGCACACGCAGTCGCTTGGGTTCTCTTGTTAACTCCCGTGAGCTGTGGCTTTGGGAAAAGCCAAATATCACAAGAGCTGTTAACACGTCACTATTTGCATAAATTATTTTTGCTTTTTTCTTTTCTTTTTCTTTTTAAAAGCAACTTGGAAGCAGTTTAAAAGTCCTTCCATGAAGGGCTCTGTCAGAGAGTATGTTCCCCCCCACCCCCCAAATCTTCGTGCGGAATTGATTGTACAGTGCTACGTACTGGAGCCCTCCCTGGAAGGAGAACTTAAGGTACCTCCGTATAAATCTACGGGCGGTAGGACTTGTTCTGCCAGATTCAGAGGAACTAGAAGAGTCTCCTCGGGATGGGTAACACCTAACAAAAGCAGATCGCGTCTGACGCAAATCTTATTAATATTGAGGATTCAAAGTCTGTTGAGCTGGAGAGCGTGGCAGCGTGTCCCTGCGTGAGTCGGTAGGGATGCCTGCTTGAGGACTGTCCAGCTCTGCCAAACAAGGGATGCAGATTAAAGAGGTGAAGCAGACAGTTGAAGCGTTTGTTGGTTGGCTGGGCTAACTTAAAAAAAAAAACCCGTAGCAAAAAGCTGTTTCAGTTGACCCTATCGAAGGCTTTTGGGGGGCTCCTGGGAGAAGAATTAAAAACGTTTTTGACTCAGTATCTTTCACTTGCCCTGAAGAACTACGCTTTTTAAGACTAACATGTAAAAACCCAAAACCACAACAGGATTTTTGTTGTAGGTAGGAAGTAGCCCACGGCTGCATTTGGTGTGACTGTGACCTGTTGCTGTGACTTGCTGGAGAGCAGCTCTGCGGAGAAGGACCTGGGAGTGCTGGTGGACAACAGGCTCACCACGAGCCAGCCGTGTGCCCTTGCGGCCAGGAAGGCCAAGGGCATCCTGGGGTGCATTAAGAAGAGTGTGGCCAGCA
>VZSC01012817.1:0-14701 GCA_013398225.1 Steatornis caripensis | reverse complement strand
TGTCAAGAGGACGGGGTCAGACTCTTCTCAGTGGTGCCCAGCGACAGGACAAGGGGCAATGGGCACAAACTGGAACACAGGCAGTTCCACCTGAACATGAGGAGGAACTTCTTTACTGTGAGGGTGACAGAGCACTGGCACAGGCTGCCCAGAGAGGTTGTGGAGTCTCCTTCTCTGGAGATATTCAAAACCCGCCTGGACGCGTTCCTGTGCAACCTGCTCTAGGCTAACCTGCTTTAGCAGGGGGGTTGGACTGGATGATCTCTAGAGGTCCCTTCCAACCCCTACCGTTCTATGATTCTAAGCACGGCCTGGGGTGGTAGGCTAGCAGGCGCTCATCGGAACACCGTCCCTACAAGTGATGGCAAGCTGACTTCTTGCTTTCCGATCGGGGCCCATGGCTGCTTTCTGAAGACCCTCGTGGCGGTTAAGGGATGCACTGTGACTATGTTTCCAAGCCTCTGGTACTCGCGCATCCCACTGGAAAGCTAACGGGAGAGCGCTGCATTGTAATACCACGAACTGCTTCAGAGACGTTGAAGTGTAAGCACGTTAAGGCGTGATTTATATTCACCGCTGAGCCTTGAAATGTCTTCCAGGAGATCCCAGCATGCCGGCATGTCTTGGCTCTGCAGGTGACGAGGACGTTGAGAGACAGCTGAGCTGTCGTGGGCGGATCTGATTTGTGGGGTTCCGTGAGGCAGGCAGCTTCCCCGGTCGGGGTGCGTTTTGTGGGTTTGGTTTGGTTTGATCATTGCACAGTTCCTTGGCGTAACGCCTTTCACCGTGTCTCCAAATGACTGTTTTTTCCTCTGCGTCGCACTCGGTGACTCGGCTCGAAGGCATCTTACGCAGCACAGTGTGTTTCTTGGGTTTTTTTGCTTTTGCTGGTGGTGCGTGAGCTCTAGGACGATAACTGGGAGACAAGTGTCACGAGTTGCTTCGGTGCTCAGCTCTAGTTCTCCCGGAAGGTGGAAGGGGATGGGGCTTCGATGTGGTCCGCAGGACCCTCGCTTTCCACCCGGTTACAGCTGACGACTGTACCCCTTTGGAGCTGGGCCGGGTGATGTGGCTGTTGTATTCTCTAGCAGCACCGGCAGGCATTTCGGATGAAACCACCACTGAAGCAGTGGCTTCAGTGTACTCTCTGCAAGTCGCCGCGATTCAGCGGGGATCCCCTCTGGAGACAGCCTCACGGCACGAAGGTTCCAAGCACAAAACTGGGAACGCCCAGGCCTCCCTGCTCGCCTCCCAGCTGATGCTGTGAGCACCTCTACTCCATCTGGTTGGTCTTGGAGGCTTTGGGGTGGCTTAAGGGTCTACCTCTGCATCGTTCTGAACAAGCTGGAGTCTGTCTGCTGACCGAGGATGATCAGGACAGAGAAACTGGGTACCTGCATGTCTCGGTTTGAAGGCTCAGCTCCCCCAGTATAAGCTCGTGGGATGAGGCCTCCTTGTAAGTTCAGCTGTGGCCGGGGAGCCGCAGGGCATGATGTGCCCCCGCTCCCCCCATAAGGGCTTGTGTTCAGACATTTGCCGGAGGGAATAGGCAACCTGGGCCGCTTGCCTTTTGTTGCCCAGCCTGAAAGATCCCCACCGCAACTCCACCTCTGAAAGTAGGCTACTGTGCAGAAAAAGGTGGCACGACTGATGGGCAAGGAGAGCAACCAGCACCTCTTCCAGCTCCCGGGGCAGTTGTCTCTCCCTGGGTGCTGCAGGAGGGCTGCCCGCTGCGTCGGGATTCCCCTCTGGAGAGCTCAGCACCATCCATGTCTCCCAACGAGGAGTGTTCAGGATCAAGCCGCGCAGATTTCCATCTTGGACTCCCCGCAGCCACAGCAAACGGAACTCTTAAAACACTTCTGAACTCTTGAAAAGCCCTCAGATACTCTGATGACGAGCCCAGAAATGCTTGGGTTATTAGCTGCTAATAACCTTGGAGGTATGCCAGCGCTGGGACAGCTCGTGCCATCATCGCAACACAGGGAGAAAAGGCCGGCGGAGCAGTCGAACGCCTTCACGTGGATGTTTCCGAAGAGCCTGGGCCGGTGTGCTCAGAACGGGGGTTCAGCTACGGGGCTCCGAAGCAGCTCCTACTGATTTCCAGCGTGGCTCTTGAAACGCTGGCCCACGTGCAAGCCAAGCTGGCTTTGTCCCACTTTCTCTTCCCGGCACGGCAGGCAGCGCCTTCCTCTGAAGGGAGAAGGAACGTGCCTCTGGCGTGCCGACGCTGCGCGTTTCCGATGACACCTTGCGAAAGTGTTTCTGACCGGGGCGCTGGCCTCTTGCTTCCCGGGCTGCGTGTTTCACTTCGCACCGACTCGCAGCGAAGAGCGTGTGACGGCAGTTTGCAGGATTGTGCTTTCCACCCTGCTTCCAAGCCAGATGCTTTTCCCCGAGGCAGATCCTTCTTTTTTATTTTTTTGTCCTCCCCAAGCTAAGGTTTTTAACTGAATTCCCGCCAGTAGAGTTTCCTCCCTTTCACGTCGTGCGAAGAACTGGCGGTGGGGTCAGGACTCGTACTCCGCAGCTGGCCCGAGGTCTTGTGATCCGAAGCACCACGAAAGCAGCTGGAAAGGGGCAGGGGGGATTTCTGTGTGTTTCAGAGGGAGCAGTGCCTGCTGTGGAAGCACATCTGCTTTTGTCTAAACTGATGTCCGTGCAGCCGCACCCCTTCGTATTGGAATTATAAAGTCAATTAGAGCTGACCGGGAATTTCCCAATGTTGAAATACAGTGATTTTTGCAGGTTGAGATTACCAGCTGAAAGTGCATTGAAACACTGGGGAGTTTTTCCCAAGCACGTCTTTAAAAAACCGAAATAAACGACCCGCCCAAAGCCCCCTTTTAGCACACCCCTAACCTGACTTTGCCGTGTTCTCCCCGAGTGACGTGCCCACGGTCCCAGAAGTCGTCTGTGGCCGAGCAAGGAGCAGGAGCGCTGCTTTGCTTTTCATCAGACCCGCAACTGGTGTTACGGGATCGCTCGCTCCAGCTGGCAGCGACCTCAGGCAGGGCTTGGCTTTGCCGAAGCAGGGCTGGTGCGTCCTCGCCATCAGGGCTTCCACCAGCAGAAACGGAGGAGGGGGCAAGTGGAGCTGAGATAACGTAAAGCGATCGTTACAGCAAAAAGATGGAAACCGCATCCATTTCTGCTCCTGCCTGTGACGTTTCAGCCGTCTGTGAGTAAGTGGACGTCTGCTGGGAGCAGCAGGAACCTGGCTGTCGTCTCTGCCGCTCTCTGTCAAGACGCGGCAGCCCTGCAAGAAATTAGAAATACGGGGGTTTCATCTTGTTGTGGTCAGAGCTTGCGTAAGCTCCTCCTCTGCGCTCTGACTCCCGAGTACCGGTGAGGCGGTTGCCGTCTCGCTGCTCGGCTGGATTTCCATTTCAGCATGGCGTCACGCGGGCGGGAAGAAGAGGAGGTGGGGAGTAGCCTCTTCAGGTGCCACCTCTAATGGCCTTAAGAGAAGCTTGAAGGGCTTCTTGGACTTCTGGCTACGTTTCTAGCTCAGGTTACCAAACACACCGTACCGTCTCCCCTTGTCCGAGGCCAGGCAAGGCTTAATGGGCTGTGCAAATAGCGAGGCCTTCTTTGTACGCCACAACACATCTATAGCACCAGGCTCTGACTCGTGGGCTAAGCTGGTCCTGATGGGTGCCGTGAGTTGCGTCTTACATCATTGCCGTAGTTCTTGCTTGTTACTGAACCATCAGGAGAGCTTTGGACGTTGCATGCGTTTTGATTGTAACTGCTACGGGTGTCTGTAACCTGCAGAGCTGACCTTTGTGCAACCCTTTGGCCTTTAGCACATGAATAGCAATGCAATCTCGGCAGCACCTTGCTTTTCCTAGCACTTTGGATGTCATAGAATTACAGAGCGTCCCAGGCATCTCAAGAAAATGCGTATGTTAGTTTATTCCAGCCTTGAGAGTGTTCTCAGGCCGTTCTGCTAATCAACCCTTCAAAGGATGTGCGCGCACCCTCTCCCCCCGCCGCTTCTGAACCTTGACTTGAAGGATGCTCGTACAATATTCGGTTGTCCTGAGCCTTGAGTTGAATCAATGTTCCTTACCTTTCTGTGGTCGGTGATAATGGCTTTGCGGACCACGTACTCCTGATGTTTCTCACATGAAAAAAAAGTCGCTGAAGTCTGGACAGAGTCGTCTTAATGTTTCTGTTTATAAGCCTAAATGAATACGGGCCCTGCAGAGGTCATCACCTCCTGCAGCTTGTCCTAGCACCAGCCTGTGTGTTTCCTGACAGTCTTTGGCTTTCCTTCCACTTTTGAGAGCAGCTGTCACGCTGCCCTGAAGGTCCTGGCGTCCTGCGTTCTGCCCGACACAGGTTCTCCTTGGAAAGTGCTTGTGCGCTGCAAACAGTTCAGCAAATCGCTGCTTAAAGCGAGACCCAGGTGGCCGCCCTGACATCTCTGCTGCTCCCAGGACAGAGTTTTCTCGCAGGAGTTGTCTTCTCAGTGGTGCTGTGGGTCGCAGCGTGACAAACCCAAGCCAAACGGCTGTGTCCTGAAGACCTGCTGCTGACCGGGAGCCTGGCCAGAGGTAAGGCAGTACCCAGGCTGCACCCCGCACCTTGGCTTGGGAGGCGGACGCCTCCCATCACCCTGCGCTGGGTGAACCTCCACGCATCAGACGCTGAAGCGACTCCAAGCTGAATGAATGGCTTGATCTTAAGGCAAGCCTTGCAACCGGGTTCTCCTTAGGCGCTTTGCCATGCTGCCAGAAAAGCTTTGGGACTCTCTGCCGCTGGATCGTACCTTAAATTCTTCTCAGTCCTTCGCTCTGTGTGTGACCGTGACTGGTCCTCAAACAAAAGGTGATTCAAACTTTATTTTGTCTTGACCTACAGTCTCGAGGGCTTAAGCAAAGCCTTTCAGACAAGATCAAGGACAAAGATTTGAGGAAGAATTTTGCTGTGGAGGATCGCAATTTGATTGCTGTTTTGATTAAATTAAACTAAGCATTGTGCGTGATGAACTCATGTAAAATTCGTGCTCTCAACTTCCCTCGGTGCTTTATGAGGCGTTTTAATTGTTTTACACCCTTTCCTGCTTACTGTCTGACATGTGCTTAACATCAGGAACTTTGTCTTCCTTTGTACAGTAGCTGGTGGTGGGGTTTGATGACTGTTGGGATCTTGGCACCGGTCTTCTGCTTTGGGGAATGGGCCAGAAGAAGTTGGTGATACTGCTTTGCCCGGAGGCTGCCGCAGCAGAGGAAGTCTAATCACGGGCTTCAACGGGCTTTGGGTCAAGTCTACAGCAAAGCTGTTCTAAGAAGGCAGTGTCAACGTTGTCGGTATTTCCTGCAAAATCAGCCCACCTTGGAGCAGGAATCACAAGATTTCTCACTCAGAGGTCCCCAATCACTCCTTCTTCTGGCTTCCTAAGTGGGATCCAGTGCATAAGCTCTATGATTGCAGCAGATACCAAAGACTGGTGTAAGGGCTGAATGACTGCTTTTATTTATTTTGAGCATCGCTTCGAGCACAAGGCTTGTCAAAGTGTAGCCCTGGTGGTGGAAGGGCAAAGAACTTACGCCACTCCACGTGAAAGGTTACTTCAATTTCCAGTTACTTGCTACTTAGGTAAGTATTGTTTGCGGATGGTGGGGTCACAGTGCAGTTGCACACAGCTCCGTTATTATCAAGGATTTATTACTGCAGAGAAGTCTTTCTGTTATCTCCTTTCCCCTCTTCCCTCCCTGAGGTTCACTCTCCCCACCAACGTGTGGAATGGTTCTGCTCGAAATCCATCCAGTGGCGAGGTGTAAAAACTCAGCATCTATAAACTTCACCCACTGGTTTACCGTTGTTTTCTTTAGTTCCCAGCCTAGGCTTGGCGTCGTGGACAGAAGTGCCTGGAGGTAATTAGTCCTTCTACGGCCAGATACAGAGAGACTTTTTCTTGCAGGAAAGCAGTTGCCGTAGTAGATAGCCGCCTTGATGTGAGGTGTGTTGACCTCTGTCGCGTCACACCTCTTGGAGCGGGTGGTAAAGGGAAAACGCTCAGCATTTCGGAAGGAAGGGAGGTGGAGTTGCTGCAAGTCCCTGACTCTGACTTCTTTGCTCGCCTGCTGGCATGAGTTTGTTCATCTGCTTGCCTGAGACCAGCTGGTCTCGGACAATACCAGAGGTAATTGAGGAATTACTAAGAAATAATAAAGGATGTGGGTGTAACGCCATCAGACAGACCAGAGCCGGCAAGAGCTACCTGGGAATCCTAGGAAAGGGCCCCTCCGTCTGCTGGTGTGGCCGTGCCCGAATGGTGCCGACGTCTGGCTGTGGCTTCCCTTGAGGCCACCTGTGAAGACACCCGTTTTTAGGCTCCCGCCAGCGCGCCTTGGAAGCTGGAACAGGTCCAAACCACCATTCTGCATTCAAGCCCGCTGGGACGTGTCTCACAGGTGAGATGAGTTTCTTCCTGGCCACTGTGGTGGAGAAAAGCGAAATTATCCCAGAGAAAGTTTACGTATCTCCAGCAGGTTATGTCCGCGTCTGCGCAGGTCTCGGTGCCCTGATTACGCTCTCTTACGTTTCCAGACCTTCTTGCCTAGCAGCAAGCTATTTTTGAAACAGCACCCACGGAAACGACGCTCTTGCCTCACGGCACACACTTGGGTGGTGGCTGATGATGGCTCTATCGTATCCATAGCTCCTTAAATCTAGCGACCTGCATTTAAGTGCATTTCGTTTACTAAAATTAGGTGTAACTCTTCCCATAAACAAACACTGTTTTCCTTAAGACCTGCTCAATGATTTCATCTTTTCCTTTAGTTCAACATTTATTTTTTTTTTTTTAAAAGGCATACGTGCTAGTTAGTTACGTGTGTACAGATCGTATTTGTGTGGGTTTGGTGCTGATCGGCTGCATGTGTGTTTACAATAGCCCTTGTGTTATCCCAGCCGGCAGCCTAAAAACGCTTCCAAATTATTCCACATCAGAAGCAAAGAGGGTTTGGATAGACTCCTAGGGGAAAGTCTTGAAGTGGTGCCCAAACCTCAGTCCCAGTGCTGTAAGTCAGGCACGTGGCTGATATTTTATCCACCCCAAGTTGGACTTTCGCAAGCTGTTTTGTTTGTGGAGGGAACGGGAGCTCGGGAGCAATTTTAATTGGCGATTTCTTGGAGATAGGCTGCCTCGTCCTAGGAGCGTGCGCGCACAAGCACGATGGCTAGGCCGTGCTAAACCAACCGCCTCGGTGGATGGGGACTGACCTGGTTGCAATTTGTGCCTTTAGTGATTTTTGTGCTGATTTTATGCGTAAAACACTGGAGTGGCTGGGGGTGGGTGAGCGCTAGGGAGTTCAAGTTCAGCTCTGTCACTGAGGTTTGGTGTTTGCTGCTAACCTCAAGGTGGGCTGGGAGGTTCAGGCCTAAACGGTGCCGTGATAAAAAGCTGGAAACGCTCCAGTAAGTGTTCCAGGCTTCATCCTTCTAAATGTCGTGAAGGTAGCGATCAAAGCTTTTCGACTGCAACCTCTGTGAAGGAGAAATAGGAGAGCGGCTGTTTCCTGGGGGTCCTCAGCTCTCAGGCAGCTTCGGAGCACGGCTGCCGCGGGACCGAGCGTTGCTGGGCTCTCCACGTCTGAACTTCCCAGGCGGTGTCCTAGGCCGTGGTGTGTCCCGAGGCGGGTGTCTCCCGGCCAAGCTGAGCTCTGCCCTTTGGACCAGACAGCCCACCCCGAGCTCCCGGGAACACGCCAAAACCTGCAGCGGTCATTCACGAGAACGTGAGCCATCACTTTTGTAGCTGTCCCTAAGGCCAGTTTAGGTCAGCAGCGGCCAGGGATGTCAGGGGAAACATTCCTACGTAATTTGAGAAAAAGCAGTATTTGTTGTCTCAGAACCAACCCCCTGCTGTGTGGTTTCAGGTCTAGAAATACCCGAGTTCCTTGCTTTTTAGCTGGACTGAGGATGACATTGTTTTCCGAAAATGTCGGCGTTATTGTGACTTGGAAGCTCAGCACCTGAGCCAGCTCTGGTCCTGGACCTTCAGTTACTCATGTACACTATTGGAGTAAAGACCACTTTTAAAAGGGTAATTTGAAACCAGCACGCGCATTGATTTAGGAATGCAAAATGATTTTATTACTACTTCATCTCAAAAACTTTTCCTTGACCGTCTGCAATTCTGAATTGCAAAATGTATTACAGAAACACATCTGTCGTGCTTTATAATGTGAGATAAGGCATGCTATGGCGGTTGTTTGTCTCAAAAAAACCCAACTTCATAAAATCCAGAGCAATGCAAGAATAATATATACAGCGTCAAAGCTAGAGTCGGGTGCAATAATATTTTGCCCATCTGAATGCTGGCTGAAGGGGGTGGGAGGCGGACGTGCTTCGGACGGACGGACGAAGAGGCGTGTGTCTTGCAGAGGCTGGTGAGTCCTTTAGCTGAACCTCCTTGCGGAGGTCAGGCTCCGAGGCTCAGAGAAAGACGTAAGCTTCCCCTTCCCGGGTGGTGCAGAAGTTCGGAAGAGCGTGCACGATGCGCGTGATCACTTGACTCCAGGATCTGGAGCTTTGAGACTCTCCTCTTCTCCTCTGCAGCTTTATAACAGAAATTCAGGAGTCCGGCGGCGCTGAGTGACCTTACAGAGAGACGCAATAACCGCTCTTGGAACTTCTGCTCGTTAGGGCAATGAAGCCTTTATCCCTCCTGCAGTAATGACGCATTTTTAAAGCCTTTCACACCTACTTTAAGTCTCAGTAAAGACCAGGAAACTCCTCTGGCCGTGGCCACTGGTATCTGTTGTTAAGCAGACTGTAAAAATGAATCAACCCAGATTAAGCAGCCAAAATTGCCGCTTGCTATCGCTCGCCTGAATCTGTTCCCTCAGAGACAGCCCTGTGAAGAGGCTGTACGTGGATTAAACACTTCTCTGCCAAGCGGAGTCCGAAAAGTTCTGGCAAGAGTTGCCTGGAGAAAGCATGGAAACAAATGTACGAGGCGTAACAGGCTCGATGCGTCAGCCTGCTTGAATGCAAACCGTCGCCTGCCGCAGACCCCTTCGTTAGCAAGGCTTCCATCTGCCCGCTCAGAGCTTCTGTATCCCGGCCCCCAATTTCCTTGCTCTCTCCCTAGGGGCGTGATCTTGCGAGTTCATTATTACCGCTGGCTGTAATTCACACGCCACGACGCAGCGCCATTAGCAAAAAAAGATCAAAAACGCTGTCGGTAAATGGCCTTGATTTGCCTCAGAGCTCAGACCGGAGACTTCAGCTCTTCCTTGGGGGGAAGGACTGCGGGAGGGGATCTCAGTCCGCGTGCCTTCACAGGCACTTGTCAGCCCTGGAAGGCAGGAGGATGAGGAGCAACTTGCTTGTGCTGTTTCCCACCAGGCTACTTGAGCAGAAGCATCTGGTCTACCTCCAGAAAGTCTGACCGACCCCCGAGGAGGCTGGATCCTTGCAGGAAAGGGTGCTGCTTTGTGCTGGCGGAGCATCGGCCTCCAGAAAGCTCAGTGGTGAGTAGCTGTCTTGGTACCACCTCCCGCCGCCGGGCCGCTTGCTCTTGGGCCAGGGGGTATACCGAATCCAGACAGCCTGCTCCGTTACTGCAGCCCCGTTCCGAAAAACAAACCAGCGGTTTGTATAGATTTTCCTGTTCAGCCGCTTTCCCTCTGTCCTTGCCCCTGTTCTTGCCTCTCCCTGCCTCTGCAAGCACGCACATCAGAGAGTCTTAAGGGAGCAGTCACGCTTATTCGCAGTGAAGGAATTTAATCTCTTGGTAATTATAGATGGAAAATCACGACACGGGAGTGTTTTCACTTGAACAGAGGGGCGTTCCTGCCCAGACTTGGATTGTCTGGGCAGAAGCAGAGTGCTGTCAGGATCACAGGATGCTGAGTCGGAAAATTCGGAGGCCAGATCTTGTGGCTGGAGAAAGGGGGGGTGCAGTGCCACTGGCTTCCGCAGAGCTCTGATTTATGTCGGCTGATGACGTAGCTCCGTGAAACCGTGCTGGGATCCTGAGAAATGTTCCTTCCCTTTCAAAACACAGCAGATGACGTCCGAAACCCAGCAATCGGTTTAATGCCTCGTGCGGTTCCCCTCCACCAGCTCTCTGTAGCCCGGCCCTTCCGTCCCAGTGGCGTCTGGTGTCGGGAGTTGCGTTTGACTTTTTTGCCGTTGTTTCGTTAGGGGCAAATAATTTTCACGCAGGGCTAGCGGAGGAGCCACCATCCTGGCTGATGGATGTGCCGTGCAGCCCCAAGGTGAACAAATGGAGTAAAACACAAAAGCAATCACGACTGTACCTCTTACAAGGCCTGTCACGTTGCACCTCGCAGTCATTTTATTTATTTTTTTTTCACCCCGCCCCCAGCAAAATCTTGTCCAGAAGCTGGTCTGAGATGGATGTAAAACCATCTGGGGCTCAGCGCGCCGGTCAGAGACATCAGCCCTGGCTTCTCCTGCGCCGGTGGCTGCCACCAGCCCTGCCCAGCCGCAAGGTTCGCACCAGCTTACCCAGCAGCGGGGATTTGAACGGACCTGATGGCAGAGCCTGGGATAACTCTTGGCTTGCGCTCACACCGGGGTCATTTGTTTGGGTAGGTCGTGGTCTTTACTGAAAGCGCTCTGTATTGAAACGGGACCAGAAGCGATCGTGCTGCTGGGGCTGAAGACGTGCTACTGCACGGGTTGCTGCGGTTTAGCTTGCGCCCCCTCGTTTAACCGAGTTAGTGCAGTTTGGGTGCTGGTTTGCACCTGAATTGAGGATTTATCTGTTTGCCGGGGTTTGTCTTGTCAGCCCCAGTAACTGCTGGGAGGGCAGCACTGGGCGAAAGGCGTTGCAGATGCGCGGCCCTCGCCAGCGAGCCAGCGGTGTTTGTCTCCGTCCTTCGATTGCAAGTCCTTAGCTCTGCAAATGAAGTTGAAAAATCAGTTCGAGGGCCCTTTTGGAAGGCGTCCCAAATAAAACTGGGCTGACCCGGCACGAAAACGGCGGAACAGTTTCACGCGGGGCTTTACCTCGTTGCCACCGCTCTGGTACGGCTGTCCTTCCAGCAAAGCTGCTGTGGGTCCGCGGAGCGGATTTGAAGGAAGCGGGAAAGAAAACAGAAAACAGAAGGGTGGGAATTGCTGTTCTGTAGGGTGTCGCCGGGCAGAGGAGGACTGAGAAGCCCTGCTCCCACGAGCCGGCGGGGACCCTGGCTGAACGGGATCGCACGCGCCTCGCAGCGACAGCGCGGTGGTACAGGTCTCTGCAGCTGGAAGCCGGAGAAGCGCTTGGGTCTCTGCCTGCTTTGCGTTGCCCTGCTGAACCCGGGCTCGCTGTCGGCCTGAGAGCAACGCCTGGCAGGCTCCGGGGCTGATTTGCATTTGTTTCGGTCACGCCAGCCCACCTCAGTGAGCGGTTCTGCCTTGCGTTTGACTTTCTTCCAGGATGCCAGGTTTTGGAGGCCGCAGAGAGGCGGGCAATCTGCAAACTTTACTCAAGAGGAAAACATTTAGTAAAACCCTAAAACAGCGCGTGTTCTGTGGCGTTCTGAAAGCGCTCCGGGCATCGCGAGCCAGCAAGGGCGGGCTAGCAGGCTCTGTGGCACCTGCCTCGTGCCGTGTTCTCTTCTAACTCCACGTTCTGCTCATACAGCTTCGCTTCGGGCTGGATATCCCGGCAGAGCTATTGCCCTGCTACACAGCGAAGGTAATTTATGTGTTCCAGCTCTCCGCAGCTGGGCTTGGGAACTGTTCGGCGGTGGCTCGGCTCTGCAGTCCCGTGGCACGGTGGTGACCTGTGGTGAGAAAAGCCGGAGGAATCCTGCAGTTGGGAAACTCTCCCCAAAAGAGGTGAACAGCCACAAGCAGGTGCTTGGCGATGGATATCCTCGTTTTCCAAATTCTCTCGTTGTTTCTTCCAAGCTCTGCCTCAGTATCTTAGATCCTTTGGACCTTTCTTTGCTGGTTGCGTGTCGTTACGTCCGTTTTATGGCGTTGTTTTTATCTGTTAAAACTAGATTTTTAAAAGCAGATTTTTCTTTTTCTTTGCCTGCGCTTTGCCTCCCAAAAGACTCATTGCCAAGTGTTTGAAACGCTGCGTCAGTCACCGGTGTTTTCTACGTGTGAATGGGAGAATAATCTGAATTCAAATGTGACTTCAGAACTTAGTGGTTTGGGTTTTTCCCCGGGGTTTGAAATGGGTGTAATTTTAAGAGCGTTTCTTACATGTACTAAAGTCAAAGCAAGCTGTAACTACCTTTTTTTTTTTTTTTGCCATACAAAATTGAAATTATTGGTAACAAGGCTTTTGGGCAGCTTCACGTGGAACTTTGACACTTGAAAGCTGTGAAAAATCTGGGAAACGCTGTCAACTTTTTTGAGACGCTCAGTTAAAAAATAATCCCGATTCTGGGAAGGGGCTTATTTCTCCCCAACGCTCTGTGTTGACACTGGCGACGGAAACCCACGCCAGGCTGCTGAGTGCTCTTCTCCTGGGCCTGGCTCAGGAGAGGACGTGCTTCTGGAAGCGCTGTCGCACGTAACCAGAGCTTGCGGCTCTTCTAACTTGCTCGGGGCGAGCCAGCCTCGCGTTTTCTTCAGCAGGCTCATGCCTCGCTGGTTTAAAAGCTGCAGCACTGGAAGGCAAACAAAGAGGAGGATTAGGCCAAACTAGTTCCAGAGCACACGTTGCACATACTAATGTCTTGTTGAAACAGGAGAAGGCTGAAAAAGGCACTGCCCGTGCTTTAATGAGAATGCAAGCTTGCTTTCTGAAGCCCTGCCTCCTCTTGCCCATCAGTTAGGAGCTCTTCTGCATTGCTAAAGGAGCCAAGCTAATGAGATTATGGTTTATCACTTTGGAAAATAAAGCCGTACCGCTGGGAGAATGCAGGTCATGTCGGTATTGTGCTAAACCCCCAGTAGGATCGCTGGGCTCTCCTCCTGAGGTTGTTCAGGGGAAAGCCTTGCACGTGTTTCCGCGTAGGTGACTCTGCACCTCTGAGCAAAAACCCTTGAGCCACTTTGTCCCAAGTTTCGTCTCGGCTGAGTTGGGCCTGGCGAGGTACAAACGTGCAGATTTCAAATCCGGTGTTTCAAATGGGGCATGTCACAGATCTTCTTGCGTTGACCTAGCTGCACGGGCTGTGCCTGCTGCGCGACAGAACATGCGTTCCTTAGGATTTTCCCCAAATGCTGCCGCCTCGTTGCACTGGCAGATGTGGGGCGGCAGGAGCAGGCTGTCCGCAAGCAGAGGAGGAAATCCTCTGCAGCAGTCGCCTTGGCTGACGGCGTGCACGTCTGTGAGAAGGGCTGTAGCGTCCGCTTGCGTTTCTCCACCTCTACAGCTCTGCGGTCGGCCAGCGCTCCCACCCTGTGGGCCGCCACTGCCGCGCCGTGCAGCAGCAGCAGCACCGGGACCCCAAAGGCGCTCAGGGATGGGAAACGCTTTCCAGCTCTGTGCCCGTTGCTGGCGGGTTTTAAAAGTAGTTTTGCAATTGCGTTTCTTCGCCTTTGTTCCCTACGAAATCCCCTGCTCTGCAGAGCAGACGCTGCTGCTGGGGAGAGAGATGTCTTTCTGGGAAGAAGACGTGGCTGCAGGTAGCGGAGGGGCTGTCTCAGCAGCCCTTTAACCACCAGCTCAGTAGTGGTTCAAGTGCAGGAAGAGCAGCTGTCAGCAGCTTGATGGGCGAGGATTTAACCCTCTCCGCTTGGATTCCCTGTTGGTACGCCAAAGGTCTGGTTTATAGGATCAGGGGATGCAGCAGCAAGCTGAACTTAGCCTTAGGCTCCTTTCAACCCTTCCCTCTCCGGTTTTGCTTTTCACCAGCACGAAAATATTTGCGAGAGCGCATCGGGCGAAAGGTGGCTCGCTTTAGCTCTGACACGGGCCACGTAAACAGCGCCTGGGGGCTGGCTCCCAGGACCTCCAAAGTGGGTGGCACGAGTCCCACCATCGCTTAGGGCTTTGCTAGGCTTGCTCCTAGCTGGTTATCGGAGAACAACCCCGGCTGTAGTTCCTGTGCTAGAAATTCCTGACGTTTACGGGCTTTTGGCTTAGTTATTTTTGGAAAACGTTAGCTGTGAGTTGGCATCCTGCCTAATCTGTCCTCCTGGAGAATCGGGAATTCGCCCTGTTTGGAGAATTCGGAGGCTTCCTCCTCCTGTGTCCCGTTCGTATTACAGAACCCAGTACCAGTCTAAGAGCTGACGGCGGTGCCAGCGTTTCCATTTCCAGCTAACGGCAATCCCCGCTTCTCGCCTTATCCAAACAAACCTGGTGTGCCACATTCCTCCCGTCTGCTGTTACGGTGCAGAAGCAGTCCCAGGGAAGCCTAAGTGTGATGTGAAAAGAAGCGAGACAGGAGAGAGGGGGAAAGTTGGCGCTCGTCTGCTTGGGGAAAAGCCGGTCCTCTGGTGTAAATACCTGGTGATGGCGGTCCTGCGGTTGCCTTGGGAGGCAATTTGACTGCGAACGCTCTAGTGAAGCTCTTGGAAACTCCCTTTGGGGTTCAGCGTTCTTTCAGGTCGGTTTTGCTTGGTGGGGTTTTTTTAATTTGCAGTGTGCTAAAGCTGCGCCGTGAAGCCCTGGGAGTTAGCTTCCCCCGGCGCGCTCCTGGTCTCCCCACCTCTCAGGAGCAGTGTTTAAAATCCCAGAGTTCTAAAAACGAATGCGTGTGGGTTCTTCCTTTCAGTTCACAGCTTTTGAAGAGCAAGTTTTAAAAGATTTTTTTTT